>OY728166.1:345230816-345855816 GCA_963277665.1 Viscum album | reverse complement strand
TCTTCTTCCAAATATGTTTGCCATTACACGATTTATGTGTCTTACCAATGTCACATCAAGGGATTCCACCCTCCCAAAATATATATCAGCAGATAATGGTTTCAGAGCATTATCAAATTCTTATGACCCATTGAATTCCATTTCTAGTGTTTTATAATAGTGATCCATAGGCAAAAACTTTCGATTAAACATTTACACCATTTTCATCTCATGTTTCAATTGAAAATATGAAGACTGTTGTTTGTAAATTGAACATGCTTTATGCCCTTTAACACTATATCCAGAAAAATTTCCATGTGTTGGGACGTCATTTCTTGTGAACATAAGCACTGCGTGTAGTTAAAAATATTCAATTTTATAAGAATCATACACCCTAATACCATCCTACCATAAATGTATCAAATCATCAATCAATGGTGACAAGAAAACATCAATATCATTTCTGAGTTGCTTCGGACTAGAGATCATTATACTCAACATGAAATATTTGCACTTCATACAATCATTAGGAGAGAGGTTTTAAATTACCAATAAAATAAGCTAGGATCTTTTTTGATAATGAGTGTTAGGTATGGATTCATTCCATCGATGAGCAACCCTTCTCTACGATTTCTAATTTCATTTCCAAATGTAGGATACTGCTCATCAATTTTCTTTCATTATGGACAATCAGCTGGATGATGTATTTTTCCATCACATATCCACTCATCAATATGACATCTTAACCTTTTTTCATCATGTTAATTATCAAATAATCATTTCAAACGATTAATTATAATAAGATATCAAAATACCATGGAAGGGATCTTTTTAATATCTACGTCCACCTGGGATTTATCATTCACCTTATAACATGATTTTTCACATTTAGGACACTATGACAGAAATTAATATTCCATCCTATATGTCATAAATTCATCCATACATGAATGTATTTTATTTTATCCTAATCCCATCAGGAATAATATTTTCTTGGACTTATAATGTTTATCACTAAGATCGTTATCTTTTTGAATAATGACTTTCATCAATTGTAGCAGCTCTGTAAAACATCAGTCACTCCATCCATGTTTTTATATTAGGTTAATCAATCTTAACACCACTGAAAAACAAGTGAAATCCATACAACTGGGATGTAGTGGATTTTCAGCATCACCATAGAGACGCACAACTATCGGTTCTATCTCAATTTCTTCTTCTACAATATCACGAATCATTTCTTCAATTTTGTCAGAGTTACCATCTTGCGAATCATTATCTTCAATAGATCTGACATTATGTTCAGTTTCATCATGCTAAATACAGGTCTATAACTCAGATTAAAACCATTAAAAATCATATGATCTTTGATCTCCCTACTTTTCAACTTCTTCATATTCAATCATATCAGGCATAAATTAAAAAAAAATGTCAGTGGTTGGTTCATTTCATTTAGAAAATTCCAAAAAGGGATCAAAACCATCCTCATACTCATTACTCATTCGATGTGATTTAATCAATATTTGACTCATTACTAACCTATAAAAATTATCAAAATTATATATCATGTTAAGATAAGACTAATATATATTTATAAAAAAAAATATTATAATTTGAATGTAAATTTTGATTTGAAAAATAAAACAAATCATTGCGTATTTGAAAAAATATGCATGAAAATCATTTTAAAAAGAAAATAAAGTTATATATAACATGTTTAAATTCATCTTGGATGCTTTCTTCTTATGGTACACAAATAATACATCCTAGAGCAGCTGGATACCAAATTCACCATTCCGTAAAAAATAAATATAAAGTATAAATATTAAAATATGTATACATTCACTACTGAAAATTACACAGATCCCAAAAATTTGAAAGCATTGGGATAACCCCTGAAACTATTGGGATATAATACCAAAACGGTTTCACACGCTGTTGGCATGATGGTCATTGAAATAGCTCTATTCCAACATTTATACAGGAGCTGTTGGTATAGACTACTTGAAGATAAAATATTCCAACGGTTTCAATCAAACCATTGGTATATATATATATATACCAAGAGGGTTTCCAATGGGGTTGGGGATGTCCAGTGGGATTTTACAAGTGTTCGGGGTTGTCCACAAGGGTAGGGTCTGTTCTGGGGGGTTGGGGTGTCCAAGGGGTGGTGGCCTATCCGAGGGGGGCTGTCCTTGGGGGTGGGGAGTGGTTTCTCAGGGTTTAGGGGGTTTTCCAACCCCACACCCCATTGGAAACCACCCCCACACTCTTGGAAACCCTGTAGACACCATCACCCCTTGGACAGCCTCCCACCCCCTAAACAACACCCCCACCACTCTGGACAGCCCCCACCCCCGGGACAACCCCCAACCTTCTAGACAATCCCACACCCCCCAGGACACCCCCACCATATGGAAACCCCCTACCCACTTGGAAAACCCACTCACCCCCTGGACACCCCCACCCCCTAGACACCCCCACCCCCTGGACACCCTTACCCCCTTGGAAAGCACCCTCACCCCCTAGACACCACCCCCACCCCCGTGGACACCCCAACCCCTTCAACATCCCCTACACCCCCTAGAGTCCCCCACCCCCTTTGACACCCCAACCCCCTTTGATAGCCCTCACACCACCCTGGACACCACCCCCACCCCCTCTTACACCCCCTACACCCCCACACCTCTGGATAGCCCCTATCCCCTAGACATCCCCCACACCTTTGGAAAACCCCCACCCCACAGGACACCCCCACCCCTTGGACACCCCTACCCCCTTGGACATCCTACTCACCCCCTAGACACTACCCCAACACATGGACTCCCCTACCCCCTTGGATAGCCCCATCGCCCCGTGGAAACACCCCCACCCCCTTGGACTCCCCAACCTCCATGAATAGCCCCTTCCCCATGGACACCTCCCACCACCCGCTTTTGCACCCTACCCCCTTGGAAAAACCCCTACACCCCCTGGACACCACACCACCCCCTGTGACACCCCATGGACACCCCCACCACTCTAGAAATCCCCCACCCCCTGGACAGCCCCCACCCCTATAGACATCCCCCACCCCCTGGACACCCCCACCCGCTAGACACCCCTGCCCCCTTGGACATTCCAGTCACCCCTGGACACCACCCCCTCCCCCTGGATACCCCTACCCCCTTTGACAGCCACCTCCCCCGGGACACCACCCCAACCCCATGGACACCCAACCCCCTTGGATAGCCCCCACAACCCCTAGGCACCACCCCTACCCCATTTGACACCCCCTAGACAACCCCAGCCCTCTAAAGAGCCACCACCCCTTGGACAACCCCCGCCCCTCTAGACAACCCCAACCCCTAGACACCCCCACACCCCTGGACAACCCCTAGCCACTTGGACTAAACAGTCACCCCTAGACACCACCCCCACACCCTTGACACCCCTACCCCCTTGGACCGCCCATCACCCTCGGGACACCACCCTCCACCCCGTGGACACCCCAACCACCTTGGACAGCCCCCTCACCCCTGGACACCGCCCATCACCCCCTTTTACACCCCCAGACACACCCACCCCTCTGGAAATCCACCCACCACCTGGACAACCCCCACCCCTCTAGACAGCCCCCCCCAAACACCCCCCGAACACCCCCTACCCCTTGGACAACCCACTCACCCCCATGTACACCGCACCCCCTTCACCCCCCTAAACACCCCTGCCATCTTGGACAACCCCTCACCCCCTAGACACCCCCACCCCATTGGACAACCCAACCCCCTTGGAAAAACATTGCACCCCCACCACCTAGACACCATCCCCACCCCCTTTGACACCCCCTAGACACCCCCACCCCCTGGAAAGCCCCCCACTCCCTGTAAAGCCCCCCACTCCCTGGACAGCCCCCACCCCTCTAGACAACACCCACCCCCTTCAACACCCCATGTATGTGCTCACAAACATGAGGGAACTCACAAAAGTCATAACGTTACATGATATCACTTCTATGGTTTCTTTTATCAGAAAAGAACTTATAATTCTATAAATGAACACTATAAGACTTACCATGCTAGAAAGAACCATGATATAAAAGTAACAACTCAAAAAATTAGTTTAGGGAATCAAAAATAATAAAAACCAAAACTGAGCTATGTAAAGCTTACATGACTATTGTGAGTTGACATGAAAGATCTAGTGACAATAATGAAGTTGAATGATGAAGGAAATAATAGGTTGGAGGTCCTAAATTTGATGAATCCTTTTTAGGTTTTCCATATGGTAGAGAAGAGTTGGAGGTCACCAGATCGATGAAAATAGAATGAAGTAATATAGGGGGAGATAAATAATTTAAAAGGATTATCACATTGGTTATTTTATAACTGACATGATAATATTTTTTTGTTTATAACTTTGGTTATTTAATAACTGAAGTAGAGAATAATTTTTAACATCGGTTATTTTATAACTGATGTAACAAATGGTGTTTAATCACGTTAGTTATTTTAATAACTGTCACGATAAATGGCTGAGACTTCCTTTTTCACATCATTTATTTTACAACCAATGTTATAAAGCACCCATATTTTATTTTCACGGCGGTTATAAAGTAAAAAACATGATAAAGGAAAAATTGGCATTCTATACATCGGTTATAAAATAACCGATGTAAACAATGGATTCTTATCGATTTATCATGTCAGTTATTTTATAACCGACATGATAAATCAGTTTTGATAGATTTTCAAGTCGATTATATTGAACTGATGTGAAGAATGCTGATATGTTAAATGTTTTTCCAATAGTTTTGATTATAACTGAAGTAATCAAAGAATAGGAATGAACTTGTGGAATTATTGTTTTCAATGATATATATGTGATTAAGTGCATTTAATGATTCATCTATTTTTAAAATGTTTCATAAAAAATATAAATTCACTCATGAACAAAATGATTCCACCAATATTCATGACTTTCATTATTCATAAATCCATAGAAACCATAACAGAGGAAAATATGACAAAAAAAACGTTATCAACATCAAACCACTCTCTTATTATTTTATTATTTAGACATGTTATCATTTTAGGAAATGCACATCTTGTTTATTTCTTGTTTTAAGTAATATGTTCGACCATTATTCACAAGGATTAATTAGAATACCCACCATACATGATTCATAATAAGAGATAATAAAAAAATACCTACATGGAAGATCAAAGTATCGATGTTCATCATTACGCTAAGAATAGAGGTTTTTATGATTCACAGTAATGATCATCATGAAAACCAAGGATAAGAGAACTGGTTAATGAAAAAAATTCATCTAGCGATGATAGCTATAGGCGCACCACGAGAAAACAAAAGGAAGTGTGAAACAAGATATATTAGTTTCTGAATGGGTGATGTTCTGAAAATTAGGGAAACAATTACAATGTACATGGAAATAGGATAGTGGTATGACCACGCGTCGCGATAGTTACATGGATGGTGGGATATTACATGATACAAGGAAATTAATAATTCCATTTGAAAATGGTTTATATAGACTATATAATCTTTATAAGATGATATGTTACTATTTTACATAGATAAACACATAATAGTTGAGAATATAGAATAAATGTAAGAATCTTAAAATGAGTCAACAATGGGGGTGTCAACTATGCTGAGCCACTAAATGTAGAATTATTGAAGTGAACAAAAAATATTGAGATACTGACACCGTAACCTTTTGACGCATATGACCTACTAACGTCATGACCATCCAACTCCATAACCTACTATCGTCCAGACCTACTAATGGCATGCCCTACCGAACCCACAACATACTGTCACCATGACCTATTGAATCTGAATCTCTTAATACATATATATAGATATAGTTGATTCATTGATTCCAAAACCCCTGACGCATCGATGCTGACACCCCCGACTCACTTATTCTAACCTCCCCGACTCACTGATGTGGATGCCAAAACATAAATTATGAAAAAATCTTGTAATGTGCCAATAGTGCCTCCCAGAGCATCCAAAACACTACATTTTAACAATGGAATGGGCCTGGGGAAATCATGGTTATTACATCAGATATACATAAAAATATTATTGTCCAATGATAATTTCAAAACTAATCATGAATTAAATTTTTTTTGAACAACCACCCCTTAAGATACTCTCATGATTAAACCACCATGTTTCTATCTAAAGCTCTAGTGAAAAAATTGACATTAAAGGACACCTCCTTGGCATATAACTCATGATCCACTATGTAAATATAAGGCCCCACACTACCCCATTCAACAACACATTAACTAATGGTGAAGTTATCCTGACATATGTAATAGGTATATGATTCACCCATGCCATGATACTATTCAAATTGTGTTGCACTGACTCATTCACAAGGGTTTAATCGATTCCACATGAAAGTGTCTTGATTAGGAATCATGTTCTCCCATCTCTAAAGTTATGACTTTTAACGAAAAAAAGAAATGAACAAGGATGAAATTTAACTTATTGTAAACATGTTCAAACATTACATCACAATCAAAAACAGAGAAAAACAAGAGAATAACTAAGAAATACACATGGTAATGAGAACACATATGTTCTTCTTGCTCCCACATACTCTCTTTGAGGCCACCTTCCTTCTGAGCAAATGAAATAATGGAATTTTCTATCAATGTAGTTCCTTCCCCTCATGATCCATGATTCATATTGGTATCTCCATGAATGTCGCTTCATCTTTGATATAAAACTCTCCCAAGTCTAGGATGTGGGATTCATTGTGTAGAAAAGGAAAAAAGATGAGTGACATAAAATTATATTGGATCCCCTACTACAATGGTGGATGTTTCAGATGACATGCCACCTCACCAACTCATCAGAACACCTCCATAGATCTGATGATCCTAAGAGAATGTTTTCTCCCCATACAAACCCTTTTTTCTATGATAAGGGGAGACATTTATGAATATCCAGTCCACAAAATCGAACTCCAATGGCCTCCTTTTATTATTGGAGTCAGAATTCTTCCATTCCAGAGCTCCGTTAATCCATTAATGAAAAAACTGAACATTATCTATTATTCTATGCACTACCTATGGTCTTATAATGGTTTTTCCCCAACCTATGTCCACCACATGGGTGAACGAAAGAGTATTTATTAAATTAAATCTAAGGATGCCATGCCGATGTTAGAGTGATAGATATTGTTGTAAGAAAACTATACTCGGGGAATGTGTATTTCCCACAATTATCTGAAGTCGATGGTAGATACCCACAACATGTCTTCCAAGGTTTGGATGGTCCTCTCTCACTTTCTTTATATCTGAGGGTGGAAATCAGTGCTAAGATGTATCTAGAAGCCAAAGGAATGCTACAATCCCCTCCAGAATCATGACATGAAACAAGTAACCTTATCTATTTCAATGTATCTTGGAACTCCACGTAACTACACTACCTCACCCAAATACATCCATGGAAAATAATACATTACAATAAACTGCTTTATCGCCAATAAATGAGTTGACTTCATTTAACTATCCCGTAATACTCTAAATAACATTACAATATCCCTCTGACTTGGTTAATACTGTGATGATTCTGTCGAGATGTCATCCCAATTCCACTCAGGAACTTCCATGCACTACAACAAACATCCAGGAACTTGATTCTAGACAATCACCTACTAACACACTATGATTCTTGCTACAACCATTTCCACAGCTTTCTTCACACCGATCCACAAAAAATTATTCCCTCAACCCAAGATACATCTTAGAGACTCTGGGATGAACCGAGATCATTGAGATTTGTAAATCATGAAAAAGTACCTCATTTATTTCTATTGAGACAATTTCTAATACCATAGATCAACATAAGATTATGGCTATTCTATTTCTATCCTTTCGAACCATCGCCCTAGAAAATGTGATAGCACATCAAATCACCCTCTACACCTCCATAATGAGACACTTCAATCTAAAACACAAATTAAGACTACACGGTAATCTAAAATAGATATCCCTTTCCAATGTGCTCCCTAGTGTTCAGGCGTACGGTGGGTGTTACACCCCATGCATCCATGTCACGTTTCCCTTTGAATAATGCAATGACGTGCATTGTACGCAACTTTGAGATTCTAACACACCATAACCAATCAAACCAGTCGTTTTGAATAGTAATGCCTACTTTTTGAAATTTAATAATTTTATCTATCGAAATGGACTTCAGTTTTGGATTCGTAATATCGAAATTAGCTTAGGGTAAAATTTTGGTACTTTTCGGACAACTTTCATATTTTGATTAATAGTGAAAATTACTAAATTATAAATAAAACAACTTTTTAATTGAAATAATTAATAGTGATAAATTATTTATTTGAGTGGTTTTAAAGTAATTTTAGAATATATTTTTACTATTTAATACAATTTTGGTCATTGGATGAGATTTCACATTTACACCAGACATAAACAAGTGTCAATCTTTTGATAGTTATTATCTCTTCAAAACACGTCATTTGTTTTGACGACAGAAATTAATTTTTAAATTAATTAATGCAACGGATATGTTTTGAATTTGGTAAAATATAAATCCTTTATGAATTCATAATATAATATATATCTTAGGCCTAATTTTTGGTATCTTTCTGGAAGCATTCATTTTTTATGAATAGTGAAACCACTAAGTGGCAGTTAAAAAAATGATTTTTTCATAAAATTAATTTTACCACTTTTGTGAGTGGAATTTCAAAAATCCGAGAAACACGGTTAATATCAAGGAGTAAATTGTGGTTCATACAGATGAAAATAATTTTTTGTGAATAGTAACTGTTTACTTTTATTTACAACGGTTAAAAGTAAATAGGGTAATTAAGGGTAAAAATGATATTAATATTACCCTAACACATGTTCTAATTCTATTGGACAAGTTTATATCGACCAAAAACAACCTTAAGAATATAATATTATCATTTAAGTCAACTTGGATTAGATTAGGACATTTATTATTATTTAATTCAAAGAAGAGTTAAAAGAGTTAAAATCACAGTTTATTTAGAAAAAAAATATAATATAGTGTTAAACATAAGATAAATTTGATTATAAATATTAATTATAAACTTGAATAGATTTCCTACATAATTATATTTTATTTATAATTTTTATACATTAAATAATTTAATTTATTTATGACATAATGATGATGCATTAATTACCGTAATTGTGAAAAATTTAAATAATTGATATTATAAATACCCAAATAAATAAAATTGGAGACTTTTACTGAATTACACTAATTGTCTAGGTTAATATGACATATTAGGATTGATATAATTGACTTTTTTCTAATTAATCATTATGTTATGAGTTTCAAAAAAATCAATTATTGAATAGTGTCAAAATTGACATAAAAGAGTTTTAAAACAATTATTATATTATTAATTGATATAAAATTATTAAAAATATAAGGATAGGCCAAGAGACTTATATTATTATAGATGTATCATTAATGGACCACTTGGGGATCTCTTGGATTTATATAGTTTGTTTATTAACCATATTATATAAAAATACAATGAGACTTTGTGAAAGTGAAACTAATTAACTAAGAGTTAATAATTAATGATAAGGTTAATATAATGACCCAAACCCAACTAAATTATATTGGTTGAGTGGTTTTAGACATATCCCCACCCTAAACCTCAAATAATCTACTTTGGATCCATTATAAATGGAATAGGTATTTATTTTAATATTATATTTCTAGATTTTTCGGAGGTTCCCCTCACCACTTTTATAAAAGGGCACTCCCCCTTCTCATTAATTCACACCGTCAATGCCTTTTCGTTCAGCCAAACCCTGCCCAAATATGTTATAAAAATCTGTCAATACAACAGAGAGGCCTTATATGGATCATAAATCCAACCTAAGTATCCCTTTTGATCAAATCAAAAGGAAGAACCCGAAGAAGAGGTAATGTTTTTACCACCCTTTTTCAAATTCTTTTCTTCTTCAACTTCTTCTTTCTTTGTTATTCCCATTATAAAATAATTAATCCAGTATCTCCTATATACTATAATATTATAATAAATATTGTACAACCATATTCAGTATTATATCCTTCCTTTGAATGTCATGTCACCATACGTGCGTATGTACGACTTACCGTCACCACGTCGTGGTGTAATTGTTATTCAACAAATTATTATTTAGATGGGTATAATAATGATGTTTAATTCATGTAAATAATAAATATAACATGATAATTATTATTTATATATGATATACCATCCAATTATATATTTTTTTAACATCAAAAAATGATATTGTCGCTCGTGGGTACGTACGGACTACCGTCTCCACGAAAGCGATGGGATTCATTCTCCATCGTATCCATTCAACTATAATTATCATTTGATGATTTAAGAATAATGTTTAAGGACTTGATATAATTCTGGGTATGTATAATATACAAGCTATCCATAACAAACACGGTTACGTAACAAATAATATAAAGGAAAACGAGTAAGTTAACCACTGAAATGACGATAATACTAAGATATTATTAACAAATCAATGTTAAATGATCATACATGATATCATATTAATATAAAATATTCTTTTATAGTTCAATAAAAATTATTTCACCATTTTAAAGGAGGTTAACCTACCATCGACCAAGTAAAAATTACAAAGTAAGGGATTTATTATCTCACTTTTAATTCAATGAGATTTCCATTGTTCACCACTTACTTATTGTATGTGATGTGTGTACTGCCCATGATTGTATTCATTGAGTAATATAAATTAATTTGTGGATATCTACATCATCATTTTATGATCCTTATTTCATGGGTGTATGTTTCGTATGTTACCAAATCGATAAGGGAATTTCATATTTCAATTTCTACTCATTCGGATATAAGCATACTTCATTGATTATTTTACTCCAAGATTATGTGTGGAATTACTATTCATTTGATTATGTCATAACATACACTCCACATTCTGTGGATATACTTTTTATACACATAATAACTCCATTGATAAATTATGAAGTCATCGATTTGATCTTGATAAGAGCAATTTTAACTCAATCTCCATTTGTTGAGTTAAATATCCAATTCAATGGTGTTTTTTGACAAGAATATGTGTGAATTTCCTCTGATTCATTTACAGTGAATACCCAATCATATTGAATGTATTTATATTTGTCTCACTAAATTGTGTCATTGATTTATCCAAAACCTAAGGATATGTTCTTTATAAGATAATTCTTCTCAATTTACATTCCATTGAGACTTCTTTGTCATTATACACCAAATCACTTTTATATGGTGTATATAATGTACTTTGACATAGTATATAATGAATCCCTTTATTTTCATGATATTAAAATGTTTTTATTATAGAAATTATTTGTATTCAAGTGTCTTTATTTTAGTTTGTAACTCTATCTAAAATGTCATTTTAAAATGTTTTAAAGATTTATTATTTTAAATCTTTCTCATTAATGTCCATGTCTTCAAAATGGGTTTTAAGGATTTATTTATATGGACATGAATATTTTTAAAATGTTAATTCCTTTCAAATGTTTCAAAGTGGTATGGGACAATTTAGTTCAAAAATCTAGTTTTAAATGGCTTCTTTAAAAATAATGTCACTTTTAAATGTTTTCAAGAAAAAGGGGGATATTTCCCTCTAGTAGTTTTGAAGAATATTTTCATCTATCCATCATTATTCTCGATTGTGGTTAATATGATACAATAAAATATTCCATATTGTATCGAATGAGTTATGTTTGACTGTGGATGTGCTATTTTTATACCATTTATGGTTTGTGGATAAAGTATTGACATTTCATATGCTAGTTTTAATAAGAATGTTTATCTTATGTTTAAACATGTTAATATGAGGAATTCATTGGACTTAGTAAGTGATTGGTGGAGCCCACTATAGCTCCTCGATGCATCGGTAGGTTTTATGAGACAAACTACTGTCTTGGCACAATGCTTTGGAAAAATCTTATTTGTAGTCTTGGCACGAGGCCTTGGCTATGTGGTTATGATAGTCTGGAATTATGCATTCCATCATTATGAATGTGGTTTTTGATATTGCATGTGATTGTTACACTAGTATAATATCCATGTGAATAAGTAAATGGAATTATTTCATTTTATCTATGCCAAATTAGGCTGAAGTTCAATATTTAAAGGCTTTTGTTTTAGTAATAAATTGCTTTAATTGTTTATGCTTATCTATGAATGCTTCTACTATATTATGATCCTTACTGAGCATCTGATCTCACCCCTTTCAATGTTTTATTTTTCCCAGGATGTGAAGAAGTAATTTATGAATGACCTATAGGGATAGTATGAGGGGATATGAATACAAGATGTTGTTGTAGTTTTTTTACCTTTTGATATAATGTAAGACTTATGAATATATCTATTGTATCCAAGACTACTAAACTAACCGGTATTTTTAGACTTGATCCTTTGTGATAATGCCAATGTTATGTAATAATTCACCGACTCTGTGTATCTAGGGTTGGGGCATTACAGTTGGTATCATAGGAAGTTTAGTACAAACCTTGGAATCTAGATTTAGATAAACTCTGATTAGAGAACATAGGCCTAAGATGAACTTTATGGATTAGTATAGAATAACTTCCTATTATTTTGGTATTGTAGAGATTTTGTGATTTTTCCGAGAAATACATCCCCGTCTGGATACGAGCAGGTAGAGGCGGCTCTGGCACAAATGTACCTAGGTGAAAACCCTGAAAACACTGCGTTGAGCTAGACTTGAACGGGAACTAGTGCACAATAACAGGCCTTGCTTCACTCTTGGTTACAACACTCCCGGGGGATATGCTTAGGATAATTTACATTTTATTTACTAACCAATTTGATGTATTAAATATATAATATGGGAGTAAATGACCTTGGTTAATCCTAATGTATTTCAAATTGAGAATATGGTGACATGGTAATATCTTAATGATTTTATGACTACTGTTACTCACACAATGCTTTCTGATTTTAGTCAATGGCTGGATTCCAAGGAATTCATAGTGACATTGAGAGTTATGTACAAGGTGGGAATAGTGGTGGCAATGAGCAACAAAATGGAATTTTGATAAGCATTAAAGATATTGTCTTTATGTGAAATCAATTTCCCAAAAATATGATCAACAATATATATATTAACCAATTCCTGGACTCATCAATGAAGAGAAAGGTGATGAATGATAAGAGCTCCAACAGTGGAGACCATGGAGAAAGGAATCCTCATTTTCCATCATACAGGAAATGTGGAAGGAGACACCCAGGAAAGTGTCTCAATGGGAAAAATAAATGCTTTACATGCTGGAAGGAATGACATAAAGTGATGAATTGCCGAAGAAAAATGAAGAGTACTATGGAAGAAGATAAAAATGGTCCCAAGAGTCCATTTACAGTCATTTGCCATAAATGTAGGGGACCTGGACATTACCCGAGTGAATGCCCTATTATATAGGATATTTTCCTGATCAAAGAAGAAGCTATGTAGAAATAAATGGTTCGAGAAATGTTTAAAAATTATTAGTGCTCCTTGTTGATGGGTTTACTTTTGAATAATTTTATCTTTTATTTTTGACCATGCAGTTTTACATGTGAGATTAATATTTTAGGAACAATTATCTTTTCTCTTTGGAATATAGTTATAAATAACTATTTGGTTTTATATGGTTGTTGGGTTTGAGGAAATTATAAGTTATTGTAATTTGGGATGAAAATGCAAGGTATGAGATAAGATTTGTGGTTAAATTATGTTATAGTTATTTTGAGGAATTTATCTCATTTTGGCAATGATATAAAATCTAGTTTTTGAAAAAGGACAACACGTAGACCGTGTGACAACCCTTCGTATCAGAGGAAGCTATGGGAATCGAACCCACAACCAAAGTGCGATTGGGATTTATCACCTACCACTAGACTATGTGAAGTCCCTAGTTAGTGTGACTATTATTTTTAGTTAAATGACATTATTGATCATTAATAATTTGATTTGGGATCATATGTCTTATTAAATGAATACCCTTAGTATAGGAAAATGATTAGGTAATTAAGTGATAAATGTTATTTTGGAAGTTGTTCGCTTTGTTGTATGGAAAATAGAATAGTATGGGATTTCATTTAAGGAGTAATGTTGGATTTTTATCTATGTTTTTATTGCGGATTATAGGGATTTGGGTTGTTTATGGAAATGATTAGGTTAATAACTTTTAAGTATGTGACATTAAGAGTAATTAATGTCATTTAGAGAAAAAATTCAACATGGAAGACTACATTCTTATATGTTTTGAGTTTAAATATTAGTTTGGATTATATTGAAGGATTTTATAGAAAATTGATTATTGAATGGTATTTATTTAACTTTGGGGTATTGATGGTTTAATTTTAGAAATTAAGATTAGTGTTTTTTTCTATAATGGAATATCCATTTGGGGGGTCATCAGATGTTATACTAACCATTTTGGTTTTGATTAATCCTTAATGAAAAGGTAAATATATAGTTTATCATATGTGGATCATGTATTTATATAGAAGTTTATTCTAGCTCTTCCATTGTCACCAAGTCTTCAGGAATACTAATTTTCCAAAAAAATGAGTTAGTGGTAAAAAGTTATTAATGAATGAAACTATACTTAAAAATTAAGTATATCTCTTTATGTTCTTAGTAAATGTCATAAATTAATTCCTCATCCTTATGTAATGTAACATATAACAAAAAAATGATGCCTGTTTACTTTTCCTACTAGGAGACTATGGACCGTTTTCCCCAAAACGAGTTTGTGATTTTATTATTGTTAACATTATCCGGATCATGTTTTCTATCCCTCTCTATCAGAACTGAACACTTAGTTTATCGTCCATACCCGTTTTTCCTACATGGAATCCTAGTATGGGTTATCTTGGGTGACCTTTATACCTCTCTTCCTATATTTTAAATTGATAGTTTTATTGACTCTTTTTACGATGTGGGACATTCCAATATATTCTCAAGCCCAATTTTAAAAAAATTGTGAGGACACAAATTATTGTAGTAGGAGAGAATGTAACTCCCCAAGCTTCCACGGTACGTTTCCCTTTGAATAATACAATGACGTGCATTGTACGCAACATCAAAATTCTAACACACTACCACCAATCAAACTAGACGTTATGAATAGTAATACCTACTTTTTGAAATTTTATAAATTTTATCTTTTGAAATGGACTTCAGTTTTGGATTCGTAATATCAAAATTATCTTAGGGTGAATGTTTGGTACTTTTCGGATAAATTTATATTATGATGAGTAGTAAAAATTACTAAATTTTAATTAAAACGGAATTTTTTATCGAAATAATTAATAGTGATAAATTATTAATTTGAGTGGTTTTAAAGTATGTTTAGAATATATTTTAACAATTCAATACAATTTTGGTCATTGGATGAGATTTCACATTTAAACCAGACATAAACAAGTGTCAATCTTTTGATAGTTATTATCTATTAAAAACATCCTATTTGTTTTGACAACGGGAATTAATTTTTAAATTAATTAATGCAACTGATATGTTTTGAATTTTGTAAAATAGACATCATTTTTGAATTTATAATATCAAATATAGCTTAGGCCTAATTTTTGGTATTTTTCTGGAAGCATTCATTTTTTGATGAATAGTGAAACCACTAAGTGGTAGTTAAAAAACTAAATTTTTCATAAAACACAATTTTACCGCTTTTGTGAGTGGAATTTTGAGAATCCGAGATACACAGTTAATATCAATGAGTAAAATGTGGTTCATTGAGATGAAAATTATTTTTGGTGAATAGTAACTTTTTACTTTTATTTACCACGGTTAAAAATAAATAGGGTAATTAAGGATAAAATGATATTAATGTTACCATAACACATGTCCTAATTCTATCAGACAAGTGTATCTCGACCAAAAAAAACCATAGGAATAAAATATTATCATTTAGGTCCACTTAGATTAGATTAGGAAATTTATTATTATTTAATTCAATGATGAGTTAAAAGAGTTAAAATCAATAATTATTTACTAAAAGATTTTTAATATAGTGTTACACATACGATAAATTCAATTATAAATATTCATTAGAAGGATAAAAATATTTCATGCATAATTATATTTTATTTATAATTTTTATACAATAAATAATTTAATTTATTTATGACAAAGGATGATGCAGTAATTACCATAATAGTGAACAATTAGAATAAATGATATTATAAATACCAAAATAAATATAATTGGAGACTTTTATTGAATTAAACTAATTTTATAGGTTAATATGAAATATTAGAATTGATTTAATTGAATTTTTATATGTAATAATTATGTTATGAGTTTCGTTAAAATCAATTATTGAATAGTGTCATAATTGACAAGAAAGAGTTTTTTTAAACAAAATATTATATTATTAATTGATATTAAATTCATAAAAATCTAAAAATCGTCCAAGAGACTTATATCATGATAGGTGTATCATAAATGGACCTCTTGGGAGTCTCTTGGATGTATATAGTATGTTTATTAACCATATAATATAAAAATACAAAGAGACATTGTGAAAGTGAATTTAATTAACAAAGAGTTAATACTTAAAGAGAAGTTTAATATAATAACTAAAACCTGTATAAATTATATTGGTTGAGTGGTTTTCGACCTACCCCCACCTTATAAATTAAATAATACACTTTAAATCCAATTGAAATTGAATATAAATTTATTATAAAATAATATTTCTAGCTTTTCCAAAGGTACCCTTCACCTCTCTTATAAAAGGGCACTCCCGCTTCTCATTATTTCACACCTTCAAAGCCTTTTGGTTCGCCCAAACCCTGCCCAAATACTCTCTCAACTTCCCTAAATATAACCTATAGGCCTTATTTTGATCATAAATCCAACCTAAGGATCCCGTTTGATCAAATCAAAAGGAAGAACCCGAAGAAGAGGTAATGTTTTTACCACCCTTTTTCAAATTCTTTTCTTCTTCATCTTCTTATTTCTTTGTTATTCCCTTTATAAAATAATGAATCCAGTATATCCTGTATAATATAATATTATTATAAATATGGTACAACCATATTCAGTATTCTATCCATCCTTTGAATCACATGTCACCATACGTGTGTACGTATGGCTTACCGTCTCCACGTCGTGGTGTAATTGTCATTCAATAAATTATTATTTGGATGGGTATAATAATGATGTTTAATTCATCTAAATAATGAATATAACATGATAATTATTCTTTATATATGATATAACATCCAATTATATATTATTTTAACATCAAAATAATGATATTGTCGCTCGTGCGTACGTACGGACTATCGTGTCCAGGAAAGCGATGAGATTCACTCTCCATCGTATCCATTCAAGTATAATTATCATTTGATGATTTAAAAATAATGTTTAAGGACATGATATAATTATGGATATGAAAAAGATACAACCTATTCATAACAAACATGGCTTACGTAACAAAGAATATAAAGGAAACGAGTAAGTTAACACCCGAAATGAAGATATTACTAAGATATTATTAACAAATCAATGTTAGAAGATCATATATGATATCATATTAATATAAATAATTCTTGTATAAATCAATAAAAATTATTTCACCATTATACAGGAGGTTATCCTACCGTCGACCAAGGAAAAAGTACAAAGTAAGATGTTTCTTATCTAACTTTTAATTATGTGATATTTCCATTATTCACCACTTATTTATTGCATGTGGTGTGTGTACTGCCCGTGATTTTATTCATTGTGTAATATAATTATATTTTTGGATATCAACATCATCATTGTATGATCCTTATTTCATGGGTGTATGTTTCGTATGTTACCCAATCGATAAGGGAATTTGATATTTCAATTTCCACTCATTCGTATTTAAGCATACTTCATTGATTATTTTAATCCAAGATTATGTGTAGAATCACTATTCATTAGATTATGTCATAACATCCACTCCACATTCTGTGGATATACTTTTGATACACATAATCACTACATTGATAAATTCTCAAGTCATCTATTTGAACTTGATTAGAGTAATTTTAACTCAATCTCCATTTGTTAAGTTAAATATCCAATTCATTGATGTTGTTTTTACAAGAATATGTGTGAATGTCCTATGATTGATTTAAAATGAATTCCCAATAATATTGAGTGTATTTATATTTGTCACACGTAATTGTTTCATTGATTTATCCATAATCTAATGATATGGTATTTATAAGAGAATTCATCTCAATTAACATTCCATTGAGACTTCACTATTGTTATACACCAAATCACTTTTATATGGTGTTCGTTATGAACTTTGACATAGTATATCATGAATCCCTTTATTATCATGATATTAAAAAGGTTTTATTACCACAATTATTTCTATTCAAGTGTCTCTCTTTTGGTTAGTAACTCCAACTAAAATATCATTTAAAAATGTTTTAAAGATTTATTTTTCTAAATCTTTCTCATTAATGTACATGTCTACAAAATGGGTTTTAATGATTTATTTATATGGACATGAATATTTTTAAAATGTTAATTCCTTTCAAAAGATTCAAAGTGTTATGGGACACTTTAATTCAAAATTCTATTTTTAAATGGCTTCTTGAAAAATAGTGTGACTTTTAAATGTTTTCAAGAAAAAGGGGGATATTTCTCTCTAATAGTTTTGATGATTATTTTCATCTATCCTTCATTATTCTCGATTGAGGTTAATCTGATACAATAAAATCTTCCATATTTTATCAAATTAGTTATTTTTGACTGTGGATGTGCTATTTTTATACCATTCATGGTTTGTGGATAAAGTATTGACATTTCCAATGGTAGTTTTAATACGAATGTTTATGTTATGTTTAAACCTGTTCATATGAGGAATTTATTGGACTTAGTAAGTGACGGGTGGAGCCCCCTATAGATTCCCGAGGCATCGGTAGATCTCATGAGAAAAACTATTGTCTTATAATAAGGCCTTGGCAAAATCTTATTTGTACTCTTGGAACGAGGCCTTGGATATGTGGTTATGATAGACTGCCATTATGAATTTTATCATTATGAAATAGGTTATTGATATTTCATGTGATTTTTCGATTAGTAGAATATCCATTTGAATATGTAAATGGAACTATTTCATTTTATCTTTGCCATATTATGCTGAAGTTCAAGTTTTAAAGGCTTTTGTTTTAGTTATAAATTGCTTTATGTGTTTATGCTTATATATGAAGGCTTCTGCTATATTGTTGTCCTTACTGAGCATCTGAGCTCACCCCATTCAATGTTTTATTTTTCCCAGGATGTGAAGAAGTAATTTATGAGTGACCTGCAGGGATAGTATGGGGGGATATGAAGACACGATGTTGTTGTAGTTTTTTTACCTTATGATGTAATGTAAGAATTATGACTATATATAGTGTTTCCAAGACTACTAAACTAATCGGTCTTTCGAGACTTGATCCTTTGAGATCATGCCAATGTTATTTAATAATGCATCGACTCTAGGTATCTAGGGATGGGGCGTTACAGTGGGATCTCTTACACTGCCAACCATGCATTAGTAGATTCCTGAATTAAATAATTTAGCAACTTACTCATCAAGTAATCAACCCACACATTCCCCTTCCCCAGGTGGTATGATATCTAGATATCATAATCCTATATAAACTCCATATACCATCATTGTCACATGTTCATGTGTCATCCAGAGAATATATTCCTCTGGCTCTTGTGATCTGAGAAAACCATAATGTGCTCCCCGTTAAGATAACACCGCCTGAACTTCTGCTCGAATATGACTGCAGTGAGATCTAGATCATTGGTGGTATAATTATGTTATTGAGGACATAACTACCTAGACAAAAGGTAGATTAATCATCACTGATGCATCAGAAAAAAACTAATCATTGATCGGAAGTGCCACAGAACAACTCGAACATCACATCTACCTCTGGTAGCCTAAAAATGAAGCACTGACCAGATTCCAATTCAGATCACTAAAACTGCAAGGAACTACTAAACCTATACGAAGGCCTTTTCTTTTATGGTAAAATGTTTTAATGGATATTAAACTTGAGATAAATTACGTAAAAATTTTCTATAATAGCCTACCATACCTAGAAAAATTTAAACTTCTACCACATTCTTGGATTACACCCATGAATAAACTGCATCAACCTGCGATGGTCCCATAACTATCACTTCATGAGAAAATATGTGTATAGGGTTGTTTAACTCCTAGGTCTATACCTTTCACTTGGAATACACTACAATGAGACTGTTGTGTTAGATGATCTCATATATAGTCCTCATATTCATGTAATGATCCTCATTCATCCTTGAGTAGATTATGATTTCTTCAATGAACATGAAGATAAAATTATCTAGGTACTCATGGGAAACAGAGATAATGTGATCCATGAACACACATGATAAATTCGTTACACCGAAGTGAATGACCATGAACTAAAATTACCCATACAAGCACTTGAAATCAGTATTTGTGATTTCATCCTACTTTAGCCTCAACTAGTGATATCTAGACCATAGGTCAATCTTTTAGAACTACACAAACCCCATCTATTGGTTCAAAATATCATCAATATTCGGTATGGGGTAACCATTCCTGACCATGACAAGATTCATCCAATAGTATATTATGTACTATCGTAGGACACTATCCACCTTCCTCACAAACATGAATGGTGAACCCCAAGGTGACAAACTAGGTTGGATAAAACCCTACTTCATGATGTCGTCATCCTAGATCTGAGACTCCCATAACCCAGATGTTTCCATCTTATAGGGAGACATCAAAATTAGATGAGAATTTAGTTTCAAGTCTATCCAAATATAGATATCACATCGAGGGGGTCGAATAACAACCTCTTAAGGGATAAAATCTGGGAACTATCCAATAATTACCAAAACAACCACAATCTATGAATATGTTTATCACAATAACAACACTGCTAACAGGGAAACCAGAGGCTCCATGAACAAACTACCCTCTTAAAAACTCTTCTCACCAAATAAAACTATGTGATGGCCACACACATTTGGGAATAAACTATTATCCCTATGTAGTAGATAACAACTCACAAAGAACACAACTAGTCGATGCTGAGGATTACATCGTATATTCGTATCTATATCAGTTGAAGATACACACATGACTGATGAGGCCCCCACATCTATCTACACCCACAACAAACATCTGACAGACTGGTTTGTCCTCAAATTGAATACTCGGTACCATGGTAATGGGATGTCCATTTACATTTAATCTAAGATCATGGGCTTGATTGGGTGAAAAAATGTAGTGTGGGGTTTTGAATCAAACAATGCACACACAAGAGTAATAAACAAACTAATATTAGCACAAAAAATCATGTTCCCCACTAGAACTACAACTTTTTTTGTGAAACTACAAACACCAAACTCATATACCACATTACTATCAACAACCTCCCCATTGAATGCATAGTTGATCTCCCTATGGAGCACCTTGGGGTTAGCCTCCTCCAACACCATATACCATTGTTTGAGCGAGAGACTACTCATCCTGCTACTGGAAGGTCCTGACAAGCAACTGCTACTACTAAGATGGGAAATGGGCCTACCCAGTCCCATTATATGGTGCTCTTACCAAGATCTTATTCCTAAGATGTCAACAACATCCTCTGATAAATATCCTTTGTCTGATGCCCATATTAAATAGAGAGGACCTAGAGGTCGAACCTGGGACAATTTAGGCCTACCCCTTGTGGCTGAAACCGAGAAGGCCATAATCGTAAATGTTTTTTGCTGACATCCATTCCCATTGATGAACCTGGATGGGTCCCCTCTCATAGAACAAATCCTAGAATGTAGATCATCTCTACTACTTTCCCCTTCATCTGAACCTCCCTGTATGTTGGTTGAGTTAATGGAGTAATAACATACTGAAGAAAAGGTCAGAGTGCTTCCTCAAAGAACCCTTCCTCTGACTCCTCATTCGAGTAGAGGTTTCGGTTGAAGCGTAGGAGATCCTTGAACTGGATCCCCAGTTACCTCACCAAAATACTTCCCAGCTTGAGGGAGAGTAGTTCCTACCACTTCTTATTCTTCATCATGGATGAAAGAAATTATATTTGTAATTCCCTCTCAATGTAATCCCAGGATACCTCTGTCTCATTCCTCTCCCCTAGGTAAATTTTCCACCACTAATGTATTGTTCCTCCTATGTTGAACACATCTATAGGAACCTAGTACTCAGTTAGAGGTTGGATCAACCTAAACTCAATGTATATATCCCTTATCCAACTCTATGTCTTCATGTCCGAGATGTTGCTTGCTTACATTCGATGAGTTTTATGTTGGAAGGCACAAAATGTATTCATATAGTTATCAACATATTACTCTCGATCGACCTTCCACTGATAGGATGAGTTAACCTGTCGAGTATCAACTGCTTGTACCAAATGGGTGTAACGTTCCTGTGACCTAGATAAAAAGGGAAAAATGAACTTCTAATCCTTGGTTGTGTGGTAAATTTTATTTTATTTCATTAAATAATTATTTATTTCAAATTCCCAAATCATCACTAAAACACAAGAATAAAAGTCATTATGATGCATTATACTTTCCTATGGTCTCTACCCTACAGTCAATGTTTCCTTTCATGGTTGTTTGATTGGCCTAGAGGACTTGATTCATATTAATGGAGGCCCTAAAATATCATGTTCTAGCTAGTATTCGGATGCCCATCCAATGTACCAAGGTTTCCTAACACCATTGTCCAACCATACCAAGACATTATCACAATACCTATCAATAAACTACATTTTATCTCTCAAAATACAAGAACAATCCTACCTTTGATACCATTTTATCAGGACCCAAATTTTTCAGGATGTGGGAAGGAACAAAAACCTGCAAGACCCTTCCTTCTTCAAGTAGATGGATAGATAATGATAAACTGAGCCCCACATTAAATAAGACCAGGAGGTCTGACTATCCCCAAGGGTGTATAATATCACACATATAAATACATTAAAAAATTTATAGAACCATATCGAGAGATATGATGGTAAATCTGAAACAACTTGAAGTACTAAAAGCGAAAGGAAGTCCAATATCCATTCCCACTTGCATGTTAAAATGTGAAATTGATACAAGGTAACATTACCACTAAAAATTAATGTTCCATAAATAAAATAGTCTATGATGTAATAGAATCAATCATGGCGTCCAAGCTAGTAAGGTCGAACGTGGTCCTTATAGACCACCAAGAGACCTGAAAATTGATTTATCTATATAGGTTGAGCATACAAGTATTCTTAGTATATATAGTAATGATACCCTTTATAAAGTGAGGGATCATACTAATGTCCCTATGAGAAAGTAGTAGAGTCCTTTAATCACCTACCAATGTGTACTAACCATCACAGCATCACCAAGTAAAACACACAAAATAATGAAAATCAAGTAATGTATTAGTATAAGAACATCAATATTTGGGCAACGCATACCACATTTCCAACTTTTTGACTACTTCTCCCTAGAAGCTAATTTCATGATGATACCACTCTTCCCATATGCACTTCCACTGAGAAAACCCACCCACACACACATGTTCCCCAACAACACAACATCTAGCCCGCATACACCTGGGACTCAACATCACACATTCCCGCCCACATACACCTGGGACCCAAAAATAACATCTCTCTCAAGAAGTTTGCTAGGGCCCATCCCGAAGATACTTAGGAAAACAAAAAATGGCCTATAAACACCATGTCCCCTCATCCATAACAAACTCTAACCTAAAAATCATGGAAAATGGTAACCCTCTTGCCATTACAGCCTTACCAGATATGCCAAGCGGCATGATCCGAAGGAGGGTGGGGGAGAGAATGTTAGTAACAAGACATCCAACCTCCCAACATGATGTTGGGAAAGGCACCCTTCCCCATTAATGGAGGTGTTTAGAAAGTAGTTCTCAATGAATATGGGGTGTGTATAGATATCATAAGAAACTACATTGTGTATGTATATATAGGTAAGAAAACACTCAGCATAACCTTTTGGATTCTGAACAACTACAATCCCACACAAAAACCCTTGGATGCCTCCCCTAAATGAACAACCAGTCACCAAAAAAACACAAGATTATCCCCTTTTTATTTAACCACTTTCCAATTATTAATTAATGGTTTCACTATATTCTATTCCACCACTATCGAGATTCTACCTACCATAACCATATCCAAACAACACATAAAACAAGTTATGTAATTATAGTGTATTAACCCCCCAATCATCATAGACACATCTTCATCCCTTTTAAATAAAAATTATTACAAATTATTAAAAAAAACACTTATAATAACTCATCCCTGCATCCCCACTACCAAAAAAATTCCACAATGCAGTCCCACTGCCTAACGAGTCCATAACCACACTACAGTCCCACTTCCCAATGTCGCTTCACAACCATAAACCATCAAAAATAATGTTTAGGTACAAATAAATTCATCTATTCCCAAATCAATCTATCTATCAGACTAAGATTCTACACTCCCCATGTATTCTAATACCACACCCTTCCCACGGAACCATCCCCTCTTCCAAACCTTGTTCCTATGACTATGCTACCAAGAGCATCAACACACAACACACACAGGGTTTACAAAACTCAACATAAATAATTACCCGTCCAGACTTATCCACATGATGTGTATACATTAAGATTTAATCACCAAGGTTTCTTTAATTCTACTAGATTACAATTGGGGTGATCTGTAAATATACATGATGATTAAGAAAATTTATGTGTATATTTCTTATCAAATATTGAGTATTCATAACACTTTTTCAATGATAAACCCCATTTATTTACATGTTTTATTTAAATAATGTGTATTTTGAATTTTATAATGAAAATGAGCATAATTGAGAAAATTTCATAAATCTAGAATTTGGACACATTTTGACAACAATTGTATGTTTCTCATTTCTCATAAAATATATGTCAATATAGTGTGATATAAATTTATTTAGAATTCGAATTTTATTTCCTCCAATTTTTCCTTCAGTACCTAGATCTAATTTGGCCATCTAAAGGGCCTACAAATTAATTGATGTTGGATTTTTTTTCGGGCAGACAGTGTGGACCCCACCATTGTAATAGAACCCAAACTCATAATAAACACATCCAAATGATGTTTGTATAC
This sequence comes from Viscum album, assembly GCA_963277665.1. Lineage (NCBI taxonomy): Eukaryota > Viridiplantae > Streptophyta > Magnoliopsida > Santalales > Viscaceae > Viscum > Viscum album. The sequence continues at coordinate 345,830,555 of OY728166.1, read as the reverse complement.
CTTTGATAGCACGAGGATAGATAGTTTCATCTCTACAATGAATTTGGGGATGTTTTGAGGTCATTAAGGCGTCCATTGAACGACATTCATTTAGAGGAACCATTCTAGAAGCATCATCTTGAAACATTAATCTCCAATGAAAATTCATAAAACTTTCATCCAGGTTTCAAATTCATTGATATTTGGAGTATTAATGGCCAAAATATTTTTGAACAACATTTAAGAAGGGTTCCACTTGTGAATCGGCCATATAATCGTCCAACAATGTTCAAACGTTAGGAGTACAGAATGCTGCCTATAAAAGGATGTCTTTACCTCATTCTCAAATCGTCATCTCAACACCCACAGACAAGGAGGGATCCCACCAGGGCATGGGTACCTATGTCTCCTCTATTCCCCCCTCACATAGTGTTTTTATTTTATTTTAATTTTAGTTTTTTTTCAGTTTTAATTTTAATTTTAATTTAAATTTTGTTAAAATTATTCCTTGCATTTGTGATTGTCCATCAACTTTTCTTCATTTCAATTAATTTATCTCTCTATCAATCTCACTGTCACTCTCTTACATCACCAACTCAACCATGTAATAATATACTCTTAAAAATGAGAGGCTAATCACGATACTTGGCTTGGGGTAAGGTCAAGGTTTTCATGTATATTCTTTAAGGTTTAATTATTTTTGTGGTAGAATTGAGTAGCATGCTTGGGCGAGGGCAATGTCCCTATTTGGGTTACGGTCCCAAATGACATGAAACTCAAAACTACTTCTATAATGAAAAATAATATTGATTCAAAAATGATATTACAGGTTTGAATTATTAAACTAAATCAAACACGTGTAGGAAAATAAGGATTTGATCAAAGATTGAACCCCAAAACAAGTTTCTTTCTTATTAACTCATCTTATTTAGATTTTCGTTATAGTTTAAATTATCATTTATCATGGGATGGTAAATAATTATAAAATACCCAAAAGGATTTTAATTTCAAACATTAAAAATTAAAATATAAAAAAGATATATATTAGGTGAATTAGATAAATTTAGTTAACTAAATTGATAATGCTACTCAAGAGAGACGACCATGATCTGCCACTATGTTGTACATGGAAAAAGTTTATTGATTATTTTCACGCCCCATGATAAGAATTTGTTATAACCAGCTTAGTTTTTAGGGATCCAATCATTAGTTAATTTACTTTTTCTATTATCACATCTTAGTTAGATTTTATTTCTTTTTAATAAAAATATAAAAAATCATTCCATGATGAATTAAAATGATTACTATTCTATATGGAATGAGAATTACTCACATGTGCATTAAAAAGATTACACTGAGGAGGCCCTCCAACATAGAGATGATGCACTGATGATAATGGTCATGTAGAAATAAAAAAGCATAGAAACATGGATCTCACCAGAAGATTTTAATGTCAAGGTCGATGAACTCCAAAATGACTTAAAAAGATTCGAGGCCAAGAAGAAGGTGACACTAGTCTTCACAGATTTCAGTGACGACATCCATGAAGTTGAGGCCAAACTGAAAATCGAGTAGCCTGAATACCTTCCTCCATCATTTTATGATCAACTCCAAGGGGAACAATCCAACGAAGAGGATATTCGATCTGAAACAACTCAAGAAGATGATACATTCATAAACTCAAATTCATTTAATTTGGTTGAAATGAATTTGAGTATAACTCCCAAATGTTTTGAATATTCAGAATCAGATGACTCCTACTATTCCCTATATGATGAAGAGACAAATGTAGATGCACCTATTTAGGAACCCCTTGAGATCCCTAATGAAAATGCATATTCAATAGAGGGAGTACATGAAGTGACAGAGAATGTTGTAAAAGGAGAAATGACGGTGGTAGAGGCTCCATAAATCATCCTACCCCAACCTTTCATGATATAATACATTGAGAAGGGGGAGGATTTGGCGTATTCTATCCATGAAGTCCTTCTCAAATAGATAGAATAAGTAGATGGTGAGAAAAACTATATGTGCTGGTTCATGTCAAATAACCCCCAACCACCATCAGACTTTGGATAACTTCTGGTAATACCATCTGGGTGTAGTAAAAGAATCCAGTTCCCACATGGGGGATCATACCCAGATTTATATTTATTTGTTTTTAGGAATTCATATTTTACATTCATTTCCTATGAAATAATTTAGCATGCGGTGCCTCCCATTTTCCATTTTGAGATTATTTGAAATGATCTATGTGATTAATTGTGTAATTTTATTTTTTAGTATCATGATGGTAGTAGGAATCCAAAGACATTGAAGTATGAGGAACGAAGATTTATTTTCTAAAGGGAGTTCATTATCATTGTCTATCATTTTAATTCCATACATTTTTCTCCAAAAAAACATTTCTTTATTTTTAAATATTCAATTTCATGCCCATACATGAATTCATGATTTAATTAACTTTTCTATAAGACATGAGTTTTTAGGAAACATGTGATTAAATGTTTTAAATATCAATGATGATATTATTAAAAGATTGAAATGCAGAATTTAATTTTTAAAATGAATGATGAATATTGAAATGCTGACACATGATTTGAAGGAATTTATTAATTCATGTAAATGAAATTTCCCTACCATCTTTCATGCTTTTAATTTCTGAAATTTATGTGAATTGATTAATTATTATTATTGATGACATGAGTTATTTTACAATGTTATATTTCACATTCCCTAGTCGATTTCTAGACCATGTACTTCTTATTTAGTCTTGATCATATTTCATGAGTGATCGTGGGACATGTAACAGACTAGAACATGTATTGAAACATGTCAAAGCTATGACTGTGCAAAAAACACATTTATAATTATTGAGGCATCCTTCAAAACTCCACTTATACTTAAAATACCAGCATTACATCAATAATTCTTTTAACCCATAGAGACCATGAATGACCTTTATTGGGATGAGCCATGTTTCAAGCCATTTTTATCCATTCCTACCAGACTCTTTGAATTTTCCAGATATTTCAATGTTGTAGAGTGGGGTAAAGGGAATCATGGCGGATAAAATGATAAAAATTGTAAGGAATCAATGTAGGGTTGTTATTGTGGGAATTTTAAAATGTTGTGAAATAATTCATAATACACTATTGTTTTCCCCTCTTGAAATGAAAAAATTTCAATAATGGAAAAAAAGATAAAAAATAGAAAAATGTGTTGTGATTTGGGAGAACAAAAAATAACCATTTTCAAGACCGATGATCTTATGATCGTATGTGGTTAGGTGATGGTGTTAACATTTGATATAATAATAACATATGAAAAATAAATAAAAAGTACAAAATTAAAAAACAAATTATTCAAGAGGGTCCACAAATCATTCATTATGCATAATGGGATCATAACAATTTCATTATGTTTTTGGAAGTGGGAGTTGCAACTTTTAAGGGGAGAATTTCATTAAACATTTAATTTTTTATCATGAATTGTACTTAAGAGTTTAACCTTCTCCTTGAGCATTAAATTTTAATGCATAAAATCCATCCAACCTTAATCCTTAGTGTCATTTGAACTTTATTTAATTCCATCATGATTTTATGTGTCTTTGTCTTTACAATGTAGAGAAAGTACTTCATTTACAAGCCTATGGATAAGAAGCATGTCCTCATGATATGACCATTAATATACTTTAATTGTATCATGAATGATGTGAGAAAAGAGTAAAAATTGAGGTAAATCATGACTTAGAATGTTTAATAAAAAATGTATCAAGGAGCTTGAATGAGTGAATGGGGAAGTTCCATCAATTTTCAAAGTGGGAAAGTAAAATGTGTGAATTATTTGTTTCTTTGAAAAATGGGAAATTAAATTGATATTTTAGGATGATTTTGGAACATTTTATTTTACATTGATTTTTTTATTGCATTTCAATTTGAATAATGGTAACATTGTTGTCCTCTGATTTCCATGTTGTGATAATATGCTTGAGGACATGCATGGTTTAAGTGAGGGGGTATTTGACAATGAAAATTTGCGTGCATATTTTTGATCAAATAATGAGTATTTGTTTCTATTTTCAATGATAAACTTTATTTATTTCCATGTTTTATCAAAATAATGGGTAATTTGAATTTTTTTGATGAAAATGGGAATAATTGAGAAAGTGCATAATTCGGGATTTTGGACAGATTTTGACCACAAGGGTATTTTTTTCATTTCTCTTAAAATACATGTCCAAAAATTGTGATAAAAATTTACATAGAATTATTAATATACTTCCTCCAAAATATTTGGATGGACTAGGAGCTGGTTCGACCAAATAAAGTGCCAACAAAATCATTGAAGTTCAAATTTTTTCAGGCAAACAGCATGAACCCCACCAACAAAATGAAACCCAAACTCAGACTAAACACATCCAAATGATGTTTTCCACCTATAATAGTAGGATGATTTATAGGGCCAGATATAAAACAAATTTGGCAAGATCGGATGTCATTAAGGAGGCCATTGAATGTCATACTTTTGGAGGAACCTTCCTAGAAGCATCATCCAGAAACCTAAACCTCCAATGGAAAATTCATAACTCCTTTATCTGGGGTCCAAATATGCTACCATTTGGAGGTCTAATGGTCAAAACATTTATAAACAACATTTAAGACATGGTACATGTGTGAATCGCCAATTTAATGGTCAAAAAATGCTCACACTTTCAGAGTACATAATGATACCTATAAAAGGATCCCCTCGCCTCCTTCTCAAATCATAAGCATGACACCCACAGCCAAGGAGGGATCCCAGTAGGGGACGGGCTACTTTTTATCATCTCTTCCCCCCAAATTTAATATTTTTATTTTATTTTTATTTATTTTTTTTGTTTTAATTTTAATTTTATTTTTATTTTTTTAAAAAATTAATCCATGCATTTTTGTTTCTCCATCAACTTTTCTTAATTTCTTTTTTTATCTATCTCTCTCATTATCTCTCTATAAAATCATCCACTCCAATAAGTAATATCATACTCTCATAAATGAGAGGCTAATCATGTGACTTCTCTTGGGGTATGGTCATGGTTTTCATGAATTTTCATTAAAGTTTAATTATGTTTGTGGTAGAATTGAGAACCATGCTTGGGCGAGGCGAATGTCCCCGATTTGGCGATGGTCCCTAATGACATGCGACTCAAACTACTTATATTATGTAAAATAATATTTATTCAAAAATTATATTTCATGTTTGAGTTATCAAACTAAATAAAACACATGAAGCAAAAAAATTATTTAATCCAAGGTTGAACCCCAAAACTAGGTTCTTTATTATTAACACATTTGGTTTAGACATTCATGATATTTTAAATTATAATTTTACATGTGATGGTAATTAATTATTAAAATCCCAAAAATATTGTAATTTATTTCACTAAATAATAAAATATAAAAAAGATATAGGTAGGTGGATTAGATAAATTAAGTGAACTAAATTGAGAAGGATCCTCAAGAGGGATGACCCTGGTCAGCCACTGTTTTTCACTAGGAAAAATATAATTTTTATTTTTCCACGCCTCAAAACTGGCGTGCGTCACATGAGTATAATGATATTATTTATTTATGAAAGTAATAGTGATTAATTAGATTTAATGCATGAGCCATTGATCAATCATCTTATAAAAATTAAACTTTTAGGGTGAGAAAACAAAAGACACAAACAACTATGATTTTCATATGGAATAAATCCACAAAAACAATTATAAACCCAAATATATCAAATAAAAGATGTATTCAACATCAAACCAATCTCTTCCAATTATATTATTTTGCTATTTTATCTTTTGATCTAGTATAAATCTGGTATATATCTATTTTTAAGAAAACTGTTCAGTTGTTCCTCATAATAAATCATTGTCATACTCACCTTGTACGATGCAGAATTAAAGAGAGTCCAAAGAAAATACTACTTGTGTGATCACTGGATTTAAAATCCTTTTAGCATGATGAATAGTGGATAATGGGATTCACAAGACTAATCTTCTAGAAAATAGAGAAGGAGATCTCTGGTATAGGAGAAAAACTCATCCAGGGAGGAAGTCCCTAGGTGCATCGTGGGAAATGAAAAGGAATATGGAAAAAAATCATAGTTTATGAATGGTTGAGATCCTAAAAATTCTGTAGGAGATTTCAATGTACATTAAAATCGGATCATGGTTGGGTCACGCAACACGGTATTTACAATGATGGTGGGATGTTACAAAATATGGGGAAATTAATAATTACCTTTAGAAACATTGGATACAGGCCATCACACAGATAGGGGTTGAAAATTGTCCATTCATATAGACAATACCATAATAGTGATGAAACTAAAAAAACAGGGAAAAATGGAATTGAGAAAACAATGGGTGAGTCACCGATGTTCATCCTCTAACAGGTGAGCTAACAATGCGACCTATTGAATTTGAGCTATCGATTCCCAGACCGAACTATGTATATGACCAAATAACGTCCTAAACTACTGACAATATAACCTAAATATTATATGGCATTCTAACACTAAAGCTTATCAACAGAAAGACCTACTGAAACTGACAGCCTTGGTCCACTAATGTCGATGCTCTTTACCCACCGATACCGACACCCATGTCTCACTGATGCCAATGCCCCTGACTCTCTAATTCCGAGTCCTCTGACTCACTGATTGAAATACAAAACTATAAATTTTGAAAAAATTTGAAATGAGCCATCATTTCCTCCTCGAGCACCCAAAACACTATTTTTTTAAAATCGAAAGCATCTAGGAAAATTTGTGTTATTACCATAATAAGAACAGAATTACAAAAAATGGAATACCTATTTTATAGTAATTCATGATTATAAACTATCTACTAATATATCATGGATCCTACAATAAATTTCCATCAACAAAGTTATCATCATATAAAAATGGCCATATTTGTTAACAATAAAGATCTAATAGAGAAAAATATTTTGTCTCTAAAGTCATCATGGTGTATCATGGTGATATATTGAATTAGTCCTCACACATTATGTACATGTCCTAGGAACTAATCATATTTTTAATGAAAAATTAAATATATTTTAAATTTTCCATAGAAGTCAAAATATTATACATATAAAATCAAGAAAACAAATATCAATATTTAATTAGTAAATAAAATAATATAATAAATAATCTTCATCCAACCAGTACCATATATACAAATTATATCTTATTTAAACATAACTTAACTAACATAAATGATTATGAATTTATCGCTAATATAAACTATATGAGAGTGATATATAAAAAAATTAACAGTGATTAAATTATAGTGATAGAGAAAATGATAGAAAAAATTAAATTATCTCAAAATATGGTAGAATACATTTTCATTAAAGGGTGACTATTAATTAAAAATTTTAAATTTATTTTTAGTATAAATACGAAATTAGAATAAAATATAAAAAAATAAACTAAAATTAACATCCTTGTAACATGCAAAAAAATTATCTTTTCATTAATATTTTAGTATTCATTTCATTCTATTTAGAAAATAACACACTTCTCTTTTATTTACATTTCAATTTAAAATTCCAAAAAAACTAATAATAAAATTTAATTTCAAAACAAAAAAGTAAACTAGAATAGTAAAAATAAATAAAATGTTCATTAATTTCTTCTAGAAATGTCATTTGAGAATCGTATGTTAATATAAAGAAGAAATATACATAATTTGTTAAAAATTAACTCATTCATAACATTACAAGAAAAAACCTTTTAATAATTTCATGAAATCATAAAAAATGATTTTTTAAACAACTTTATTATTCTAAAAACAATCTTGAAAAACATATTCTTAAAATATTGAGATTAGAGAAAGAAATTGAAGTAAAACATTAAAATAATATTTTTAGTGGAATTTCATTAATATCTTATATACTTGTTAATTACATATTGACAATTAAATGAATGAGACATAAACATGAAACACTAAAAATACTATAATATTATAAATTGATGATTATTAAATTTTTAATCGCTTATAATATATAGATTAGAAATATAAACATAAATAATCATGAAATTAAATGATATTATATCATAAAGACCTTACATAATGTATGGCATTACTCATAATTTATTTTAACCAACTATATAAAAAATATCAATTTTAAATAACTAGATACAATAATAATATATATAATTATAAAAACATTTGTTTACAACTATTACAATTTCAACATATTATTATTAAAATTTAATTGAAATTTTTATTTATAATTTACAACTATTTAATTTTTCATTTATTACTCTATTTTATTGTTTTGATCCATGCCTTTTTTTATGTTTAATTCATATCCAAAATTATAATATGTATATAAATATAAAATATATCATTATTTAAATTTTTATTCTTATTCATTAATTTCATAAAGGAAACAATATTAATAACATTTTCTCAAGTGTATGTCCACATGTATCAACTTTAAAAAGTATTATTTATGAAATGTGTGAAAAGTGAGAATAAAAATTATTTAATATATTAAAAAATAATTATTATTTAAAAAATATTTTATTTTTTCATTTAGATCAATTATTATGACCTTCCATAAAATGTGGTGGTGAAAAATGATTAACATCATCTGCATTAGGTGTTAGTCAGCATGTACAGATTTGTGATTTTATTAATTTCACATTTGATGTATAATTACATTAAATAGATAATATATTTAAAAAAAATAAATATATCTGTGGGAGAGATTTATTTTATTATATAACACTTTTCTTGATACTTATTATTGTTTAGATTAAAAAATGAAATGAAAATATAACTTCTCTTGTATATCCCCTTAGTTTTCTAGATAATCCATTATTACAATGACATTCAGAGAAAACAACCAACACATGGACATGGGGTTAGATGTTATGAAATGATTTTTTTAGGTAATCACGAGTACAAATGGCTATAGAATATTAGATAATAGAGGTGATGAAACATCATTATATAATTCTAAGAGAATACCCACATGGAAGCGTTATAATAAAAATAAAAAATTTATAATATATTAAATAAATAAAAGAGATCAAAAATGACTCATTTTAAATTTTGATATGAGATAAGGTCAAAATCATAAAACAATAATGTATTGAATGATGTTGTTAGTACATTTTAACACATATCATTTCATTTTTAATACAATAAAAATATTTTAACGCTTACTATGTAAAATGAATTTTTATAACAATGTTACTTTGAAAAATTACAAAAATTCATTGTATAATGTTTATGAAATTTTATCTTTATGATTAAAACATGGAATCATTTATCTAAAATTTAATTTTCTAAATTTTATTGAAATTAATTGTAAAGGAAACTCAAATAACATGATTAAAAAGTGTTTTTAATAAAATTTAATTTATAATATGAATAATATTATATAGAAAAATAATGTAGAAAAGTGAATCTAATGGAATTTATTGTAATATTTATAATAAAATAAAACCTATTTTTATATCATACCTAACTCAAATATTGACATTTCAATGACCCACTTATTTTCATTGGAATGAGAACAAAACAAATTAATAAAAGTCATTTTGTGACATCCTTATGTTGGGAAAGGCTGGTAGTAAAAGCTTATGGGTTTCAAATGAATGTGGGGAATGATTTACCCATTAAAAAAATAAAGCACCATCCAAATAATAACTATATGATGCATGATAAAAACAGCTAAACTCTACCCTGAAATTTATAACAAACTATACCTATGTTTTCTCTATCAAAATACATACCAAAATCAAGGTAAATAATAGAAGAAAAACTAAAGACCCCATGATAACCAGAAGACTCCATGCTCCAAAGATTCATTCTCCAAAATCAGTAAAAAGCACATGTTTTATGAGATAGGGCTAAATACATGTGATACCTTACCATTTCCCATGTCATGAAAGCTAGATTTTTTCAAATTTCCATAGTTCCAATGTTGTGGTGATTATAAAACATAGTATGTTTTCCCCAATGACTTACCTACTCACTCCACTAGAATTTAATGGTTATAAAAATTTAAATAAAAATATTATATAAATAAATTTCCTAAAATAGCTCATAACAAAAGATAAAAAATTTCAAAACAATTATTAACCACGATTAAGAAAATAATATTTTTATCTAATTCTCCAGAAGACACAGTACCATTACATTAACTAAAAAAGGATTTAAAACCAATTTCTCAATATCATTTTGCCAAACCCATTCCATAGTTCACCGTAGACACACCATTTCTTACATCATTATGTAGTTCCATACTCATGAGTGGTCTCTCATCCAAATATCGTGTGTCCCAATGAAACATTACCCGGATCAAGGGTTATGCACCTTTCACCCCAATGGTACATGTCCGTTTTTCATGGGTTCATTTAACAAGGAATCAAACAACCCATTAATAGAAAAAACCATTCAAAAAACCCAATACAAACCATTTCAATAAATTTTTTCTATTTTTGAAAACCATTTAAAACCCATTTCTAATAAAACATTAAATTTAAATAAAATATCTACATTCATTTTGATCCCTTTCATCAAATTATATTTATATAATTCTAGTAAAATCACATTTCAAACAAGCCTTTTTAAATCAAGAAGAGCCGACCGGGGTTGGCTTAGTGGTACCGTGTAAGGCGGCCACTCCCTGGCAACGGAACTGGCGCAGGTTCGAGTCTCGCCACTCTCGAATTTAGCTGGGGACGAGCGGCGCGCAGGTGGTGAATGGGGCCCAGAATAAGCGTGGCGTGGCAATCACCAATACCTCGTTACCCACAACTCGTTTTCAGGGCGTATGTTTTGATGGATGCGCCCGTAAGGGGCTCTGCGAACTAGGGTTCCCCCTCGTCGCCGCCACTTCCTTCGCCTCTCGTTTGGGCGGCGTTCCTCCTCGCACTCGGTAAGCTCGTGGTGGTGGATCTCCTATCGCAGTGGTGTTCGTTGACTCGGCCGTCGTGATCTTTTCTTCCGCTGCTGGCGACTTCGGCAGTGCGGTGACGGTCCGCGGCCGAGCTTTTGCTCCTGCGGCATGCGGGTTGTCGCCTCGGTTCTATTGTGTGCGTTGGAAGCTACATCGTGTCTTCCGTGGGCGTCTTGGACGGCGGCGACGGGATCTGATTTGCAGAGGGGCTTCTTTCCAGCGTTCGGGTGATGGTTTTCTTTCTTCGACTTCCCCAACTTTTTGATTTTGGATTTGAGTTTGCTATTTGTGATGCTGAGTTCGTGTTTGCCTGGTATTCCCGACGGAGACGGTGATGGTCTGGGTTGTTCTCTTGCTGACTTCCTGCTTTGGTTGTGGATTTGATGTTGGTTGGGGATCGGTTTCTCGGTGATTTGTTTTGTGGTGACCCGAGGATGAATACGGCTTTGGTGAATCTGTTTTCTATGGTGAATCGAGTTTTGTTCTTCGACTTGGCGGTGGTTCTGGCATATGTTTTGATGATTCCAGTGCTGTGGAGTTGCGGTGATGGTGTTTTTGGCGTAACTGGCTCTGGCGCATTCTCCGGTGAATGGTGGCGCGTGGGACGCCGATGGAGTTCACCGGTGCTTGATGCGGACTGGGCAGCTATCGCGTTTGGTGCGAGACTCAAGGAGCGAGACTCGAGGTGCCGCGTGACGTGACGACTTGACTCATGATGGTGCGTGATGCCTTTTGAATTTTGAATTTTGTGGAATTCTGGTCCACTGTAGAGGCGGTAGGGTTTGGATGGTGTGGATTTTTAATTTGGTTTTATGCTTTGTATTATGTACTGCATCTTTTATTTAATAAATTTTGACAGGTCTGGGCATTAGGCCTGGCCTGCACCTTTCGGCTAAATCAAGAAGACATCACATTATTCTGAAGAACCAATTTTCTATATTTTAGATACCATCTATTAAAGGATAATCAATCAGTCATAAAATATAAAACTAATAATGAAATCCACATAGGGACATAAATATAAAACCATCGAATTATGTTTCATTAAGTGTAGTCGGTAGTTAAGCCACCTATATCTATCGTTGTGAGAAAAACCAAAAATAGATAAAGAATTCTCATAAAACTGGGTTGATTCACCACATAAACATCTTATATCTCATATTATATATAAAAAATCCGAAATAACAACATATATTTAATCAAAAATCATTTAATGAACAATAACATTTATAGATCGATTAATAAGAAAAGATAACAGAAGTATACCTAATTGGATCTACCAAAACAAGAGATTTCAAATGAAGAACGATGACTGACCTCAAGAATCTCACTTCGAATCACCCAGGTAAGCCTTCATATAACCATTTAATTTACGGGAGAACCTTTTTTGGACATTGAATATGTAAATCCCAGGTTTGATCCATTTTGGGGAAATATTAAGGGATAAATTTCACGGCCGATCTAGATCCATTTTTAAGGAGGTGGTTTTTAATCCATGAATAGTTTAGTCACAATGATAGAAATACCACATTCTAATTTTTTGTTAACTACATCCTTAAGAATGAATTTGAATAAACACGTTTCATGATCATTATAGCATGTTCTAATAGTGTCCAAGATCTCAGTTCCTCGATTCACAATAGGATTGGTTTGGGAAAACTATTTGAAACCAATGAACCTTCCCTTTAGCCCCAAAAATTCCCAGCATGTAATCCAAACTCTCTCAATATTCACCCATATAGTTTATATACATAAAAAAATAAATAGTTACATTCCAAAATTTGGTTGTACTACATTCTCCCCACCATTGGTCTTTATGTCCCCGTAATGTAGAAAACCACCATTTCCCTAAAAGAGTTTGGACCATTTCTATTTCATTTCATTCTCACATTCCCATGTCTCTTCATGTATCTAACCATGATGCCATAAAACTGGAATTGAAACAATGATTTTTCCTCACAATAATTTATACATCCAATACATATTCTGCACTATTATATATACCAATGAGGCATCCATCTCTATGTCAACATGATTCCATTTGATCACATCATCATGATCAAGGTGATACTATTTCAACTTAGATACATGGAACACATTATGAACCTAACTAAACCACGGTTGTAACACTAGAAGATATGAATCCTCTCTATCCCTTTCTATTATCTCAAAAGAGCTGATGAATCAGGGATATAACATTAACATCTTCTTAAAACAACGATAAATAAGCCTTGGTGGAATCTGAAAGGATACATGATCATTAAATCAGAACAAAAATGACATTAGATGGTGATCTAAATATCATTTTGGATGACTCTAAGTCATCTCCATCTATTCTGGGATCAACTAAATCATCTGGGTTATTTTTTGGAAAAGTATTTTCCCAACTAGTTAATCTCATACGGTTCCACCTAGAATAGTGGATAAATATAAAGATTCCCATATAGTTATTTAAATTGATCAACATGTTTCATTTCCTAATAGATGTTATTTCAAAAGAACTCCACTAATGGTTGTTCTCCTACCCTGTTCCACAAAAATCCATTACACAATCCTACAAAATTTCTTACAACATATGTATCTTTTTATCGATTTCCCATCCGTCTAATGCTGATTGACCATACTCATAGTACACTATGTCCAAATGGATTTATGTATGTATTACAAAAATTAATATATTATCCTCACATCTCTATCATAGATGATTGAACATTTTATGCGATGTGTCTTTAACACTTCTTGTATATAGATTTTGGATAAACCCTCCACCGTATGATTTTCTTGAATAGTGATGAAATGGGGTGACTCTATGATCTATTCCACTATCACCCATATAAAGTCATGTTTTTTAACCAATCATTGGAGGCATATAATAAAATACATTACTATATTATCTCATTTTCTCATTGGAGTTTGTAAATACTACAACATATCCATTGGTCACTAATGCTCTTCCTTAACTTTCTGACAAATTATGTACTTTGAAACTAACTCATCCTCCCTACACTTCATGAAAATAAACAAAAATTTCACATTCAATTAATTATAAATACTCTATATAACCTGATGTATATCTAATCTATAATGGTGTTAGTAATTAATGATTTTTTATTAGAATGTAATATGTACAACTATTCAATTTTCAAACCACAACACTAAAATATCATCATGTTTCCTTCGTATATTGGTCTCACCACCATTTATTTTATAACTCATTGAAAAAAATTACTCATTGGATATTTATACCTCTGTTACCATCATTAGAAAATCAAAAACCACATAAAATAAAAAAAATGCAACATCACCTCATTTTTCACATTGAACATGCATTTTGGCTAGGAGGTAAATCAACTACCATTTATCCAACGATTCATTTTGCAACTCAAAATATGATGTTCTACATAATACATAAGCAATAGAATTACCTTTAAAGATGTATATATTATGTTGAAGTCAAAAATTTGGAGATACTCCATCCATCTACTTTTCCACCAATTCAAATATCTTTGAGAAATTTGTTTTAAGTGCTTATGATCTTTTAACATTGAAAATCTCCATCCAAAGAGATGATGAAACCATTTCATCAAATCATGGATGACCATAGGCACATCCAAATCATGTTTTGGTGAATTTTTCTTATGCACCCGTAATTCCCTTGACCCGTAAGAATCCACATTGGCTCCTAGAATGAGAACACATCCCATAACTAATCCTAATGAAACAAAGTACACTACATATTCAAATACTGATTCATAAAAAATCCAGATATGAACTAATGTAAGATGAAAATTATTCTCTTGGAAGGACAATTTTCATTCTATTGTCTATTTGAAAGGAGCATTCACCTTTTTAATGTTTTCATTAACAATGATAGTCATGAGAAGTCACTAAAAAATCTTCAATAATAACCATATAGACAAAGAAAACATTTTATCTGAAATACATTCATCAGGTTTCCATTAGAAAAAATATATTATCTCTTCAAGACCTATATAAAAAAATTTCTTAGAAATTACATTACATAGAAAGCATACATATTGTATAAAAACATAACACATTGAAAATTTCAAACACAAACGATGATCATTCAATATTTCCAACTCTATGCCTTAGTGTCATTAATAATCGATCCCTGTCTAGGAATTCAAAAATATATCATTCACGAACACCATAATGACAAAACCCACATATTTATAATATATCATATTTACCAATGAAATAAATACTTATGGTGCATTCATAATACCAAAATTCAATACAACATATTTATAGTGGAAATATCTACTGATGAACGTTGTCTTTAGAATATCCTCCTTCTGAACTCTCAGTTGGTTATATCATGATCGCAATTGAATTATAGGGAACAAATGGGATCATATAAAATGAGTAATCAAATCATCAATTCATTGAAGTGGGTATAAATTCATTATCATAACATGGTTAATTTTATTATTATACACACACATCCATAGAGTTCCCTCTTCCTTCTTCATGATCAAAACTATTGGTAGCCACATAAACATTCTTAACTGAATGAAAATGTTTCATTCTAGATCCTCCAAAATGATGTTCAGTTTCCTTAAATGATTTGGTTACATAATATAAGATCTAAGGGGAATATGACTGGTCTATGAAATGATATAAATCAAAACTCCACTTCCCTTTTAATTGGTAACCCTATGTTATTATTTGGAAAAAAATCTGAAAATTGATCAATATTTACTATAAAACTATTTTATTCTATCACTTCCATCGATGCCATGGTAAAATCCAAAAACTAGTCTGATATTATTCCCACTACTGGTGAAAACACTCCCATTGTATTTTTCTTTACAACCCTTTCTCATGTGGTGATATTCTTAACTCCAACCACAGTATTTAATGTAACTTTCCCTATATAATATTTGATGTTAGACATGAAAATTTTCAACCAATCCATACACATATTTACAACATAAATATATGTCTCCAACACCAAGATTACCCATATCATATCACCTCTATAAATAGTTATAGAAAATGCTCTACATAAGAAGGCTCTACATTCTCTTCCCCCAATAGGTGTTTTTGTTTCTAACATAGAGGGAATCATGTCATATAATAAGCCTAGATAATCAATAGCATGAGAAGCAACAAAATAATGTGTTTCCCAAATATCCAATAAAACATCCATAACTGTATAATTAAAAAGAATCATTCCTCTCCCATAGATGGTTCAACCTACTCATCCACAATCCCTAAATCACCTCCCTAAAATAGATTTTTCATTGATGTAACCCCCCGACCCTAGTTACCCAGACTCGGTGCATTATTACATAACATTGGCATGATCACAAGAAAGATCAAATCTCGAAAGACCGATTGGTTTAGTAGCCATGGAAACACTATATATATTCATAAGTTTTACATTACATCATAAAATGAAAAACTACTACAACAACATAATGTCTCCATAATTCACACTAATATCCCCACATAATATCCCTGCAGGTCATTCATAATTTACATCTTCACTTCCTGGGAAAAATAAAACATAGAATAGGGGTGAGCTCAAATGCCCAGTAAGGATACCAATATAGTGGAAAATTTCATAAATAAGAATAAACATTTAAGGCAATGTATAACTCAAACAAAAGCCTTTCAAACATGAACTTTCAACTTTTTATGGAATAAATAAAATGAAATAATTCCATTTACTCATTCACATGGATATTCTACTAATCGAATAATCACATGCAAAATCGCTAACCACTTTCATAATGATGGAATGCATAATGCCAGACTAACATAACCACATAGCCTAGGCCTCGTGCCAAGACGACAAATAAGATTTTATCAAGGCCTTGTGCCAAGACACTAGTTTGCCTCATGAGACCTACCGATGCATCGAGGAGCTATAGCGGGCTCCACCCGTCACAAATTAAGTCCAATGCATTCCCATATGAAAAGGTTTAAACATAACATAAACATCCGTATTAAAAGTAGCATCTGAAATGTCAATAATTTCACCATAAACTATGAATGGTATAAAAATAGCACATCCACAGTCAAACATATCACAAAACCTTCAATACAATATAGAAGTTTTGTATCATAATAAATCAACTTCAAATAAGCGTAAAGTCCATCAAAGGATGTTGACATAGATGAAATCAAAACACTTTTTAGAGAAATATCTCTTTCTATTTTTGAAGTCATTTAAGAGCCATATAAAATAAAACATTTTCTTGAAAATATTATTATAAGATTGTAAGGAAAACTTTGATGATTTTATAACGGCAGAAAATAACCGCACTCGCCGTATAAGTTAAAAAAACATTCTTACCTTAATTCTGTCGAAAATGTTAAAAGGACCTTGTTTTGAAAATGACGGAAAGATTCCTCTTATAAAAAGTCAAAAAATGGTATAAATGAATTTAACCCATATTCTTGTAAATAATAAAAATGTTTTGAAATACATTTTTAAGAAACATGGATGTGGATGATAAAGAGATCCCAGTAGATGATTACATATAAACAACCTCAGATAATGAAAAGATTGTGAAATAACCCTTACCTTGTACTTTTCCTTGGTTGGGGTAGGTTAACCTCCTGTATAATGGTGGAATAATTGTTATTAAATTATACAAGAATCATATATATTAATATGATATCATATATGATCTTTTAACATTGATTTGTTAATGATATCTTTGAATTATCCTTGTTTCGGGTGTTAACTTACTCGTTTTCTTTTATATGTTTTGTTACATAATCCATGTTTTTCATGGATAGGTTGTATATTTTTCATATCCAGAATGATATAAAGTCCTTAAACATCATTTTTTAAATCATCAAATGATAATTATACTTGAATGGATATGATGGAGAATGAATCTCATCGCATTCGTGGAGACGGTAGTTCGTACGTACGCACGAGCGACAATATCATTCTTTTGATAATAAAATAATATATAAATGGATGGTATATCATATATACAGAATCATTAACATGTTATATTTATTATTTACATGAGTTACATATCATTATTATACCAATCCAAATAATAATATATTGAATAATAATTACACCACGACGTGGAGACGGTAAGCCGTACGTACGCACGTATGGTGACATGTTATTCAAAGGGTGGATAAAATACTGAATATGGTTGTACCATATTTATAATAACATCACAGTATATATATGATACTGGAGTTATTATTTTATAATGGTAACAACAAAGGAAGAAGAAGTGGAAGAAGAAATGAACTTGGAAAAGGGTGGTGAAATCATTACCTCTTCTTCGGTTTCTTCCTTTTGATTTGATCAAAAGGGCTCCTTAGGTTGGCTTTCTTATCAAACTAAGGCCTCTAGGTTGTATTGAGGGATGTTGGGAGAGTATTTGGGCAGATTTTGGCCGAACCAAAAGGTTTTGAAGGTGTGAAGAAATGAGAAGGAGGAGTGCCCTTTTATAAGAGGGGTGAGGGGAACCTTTGGAAAAGCTAGAGATATTAGTTTATAATAAATTCATATTCGGTTTCCAATGGCTCCAAAGTTGATTATTCAAAGTTTAAGTTAGGGATAGGTCAGAAACCATTCATCCAATAGAATTTAGACAGGTTTGGATCATTATATTAACCTTATCTTTAAGTATTAACTCTATGTTAATTAGTTTAACTTTTACAATGTCTCTTTGTATTTTTATATTATATGGTTAATAAACTTACCATATACATCCAATCGACAACAAAGTGGTCCATTAATGATGAACCTATCATGATATAAGTCTCTTGGCCGAACCTTATAATTTTAGGAATTTAATATCAATTAATAATATAATATTTGTTTTAAGAACTCTTTTATGTCAATTTTGACACTATTCAATAGTTGATTTTTGTGAAACTCATAACAGATTGATTACTTCGAAAAAAGTCAATTAAATCAATCCTAATATATCATATTATCCTAGAAAATTAGTTTAATTCATTAAAAGTTTCATATTATATTTATTTGGGTATTTATAATATCAATTATTTTAATTTTTCACTATTATGATAATTACTGCATCATCATTGTGTCATTAATAAATTAAATTATTTAATCTCTAAAAATTGAAAATAAAATATCATCATGTAGGAAATATTTTTATATTTCTAATGAATATTTATAGTCGAAAATCCAACATATATAATCTTATGTAAAAATTGTTGTGCTAAAAGATATATGCTTGTGTCATTTTTGTATTCATTTAACTTAATTAAAATAAAGTGTCATTATCACATACAAGTGGATCCATGGGGTCCCAAAATTGACCCAAAGATGCCCATGGTCGACCATGTATCAACCAATAGTGTTACGACACGTTTTAGGGTAATTTAGTATTATTATAATATTATATTTGAACCCTTATTTACCGGATTTACCCAGAACCATGGTAAATAAAATATTTACCGCAGTAATTATTCAAAATGTCTAAAAATAAAAGTTACCTATTTAGAAAATTTGAAATCCTGAATCCAAATATGGAATCCATTTTTCTAAATTCCAAACACATAAGTGGCAGAACTTAATTTAAAATTAATTCCCGCTGTCAAAACAAAAATCGTGTTTTTAAGAGATAATAACTATCAAAAGATTGATACTTGTTTATGTTCAGTTTAATTGTAAAATTATGTCCAATGAAAAACATTGTATTAAATGGTAAAAATATATTCTAAATATACTTTAAAACCACTCAAATTCACAATTTATCACTATTAATTATTTTGATTAAAAAAGTTGTTTTTAATTAAAATTTAGTAATATTCAATATTCATCAAAATATGAAAGTTATCTGAAATGTACCAAAATTTGACCTTAGGCTAAATTAGATATTCTGAATCCAAAAATGAATTCCATTTTAAAATATAAAATATATATAATTTCAAAATTTAGGTATTACTATTTATAACGGCTAGTTTGATCGGTTGTGGTGTGTGTTAAAACTCGAAGTTGCATACAACACACACTACTGTTTTATTCAAAGGAAAGCGTACTGTGGAAGCTTGGAATGTTTCATTTTAAATTTTTTGATGTCCCCATTTAGTCAAAAAGTTTAAAATACTGTATTTAAAAATGTTTCACTATTAAAAGTTGACAAAAGTGCAATACTGAAAATGAATGTGTTCTTGCATTATGACTAAGAAACTCATAATATGGATTCTAAAATTATAAGGATTATATAAAGTTTAAAATTTAGTTAATACTATTCATGACCTATTTTAATGGCTTTTTTTTGTAATTCATGGTGTGATTGAACTCGGTGTTGCGTGTAGTGCAAGTTATTGAATTTTTTTGAAGAAATAACACACTATGAAATCTTGGGGTGTTACATTCTCCCATACTTCAATAAATTGCGTCCTCGCAATTTGAAATTGTTCTTCGAAAATAAAAGGTTGAAAATAGAAAATATATTTGTGGGAAAACCCACATCGGAAATTGGGTCACTAAAATTTAGTCTTAATATGAGGAAAAGAGTAATGAAAGGGTCACCACCAAATTATGATCTCGATTAGGAGAACATTGGTGGAAATTAGAGACATATAATTGGAGGAAAAACGTAAATATTTATAGGTAGTGATTGAGGTCATCAATCACAAACAAGTGTAAAATTGAGGTCCTTAAATTCATCAATCTATGATGATTTGAAATATCATCGGTTCAACAAAGCATAGGGTATTAGGATAACACATTTTTGACGTTTCAAAATATCATAGTTGAAATCCCACATCGAAAAATGAACTAATGATGCCTCTATTTAAAATAAAGAGTCGAAAGTATGAAGATTACCGAAAATAAAACATACTATGGTTCCATGTAGGAAAATATAGATATGGGAGAAAAATCTAACCATCAATTATCTGATGGAGAGTGGTAGAGAACATGACTATGAAAAGGCCAACAATCCCAAAGCCATAAATTAGTGATGATTTAAGGTACCATCTAGGAAAACATTTTTGTTCTAAGTTGATTTTCTTAATGTTGAGGAATTTATTTATGATATTGGCTAAGATCATAAGGATATATACTTACTTTATAATTAGTGTTTTATCCATTAATAAATTTCTACCACAAACTCATCTTTCACTCTAAAAGATAATAGAATGTAAAAAATTCTATTTACACTATTCGTATAGGGTTCCATAATAAACGAATTTATAATTCATCAACAAGATCTTTTAATAAAAACTACATTATTTAATCCAGGACATCTCGTGGGCCAGTGGTAGGTGATACACCCTTGTCGCCCTTCGGTTGCGGGTTCACGTCTCGCAGCCTTGCCGAACGCGACAGGTTGCCGCCCGACCTCCGGGTTGTCCTTTTATGGCAATCCAAAATAATCCAAACTAGAACTATCCAAAATACTTCTGTCCAAACTCACAGTCCAACATTTATAAGGAAGGTAAACTTAATGTAGATCTTTTTTACCCCGTAATAGCATATGAATACCTTCATCATGTATTCTTTTAAAACACTGAAACATCCTAAATTACCATAATACTTATTAGTTACATTCATGCTCCATTATTCCATATAGAATTCTGGATATACTTCATCAATCCAAAAATGTTTTAAACCCCAATAATGATGGAATATACAAATCATTAATCAGCTTCAAGGTAGTAAAGAATATCCAATATAATTTACCCAAATCAATCATGTATTATTCTAAAATCACTACCTCGGTATCAGAACCATATTATGATTTATCTTTCTCTCAACCATATATTTTCCAAAAATTTAACCTGCTATTGAGTCACTTTTCTTTGTTTCACACAATCTCAAGTCCTTAATAAAAATTTACTGCAGTACAATCCTTATATACTCTGTAATTATTATAACAAGTACATTGTTGATACAACACTCAAATGACATAATCAACTTAAGAACTCTAATCATTCCTCTTCATCTGTGGTAGTATCATAACTTGATTATTATCCAATAGCATCATTTGCGGCATAGTCTGATGACTGGGACATAGGTTCGCGTAGTGTCCAAACTCCTTGCAAATGAAGCATTGTACATTTGAAACCATTTTCTTACCCTTGCAGTCACGTACTTTGTGCCCTTTTCCTCCACACTTATAACAAACTCCCATTCCTTTCAGACAAGTTCCAGGGTGTTTCTTCCCACATTTATCACATATGGGAAAATTATTCTTTTCCCTCTTCCCTTTATCCATCTTTCTCTCTTCCATCCTTTTCTTCTCTTGCTTCCCTTCAAAGCCATAGGACTCAGTAAACTCTTTACTTATCTTATCAACACATGATATTATTTCTTCATATGATGATAATACATGGGAGACTATTTCTCTTATAAATTCTAGCTTAAGACCATGAAAGATATGATCCTTCCTTCTCTTTGGATCATGTGCATTACTGGAGTTCTCATTCCTTCTATTGGGCGCCATTTCTAAACAATAGCATACACTAGATTAGTTTATGAATAACAATACTTAATCCCAAACTTGTAAAACACATAACATAAATTAAATAGTTTATGGATATAATCCATAATAATAAAAATGTTTTCTTTGAGGAATTATATACTCATAAACCCTTCATAATGTTTTGTAAAGAAAATGAGAGTTATCCTAAGAATATCCCCCAGGAGTGTCATAACCAAGAGTGCAGCAAGGCCCGTTGTCGTGCACCAGTTCCCGTTCGAGTCTAGATCAAAGCGGTGTTTTCGGGTTTTACCCCTAGGTACATCTGTGCTAGAGCCGCCTCTACCTGCTCGTATCCAGACATGGGTGTATTGCTCGGAAAACTCACAAAATATCTACAATACCAAAATTCTAGGAATTTCTTCTATATTAATCCTCAATGTTCATCTTAGGTCTACGTGCTCTAATCAGAGTTTATCTAAATCTAGCTTCCAAGGTTTGTACTAAACTTCCTCTGATACCAACTGTAACGCCCCGACCCTAGTTACCCAGAGTCGGTGCATTATTACATAACATTTTCATGATCACAAGAAAGATCAAATCTCGAAATACCGATTGGTTTAGTAGCCTTGGAAACACTAGATATATTCATAAGTTTTACATCATATAATTAAATGAAAAACTACTACAACAACATAATGTCTCCATAATTCACACTCATATCGCTACATAATATCCCTGCAGGTCATTCATAATTTACTTCTTCACTTCCTGGGAAAAATAAAACATAGAAAAGGGGTGAGCTCAATTGCCCAGTAAGGATAACAATATAGTGGAAACTTTCATAAATAAGAATAAACATTTAAGGCAATGTATTACTAAAACAAAAGCCTTTCAAACATGAACATTCAACTTGAATGGAATAAATAAAATGAAATAATTCCATTTACTCATTCACATGGATATTCTACTAATCGAATAATCACATGTAAAATCGCTAACCACTTTCATAATGATGGAATGCATAATGCCAGACTATCATAACCACATAGCCAAGGACACGTTCCAAGACTACAAATAAGATTTTATCAAGGCCTTGTGCCAGGACACTAGTTTTCCTCATGAGACCTACCGATGCATCGAGGAGCTATAGCGGGCTCCACCCGTCACATATTAAGTCCAATGCATTCCCATATGAAAAGGTTTAAACATAACATAAACATCCGTATTAAAACTAGCATACGAAATGTCCATAATTTCACCATAAACTATGAATGGTATAAAAATAGCACATCCACAGTCAAACATATCACAAAACCTTCAATACAATATAGAAGTTTTGTATCATAATAAATCAACTTCAAATAAGTGTAAAATCCATCAAAGGATGTTGACATAGATGAAATCAAAACACTTTTTAGAGAAATATCTCTTTCTATTTTTGAAATCATCTAAGAGACATATAAAATAAAAGATTTTCTTGAAAATATTCTTATAAGCTTGTAAGGAAAACTTTGAAGATTTTATAACGGCAGAAAATAACCGCACTCGCCGTATATGTTAAAAAAACATTCTTACCTTAATTCTGTCAAAGAGGTTAAAAGGACCTTGTTTTGAAAAAGACAGAAAGATTACTCTTATAAAAATTCAAACAAGGGTATAAATGAATTTAACACATATTCTTGTAAATAATAAAAAAAATTTGAAATACATTTTGAAGAAATATGGATGTGGATGTTAAAGAGATCCCAGTAGATTATTACATATAAACAACCTCAGATAATGAAGAGATTGTGAAATAACCCTTACCTTGTACTTTTCCTTGGTTGGGGTAGGTTAACCTCCTGTATAATGGTGGAATAATTGTTATTAAATTATTCATGAATCATATATATTGATATGATATCATATATGATCTTTTAAGATTGATTTGTTAATGATATCTTTGAATTATCGTTGTTTCGGGTGTTAACTTACTCATTTTCTTTTATATGTTTTGTTACATAATCCATGTTTGTCATGGATATGTTGTGTATTTTTCATTTCCATGATGATATAAAGTCATTTAATATCATTTTTTAAATCATCAAATGATAATTATACTTGAATGGATACGATGGAGAATGAATCTCATCGCGTTCGTGGAGACGGTAGTCCGTACATACGCACGAGCGAAAATATCATTCTTTTGATAATAAAATAATATATAAATGGATGGTATATCATATATACAGAATCATTAACATGTTATATTTATTATTTATATGAGTTACACATCATTATTATTCCCATCCAAATAATAATATATTGAATAACAATTACACCACGACGTGGAGACGGTAAGCCGTACGTACGCACGTATGGTGACATGTTATTCAAAGGGTGGATAAAATACTGAATATGGTTGTACCATATTTATAATAACATCACAGTATATATATGATACTGGAGTTATTATTTTATAATGGTAACAACAAAGTAAACAGAAGTGGAAAAAGAAATGAACTTGGAAAAGGGTGGTGAAATCATTACCTCTTCTTCGGTTTCTTCATTTTGATTTGATCAAAAGGGCTCCTTAAGTTGGGTTTATGATCAATCTAAGGCCTCTAGGTTGTAGTGAGGGATTTTGGGAGAGTATTTGGGCAGATATTGGCCGAACCAAAAGGTTTTGAAGGTGTGAAGAAATGAGAAAGAGGAGTTCCCTTTTATAAGAGGGGTGAGGGGCACCTTTGGAAAAGCTTGAGATATTAGTTTATAATAAATTCATATTCGGTTTCCAATGCCTAAAAAGTTGATTATTCAAAGGTTAAGGTGGGGATAGGTCGAAAACCATTCATCCAATAGAATTTAGACAGTTTTGGGTCATTATATTAACCTTATCATTAAGTATTAACTCTATGTTAATTAGTTTAACTTATACAATGTCTCTTTGTATTTTTATATTATATGGTTAATAAACATACCATATACATCCAAGAGACCCCCAAGTGGTCCATTAATGATGAAACTATCATTATATAAGTCTCTTGGCCGAACCTTAGATTTTTAGGAATTTAATATCAATTAATAATATAATATTTGTTTTAAGAACTCTTTTATGTCATTTTTGACACTATTCAATAGTTGATTTTTGTGAAACTCATAACAGATTGTTTACTTCGAAAAAAGTCAATTAAATCAATCATAATATATCATATTATCCTATAAAATTAGTTTAATTCATTAAAAGTTTCATATTATATTTATTTGGGTATTTATAATATCAATTATTTTAATTTTTCACTATTATAATAATTACTGCATCATCATTGTGTCATAAATAAATTAAATTATTTAATCTCTAAAAACTGAAAATAAATTATCATCATGTAGGAAATCGTTTTATAGTTCTAATGAATATTTATAGTCGAAAATCAAACATATATAACCATATGTAAAAATTGTTTTTTTAAAAGATATATGCTTGTGTCATTTTTGTATTCATTTAACTTAATTAAAATAAAGTGTCATTATCACATACAAGTGGATCCATGGGGTCCCAAAATCGACCCAAAGATGTCCATGGTCGACCATGTATCAACCAATAGTGTTAAGACACGTGTTAGGGTAATTTAGTATTATTATAATATTATTTTTTAACCCTTATTTACCGGATTTACCGTTAACCATGGTAAATAAAATATTTACCGCAGTAATTATTCAAAATGTCTAAAAATAAAAGATAACTATTTACACAATTTGAACATCCTGATTCCAAATATGGAATCCATTTTTCTAAATTCAAAACACAGAAGTGGCAGAAATTAATTTAAAATTATTTCCCGCTGTCAAAACAAAAAACGTGTTTTTAAGAGATAATAACTATCAAAAGATTGACTCTTGTTTATGTTCAGTTTAATTGTAAAATTATTTCCAATGACCAAAATTATATTAAATGGTAAAAATATATTCTAAATATACTTTAAAACCACTCAAATTCACAATTTATCACTATTAATTATTTTGATTAAAAAAGTTGTTTTTAATTAAAATTTAGTAATTTTCACTATTCATCAAAATACGAATGTTATCCGAAAAGTACCAAAATTTCACCTTAGGATAAATTAGATATTCCGAATCCAAAAATGAATTTCATTTTAAAATATAAAATATATATAATTTCAAAATTTAGGTATTACTATTTATAACGGCTAGTTTGATCGGTTGTGGTGTGTGTTAAAACTAGAAGTTGCGTACAACACACGCTACTGTTTTATTCAAAGGAAAGCGTACTGTGGAAGCTTGGAATGTTTCATTTTAAATTTTTTGATGTCCCCATTTATTAAAAAATTTTAAAATATTGTATTGAAAAAGGTTTCACTATAAAAAGTTGACAAAAGTGCAATACTGAAAATGAATCTGTTCTTGCATTATGACTAAGAAACTCATAATATGGATTCTAAAATTATAAGGATTATATAAAGTTTAAAATTTAGTTAATACTATTCATGACCTCTTTTAATGGCTTTTTTTTGTAAGTCAAGGTGTGATTGAACTCAGTGTTGCGTGTATTGCAAGTTATTGAATTATTTTGAAGAAATAACACACTATGAAATCTTGGGGTGTTACAATTGAACTTGTCTTCTTATTTCTTTATTTATATATATCCCTTTATAAATATTCATGGATTTCCAAGCTTCTACAAATATATATCTACTAATTTGATGAGAATAATTCTATTATCCTCAGTTGATTGAAGCATATGATGCATGTGACACCTGAGTTGTTTTTGAAGCACCGGACCTTAGATCATTATAACAATATCACTTGATATGGCCAATATTGTTTCAATTATAGCGTTCTCTAGGTTTTGATATACACAATATTTTAATGTGGTCAAAAGACCCAAATATGAAACACCTCACCTTTATCGTGGGTCTTAGTGTATGATTTACTAAGCTGGTTTTCTTACTTTAGTTTCCACTCCCAGACATGAAATAGGTTTCCCTATTGATCTTTCTTCTAGTTTAATAGTTCCTATAATTACATGTAAGTGTCATCATACATACTTCTCTTATAGATCCTGATATTTATATCTCAACCACCATTTCACTATTGACCATATCTATATAGTATATAATTTTGAGAACAACAATATGATTGATTCACCTATCATTGTCCCAACTAAACAAAATGTACCATTATAGCTACACTATATTCAACATCGAGTGAAAAGTTCACTAAATTGCTGAATTTAGCTGCATGATATATGATATAAAGATTATCCATCATCATTTTGAATAAGTATTTAATTTTCTTGATCGTAAACATGTGAGGATAGAATTATTTTTAGATCAATTCATCAAAATCCATCCAACATAGGTAATGACATATTTCCTCCTATAACACTAGTTCCCACTACTGGAATACATGATCCCTGAAAAAATCCATGAACATCAAGACCATGATCTCACTATAGTTATAATGAAATATAAGATACGATTAATCATACTCATCCACACCTCAATAATTTTTGGTTTAGAATAACCACAGATGATGGGTTAATTTTGATTCATGAACTAGATTGAATGATCCATATGTATTGGCTCATCTATCTAGTTCATAGGTTCTAAAACTTAAAAAACATGGATGACATTTTTATCTAGCTCTTGGTTCACATTTGGATCAAGTGAAACCAAATTCTATACATCATATTCCAATTAGATTCTACAATTCCTCTCAGGTTCCATGTTCTAAAGAAACAACAACACTGTGTGTCTCACTCACTAGAAATTATTGGATTATAATTTCAAATTATTTTAAATCTACTATCTCAACATTGATTTCAGAAAATCATCCATTTTTATAAGTATTCAACATTTGTTTAAAAATAAAATAATTGCCAATATATATTATCACTTCCCATTTCAATGTTTTTCATTTTGAATCATTTATATATATTTTAAAAACATCAGTTTTCATAAAATATAAATCATTAATCCAAAATGAAAAACAGAATCATAGGGGGAAGTCCTTCTTCTATTGTGTTTCATGCTCATATCATTGGCTAAACCCATAACAATGAGATTCTTAAATCTTATAAGGGTATCCAAAATACATATCTGTCATACGCCCAGGTAATGTTTTTCTCACAATAAAAATGTTAGAAACTGTTAAAATTATATAAATTCCATTTCTAAATAGACCTACTCCTTTCTATGATTCCAAACCATGGGATTGAGAAATATGTAGAAAAATTCCATTCCAATAAATCGATGACCACTTGTTAAGAAAGGATACCACAATCTGATAAAAGTTTTAATAACCCATTTATTTTTATTGGCCTAAGAAAACATTTAATAATAACTAATCCTTAAGAGAAATTACCATGATGCAAAAGGATATAAATAAATTCCAAATTGTTTAAAATGGAATTTTCATATGATTTACCCTTTCAAAAACTAACAACTATCTAATCAACCAATATATGATGCCTAACAAAAAAACAAGACAATAAAACTATCATCTATTTAAAAAATAATAATAATATATGCTATAACAGAATCCCATCAAATAAACATTGTAAACTATTGACTAAGTACTAAAGACTCCACGATGACCACAATATTCAATAAAACATATCATTAAGTTCCAACAACACCAAACATCACCTGTACCAAGTGGTGAAGGTAAATACGTGTGATACATTTCCATTTCCCATGTCTTAGAGGATAGCAGCTACAATAGATCCAATGTTCCAAGGAAGATTTGAGTAAAATATTGAATAGGTTTTCCCACTAGGACTTCTCAACTCGTTATTTAATGAAAAAATGGATAAAAATATTTATATAAAACATATTATATAAAACAGTTTAACAAAATTGTTTAAAACTAAATATAGAAATGTTCCAAATGATTTGTAACCAAGAGTAAATAAGTTATATTTTCAAAAAAATTTACAAGAAGTAACACTTCTACAAAATCAACAATACAAGGATTTAAAAAAATCTTGATATCATTTATTCACACCCATTACATTGATCATAAAACACACACCCTTGAAGGATCTGTTTAACAACTCTATACTCATGACCCGTCTCTCATTCGATTACCTTATTTTCTAATGACACATACCACCAATCATAGGTCATTCAATTTTTACCCTAAATGTAAATGTCCCTTAAATATGGTAATATTGATCATGAACTCACACATCGCATATATTCCAAAATCATTCAAATTCCGCAATTCAAAACATTTCAATAAATAAATTTTTAATGAAAATCATTAACAAATCCAATTACAATGAACCGTTAAATTTAAATAAAAAAATTAAATTCATTGAGAAACGTTTAATATAATCCATTTTTCAAAATTCCAGTAAAGTTTCATTTCAAATCATCACTTT
Source organism: Viscum album (assembly GCA_963277665.1). NCBI lineage: Eukaryota > Viridiplantae > Streptophyta > Magnoliopsida > Santalales > Viscaceae > Viscum > Viscum album. The sequence continues at coordinate 345,800,823 of OY728166.1, read as the reverse complement.
AATACATAGAATAAAACATATTATTCAGAAGCAGCAATTTTCAATAATTCAGACAACCATCACCAACATGGGTATCAATCAATCATAATGAATCCAAATAATATTCAAATCCACCAAAATTAATAAATTTTAAACCATGTCATTCATGTATATTTAGTGGAGTTATGTGTTAATCGATGTACCACAACAGTTTTGACATAGTCAAAAATAGAAGAATAAATCCAACGAAATAGTGTCGAATCTCTATGAAATCACCATAGATCATATCATATAGCTACAAATAGAAAGAATATTAATAAATTTTGAAAAAAAAATCATATATTGAACCATAATGGGAATAGATATGGGAATTAATGACGCATCATGAAGCATATCTATGTAGATTTCTTAAAATGAGAAATGAATTGTGAATAAAAATGACATACATCATGAATCTGGCATCAAATCAGAATGGGAACCTATAATATATCATCTAGATAAATCAGGGAACCTTATTTGGGATTAGGGAAATACAAATCCTTAGTTAGAGCTATTTTGGGCTAAAAAGAGTCGATTAATGGTAGGGTTGGCCTAGATCTACTTTATATGGTTGTGGGTTTTAGCCCGCGCATGGTATAGTCACATGGTTAGAACAATTGTGCACTAACCTTGGATCATCAACTTCCTTAAGAAATATTTCACATAACCTCCTCGCATAGTCTATAAAGAATGCACTGACTATTCCAAATCTCTTTATCTAACATTACACATTCTGTATAATTTCAACAAGATTTCAAAAATGTTTGTAAAAATCGTGTGTTGCCCATGCACCTTCCCTTTAACCGCAAAAACTATAATCCAGATCTCCAAACTCTCTGATATTTTACCCATATACATTATATATAAAAACACATTAATAAATGGTTACCTAATAGAAACTGGGGGAACTATTCATGTAGCATGAATTCACATGATTTGCATAAAAAATCTAAATATAGTTTTGATCTAAACAAAAACCTTCTTTAGCCTACAATAATGTAATTTTTATATATCAATGATAAAAATTAAATTTATATATTAATTTTCTTAAATATTTAACAGATATTTATCACATTCTAATGGTTTTTTAATCATTTCATATATATTATCATCATTATAATGTATTCAATGTGATGTTTTGTAAAATATATATTTTTCACTAACCTCAAAATGTAACTATTTATTAAAAATCCATGATATGAAAATGTATAAATTAATAATTAAGTAAAAATAATAATTTATTACATTTAATTTTATATAATTTGAAAATGTATGTTTTATTCAAATTCATGAATAATTCCATCTATATTATACATTATTATAAATTAAAAAAATGTTTCTCGATTGAATTGAAAATTAGGTTCTATAATTCTATAATTTTTTTAATTCATATATAGATTTTTAATAATTAAATTATTTTTTTAAGATTTATAACAATTTAATCATCCTGGAATAATTTTAATAGAAAACCAAATCATATTGTTTAAAGAAGGTAGTAATATACTAGTACACTTGAACTAAATTATCATTATATAATGTAATGAAATATGAGACGATATATTATTTATTATATATTTTGGTAAATAATTATGTCATATATATCATATATATTAATTAAATACATCAATTGATCCATAAATATTTAGTAGTTATAAAAAATATTTCAAACTGCTACATGTTGATTCAGGTTCATATGTATCCACATACAATTTTTTCATTTCCCAGTGTGTTGTAATGGGATGTAAAATGGATGTAACATTAATAAGAAAAATATAAATATTGTAAATGTATTAAAATATTTATAACATGATTTTTGTGGATTATTTTTGTTAGGTTTATGGAGAACCAAATTTAAAATTTCCTGTTATGAACAAAAACATATTCTATTGGCAAACTATATTTTCTTAAAATATTTGAATAAATGGAGTGGTAACTTGGAATAGAAGTAAATGTAAGACATTGGTGGAGATATCTGTTTGATTGTTTTGTATGTATTTTTCAAGATATTTTACATATCTTGTGTATAGAATAGAGAATATGTGGTTTCATTTTATAGGTGTAGTGGGTGGAAAACTTGTGAATAAATTAATATTTTTAATATAATATTTTTCATACTGGTTTAATGGGAAAAAATTATAATATATTATAAAATATTATGTTTTAATTTGGATTTAATATGTAAAATTATATTTAAGAAATTTTTTATATTATATTTCACCTCTGTCACTTTATTATTAACCATTTTAACTCATTTTAACCTTAACTAATGTGATAAATAGTATATGTAGTTACTCTTTATTATAGAAATATTTATTGTACACAATATTACCTATTGTTAATTATTCTGATTCCAAATATGGATTCCATTTTACAATATTCATATTAATTATGTGTAAAAAAATTTATTATATATTTAAATATTTTCAGGATAACTTTCCATAAAAAATATTATTTAATGAAAACTGTTTTTTTCTGGAAATAAAATAAAATACTTTTTAAAAATAAATTATTTTTATAAATCTAAATTTCTATATAATTTCTATTAAATGAATATAAATTAGACCCAAAATTACCCATGTAAATATAGATTATCTAAGAATGAAAAATAATTATTTGAATACAAATATTACCAATATTTCTATAACATTATGAATATATTTATATTTTTATGAGGATAATTTTGTATTCATTTTATGAGATATTAAAAATATTTTTTGTATTTATTGTTATTTCTAATGAATTTTTTCAATTATTATATCACTATAATATAAAATACATGGAATTGTTTTAATTTTTTTATTTCTCACTATAGTCAATAATGATATGATATTTTTAAAAAAAAATCTAAAAACACAATATGAAATTTTTTACCTGATAAATTCAAAAATTAATTTAATTACATAAAACTAAAACTATAATTTTTTAAATTTAGTTATTCATAATAATATTATATATATATATATTCATTAATATGTTGACAATATAGATATAAATTATTACATTAAATAATCTCTAGTGGTATATTTTTAACGTAATAAAAACATGATCATAAAAATTTATAAACAGCCATATCATAAAAGTATGATTGTAGATATTACTAATAAAATTTTCATTTTCCCAAATAAAAAATTAGATGATATCAGTTCACCAATATACTGTTACCCCTCAAGATGTATGATTCATAAATAGTTGTTCTATAGTCTTATGAATTTGGAGGGGACCATCACAATATGAGAAAACATGTACTAATTATTTATCATTAAAAAGGAGATCATTGAATAGGTATTTCATATAATTACTAAATAATGTGAAATTTGACTCATATGGTACTTTATAAAGGCTATGTTAAACATGCAAATTGTAATAATTTACTCAAAATCACACAAAAAATTCAAAAGTTCTGATTTACTTAGTAACATGTTTCCCTTATTTCGAAAAACATATCATAACCTTACACAATGTTACCATTATTAAAAAATTATCTTCTTTTTGAAATTGGGAATTATTACATTGCTTATCAATGAATGTTTTACTAAATTGAGTTCTATTAATATTACAATGTATTGTCGTCATTTTTAACGTCATCTTGCCAACATGATCACACACTAAAATCATTCATTTTGTAACACCATCTGACCATGTTGGTGTACGACATCACTTCACATACAATTCAATATATAATTATATTTGAATTCAAGAATGTTTGTTTTATTTTATTTTAAATACCAAAATGTTAAATACTTCTACCCCAAATAACGAATGTTATATGATCATGTCCTAAAAAACTATACCAATGTTTTAACAATAATTTAAAATTTCAATCATTATTAGGATAATATTACTTCCCAAATATCAATTTTTTCAAGATATTTTTTATTAATATTATATAATTATGTTTTATAATAGGGGCCTCAATCCGATATATTTTATATATTATCCATATGATTGCTATAATTTCCCCAAAAAGACACTGCCAAATTTGGTGGGAAATAGAGTTTTATCATTACAATATTTTATATAGATTATCATTTTAACAAACTAACCTAGAGAATTTAATTTTAAAAATAATATTATTATTTTATCCTCAATTTTAATTTTGTGCCTTTATTAATTTTTCTTTTTAATATTATCAAGTGAAATCATATAATCTGTATGAGTTGCATATAGTTAAGTGTAATTGTGAGATAATCGTTCATGAATTCCTGTAATCATGAAAGTGCTGTTGTGAACGGTTGGAGAAAATCATCTCAACTGTGCGTCTTCCTCTGAGTAATTATGCGAGGGTGTATAGACTGTGAAGTGGGTAGCACACAGTTGGAGCATTGTTTGGTAAAGAGTGTAAAAACCATGTACGCTTCCATATTCATTTAAAAATTATTTCTAAATTATTTTTCCTTTTTGGTTTTTAATTCATTCATTCCTCTATCTTTTTCCATCTTCTTCCCCCCTATAATCTTCTATGGTTCACATGGTCCCCCAAATCACCCTCTTTATGTACTGTTGTATTTGGATTTACTATGGTTTTCTGGACTAAAAAATAATGATAGACCTTAATTACCACATGTCTCCATCTATTTCCAATTTCACAGATCATCATTGTATTGAAGTAGTTCAGTCGAATCCTAGATTTTCAGTAGATCTTGTTTTTGATGATTGGTTTCTCAATTGGGTGTGAAATGGTTCGTTTAGACCTTCTTCAGATAAGATTTGGATTTTTCTATCCAAGGTTATGGGCACTGAATATTTCAGTTCTCCACGTCTAGTTGAGGTATGATTTTGTCTACATCATTATTTTTGACAACTTTTAAATGGGTTTTTTATATTATTTTAGGTTCCCAAAAAGTATTTAGAGCATATTTGAGATTGATGGGGGTGGTTTCGAGTAGCCATTGTGAAAAAATATTATTTTTATGCAGTGGTAGGTTTAGTTATGTGCAATTTCCCCCTTTATATATATCTATTCACCCATGGATTGATTAATATATATAATGGGGTTATGTATTATTAAATATATATTTTAATATTTATACATATATAACTAGAAATTGGATTAAAAATTTATAATAATATGTGTAGGAATCATTTTTTTCCATATTTGGCGATAAAAATATTTATATATGGGAAATGTGTCCTCACCTATAATATATTATTTAAATGATTAAATGATGAAATGGAATAATTATGTTTTCATCTCCTAAAACATACCACCCTATGTTTAATGTATGTTCCAACATTTTAAATCCATAAATTTTGAATTCTATGAGTGCTTGTAAATTTGTTAAAATTCTTTTACATTTTTCCTTGAAATATATATATTATTTAAATAAATTCTTGGTTTTGGTTTTTTAACATGTATTTTCACTTGTACCTAAGGAAATATCTTAATCATTTTAATTTTTTTCATTGACTTCATTATTGTTTATATAATTTTTAAAAAAATGTGTTGTGTCTTAGTTATTCAAATGTGATTTTAAATGGTTTTGTAATTATTTATGTTGAAAAATATTGTTTTATAATTTCAATGTATTTCCTTTGAAATAATATGGACCAATCATTACATTGGAATTGTCTTATGTATGTGGAAGTCCAATCTTGAGCCATTCCCCTTGTTTTAGAAATATTATGTGTCTGTTAAATTTTTGATTCCAGATATTTTCATGGTGAATTTTTTTTTTGAATTTTTACATGAATTAATAAGGGTGATTCTCTAATAAAGTGATATCAAGTGATAGATGTTTGATTAGTTTTGTGAAATTAAAATTATATTTACATATATTTTAGATTGATAAAAAATCAACCATTTTAAAATGAGAAATTGGGAAACCTAGTTACTTAAGTTCACAGACTATGACTACCATGTTAGATGGATTGAGACTATAGAGGCTAAGTTTTCCAAAATATGGATTGACCATAAAAATAAATCTAAACATATAATTATGATCAAATAACAGTAGACCTCAAGATTTAATACCCTAGAGTGGACAATGATTGATGAAATTGTTTGTTTTGAAATCTAATCATAGACCACCAGACCTTAGTACATGTCCCCATATAGGGGATCATGCATGAAAAAGATATTGTTTTCAGTTATTTATGATTATGATTACTATATGACTAGGACTATACTAATATTTTTTCATAGGAATTTCCATTATTACTGTCATTGTTTATGTTTTTTTTGTGGTATTTCATTACCAATTTTTTTCTGGTTATTTTTTTTAAATTAATGAAATTTTTTACTTACCCATATTTTTTATCATCTAACTTAAAAGACTATTAATAAAATATTACCTTAATTGGATAGTATTTTTAATAAATGGATTTCTTTAAGTTTATTATAATTTCTGAATGTTATTTCCAAATGAAGAGGGTGAAATGTATTTTAGGACATTTTGGCTTGTTATTTTTTTAAAATAAAAATAATATCATATTTTTATATAATTTTATTTTCTAATGAGCTTGAAGAGGATAATATTTTATATGAATGTCATATAGAATATTTTATTCAAACATTCCAACTGTGATTTTATGCTCACACCTAGAGCATTATATTTTTTCATAGATATTTTGACTACATCATGTTCGGTTTTGGTCAATGTGGTATAACGTTGTTTTAGTGGTCTGTGGGGACTTGCTGGGAAAAAACACAGTATTTGAAATTTTATTGTATTTACATTAAAAGTGTTATCATTTACTAATAAGTTTAAATTAATCTATTTTTTCATATAGGTAAGATTATTCCCAATGGCGTATTCTGGATTCCCATCACCAGTTTCCTTTTTAGAAGGATCGAGAACACCACTCAGGCCTTGTTGTTAATTGGGTTAGGTGACCAGTTCAGGGGTCAACCCTAGTTTGTTCATCAAAAAATTTTACTAGTGGAGTCAGTTTTTATTTGGTATGTAATATAATATAGATATAGTACTCTGATGGATCATGAGGTAGGTTATGGGTTTGTCCCTAATCACCAGCTCTCAGGTAGAGACCTAATCCACACAGTTTGTTGGGTTTTGAGACATTATATTTTTGTTGTCAGTTATCTTATTTATTCTCTTAATTATATTATATTCCACAAGCTGGTTGATGAATGTGGAAGTTTTATGGTGTTATAAAGTGAGATTACATGGTGTTTAGAAACATGTGGAGATTACGTAAAGGTTGAATATTCTCATAATGTTTTGTGCAAGCCCTATTCATAGTCATATAAACCATGTTGATAGGATGCACATGGCCAATAAATCCATTTTCAAATTATTTTGGTATTGTATGTGCATTAGAAAAATTTGGGTTTTTGTTTATTGATTAAAATAGTAATAGGATATCGAAAAGATTTTTTTATCGAAAATTTTGGGTTTTATAAAAAAACAATATTCATAATTATGAAAATATTGGTATGATATTGTGGAAAAGTGAATTGGTAATTTTATGAACGACTTGTTTGGATGATCAAATGGTATGTGTTTCTCTAGGTAATCCTTATATATGATATCAAAGTTGTTTATTTTTCTATAGTGTTCATTAGGTTATGTAGTTGTATATGGATATAAGCGTGGGTGGGGAAGAACCCATAAGTGATGGTTCGTAGGATGTAATTTTTTGTTTTAAAATAAATAGCTTGACATTGGTTTATATTGGTTTTTTAAAAGAAAAATGGATTCCTTTAAAAATAAGAATCTTTTATAATGATGTTTGTGTTTTCAAATAGAAAATTGAGTTGTTGTTTTCAATTTTAATGAATATGTGATGAAATAATTTTTGGAATTGGATAATGATTTTATTTTGGAAGGGTGAGTTGAATTTGAAAATTGGTGTAAATAGTAGTTTGTGGGTTTTAAATTTTGGGTTTTCATTTTGGTGATAAATGGTTATTTATTCAAATTAAATTTGAGTGGGATTTAATTTAGTTTTGGTATGGTTTTATGACATTATTTCAGGATTATATTGTTAATAGATCGAGTTATGGTTCGATGTTTATCGTGTTTTGTTCCTTTTCATGATGGGTTGTCTCATGGGATCTTAAATACAAATTTGTTCATGTGGTTGTTTCCTGAGGAAGTGATAAAGAAGTAACTACCAGAGACCATGGATCCTCAACAAAGTCAACTATCAGCATCATGGACTATTGACCATTTCAATGAGATTCATTAATTTTACAAAGTGATGGTGTGAAGTGATCAGATATAATTTTATCATTTTTATGGGATCTCCATCAAGGATTCATGTATCATGTTTTCCTGGTTCTTGTGAGGTTCCTTATCAACAGAGGTCTATTAACCCAAGGAACCTATTCCATGAAATTATCCTTATTTGTTTTTGTCGTTCATTTTTTATAAAATTTAAATTCTTTAGTAATGATTGATTTTCATTCAAAGACATATTTTTGAAATTCCCAATGGAATTTTTGAGTATGTAGTCTCTCATGACCCATGAATATGGAGTTCCATTCAGGGATTACGAGCTCAAGAATTTAGTGAAGTGGATTCTTCAAGACATCAATTCTCTAGCCATTGGTCCATGAGTCGATCAATGTCCCACATTGTCCGATTGTGCTGAAATTCTAACATTCATCTTTATCCAAAAATTTAAATTTCCCATGATAGGAAAATAATTTATTCACTATTTATAGTAACTTATTGTTATGGAGTTTCATATTTATACTTGAATCTCTGTCTCGATAATTATCTATTAAAAAAAATATATTGTCTTAACATTACACCTGGTATATATAAAATTTTGTGAAGATGTTTGAATGAAAACTATTTCATTAATCCTTGATTCTATATATATGTAAAACATCGAATTTCCCTCAAAATTGAGGAGTCACCATGTAACAAAAAATGTTATATATACAATATACTTGTAAATTGAAAATTCTAAATCTAAAGACAATGAAGAATAATCAATGATAACATTTGAAGGAATAATAAGGAATATTGTATTATCCTAATTATTTTTAGAAATAACAATTATCCTATAAAATATAGTCATTGAACCAAATAAGTTATTTGGATCATTAACAATTTTTCCATCATACAAATACAATAAAAATTTCAGAATCATTAGAAAATAATAGAGATGAGAATTTCAATGACATTGAAAAAAAAATACATTCTATGTTGACCCCATTCAATATAATTTTTCATGAATAATCTCCATAATATATACAAAAAATTCATGTGAGAAACAAAATCAATTGTTCTTTTGAATACCATATTGTGGAATGTGGAGCATCAATATTCTGTAGTGTGTGATCAAAATGGAATCTAAGTCTGTGGATTGAGATGTGAAATGAATGTTAATAAGAATACCTAAAACACATATTCATTATAAAGAGAAAATAAATTCAATCGAAACCTTTATATATGTGTATTTCGTTCTAATTCACATGTATATTGGGAATCATTGAACCGCTCATATTTTCATCTTTAAAATTTAATAATCCTCTTTCCAATTAGAATTTTTTCCAATGGGGTTTCTTTTAATTTTTATTCTTTATGCTAAATCATGTGAAAATATTATTATTCATTCATAAGTTACCAATAAAAACCATAAAAAAATTTGGATTAGAATCAGAGAAGTATGGGAAACCACCGAAGGATGAACGTTTTCTATAGAGAATATATGCTATGTAGATACCACTTCATATACTAGAATCACCTTTAAACCATAATTTTTTATAGGATGAGGTAGATGATTCTCCACCTACAATCTATAAAGAATATAATTTGGGGTGAAATATAATTATTTATCTCCCCCAGAATCAACTTTTATTTAGGAAATGAAGAAAAATATCTCATACTAGAAGAAAATAATATTGTTAGATGACTATAAATCAATAATTTTGAGAAACATAAAATTGTTTTGAATATAAGAATTAAGATTATTGGGAGAAAAATATATTAAAAATTCTTGAAAATATATATCAATATAACTATAAAATAACATAGAAAAAAATAAAAAAACATAATTGCATATAATATGGATGATGAAATAAAAACATGTTTATATAGTAATATATATAATTCTTAATAAAATGAAAATTTAACCAACCTTATAAGAATAATCAAATAAGAGGGTTTTCTCATGATAGAGAAATACCTCATGAAGGGGGGACCTTCTTGGTAATCATTAAAGTGTACATGGTCCTCTAACACATATTCATGAAGGAAACCTCACAGGATTAAACCAACTATATAGAAGAACTCATTCACGATATAACATTATTCATATATATAAAAGATTCGTTGATCAGTTAAATATAGTTTCTTTGGTCACATGGATCTACATAGTGTAACATACCAATTATTTAATGAATAATATAATTTCATATCAATGTCTATTTACAAATTATATAGTGTTTTAAGAGGTTTAAAATGAGAATAAATCCAATCTTAATCATAGAATTCTCTAATATTGAAAAAAAATGATATTTTCCCGCCTTTTTATGGTGAACCATTTCTAAATCTATCTTTTGAAAATTTTATAAGCTCTATTTTTCAAAAATAAACTAATTCATTATTATTGGAAAATTGAAATTTACTTTGGATAAATTTTTGGTATTTTTCTGACAATGTTCATTTTTTAATGAATAGTGAAAAATACTACATTTTACATCAAAACTACATTTTCATCTAATTTAATTATATGGTTATATTATTTTTTAAATTGGTCATAAAGTGTAATTATAATATATATTTACCATTTAATAAAATTATGTACATTAGAATTAATTTCACTTTGAAATTGGTCATAAACTAGTGCCAAACTTTTCAATGATATTGTTTCAAAAAAATAGGATATTTGTTTTGCCAACGAGAAATCGTTTTAAATGAATTGTTTCAATTTATATGCTTGGAATTTTTTAAAATGTTTATAATATTTGGAATTTAAAGTTCCAAATTATGTAATTAAGAATGTTTTGTTTTTTGACACTATGTATAGTAATGACAATAATTATCTTTAATTATCTTTATTAATTAGTAATCGGGTATTTAAGGATAATAAAATATTATCATAATAATAACAAGTGACCCCAAAATGTGTCCTAATTCTATAGGTTGTTTCATTTCCAACCATGGGATTCCCTGTGCCAAACTTTGGGACACCATGGAATCACTTTTGGGTGAAAGTGACACTTTATCATTTTATTTTTAAAGAAAAGGGAATATCACTAAAGAATGTATCACCCAAATAAAACATTTTAGTTTTGTATATGTAAATGATATATTATACTATAAATATTCATTGGAATGATAAAAATATTTACTACATCATATTATTTTTTCTATAATTTTTAAACATTTAATAAATTAAATTATTTATGGCATCATGATGATGAAGCGATTACCTCATTATTGAACTATTTAAAAACATGAAAAGATATTTTATAATATAAGACATATATTCTGAACCCCTATTACCTTATCCTCGAAATACATCAATGTGGGACCATTAAAATCCGAAACTCATTTTAATATAATGTAACATTTTATTTCGTTCCAAGAGTGAACCTCCTCTCCTCTTATAAAAGACACCCACCTCTACCTCCTTACCGACACCTCTCATGCCTTTGGAACGTCCAAACATTGCTCATTTTATATCTCCACATCCCTCTCTTCATCCTAGTTGCCTTACCTTAGGAATAATGATCATCAAGAAACCCTTTTGGTTCAAACCAAAAGGAGTTACCCGATTTAAAGGTAATGACTTCTCTAATGTTCTTTTGTTTTATTTTGCTTCTCCAACCCCCTAAACTCTTTTTATTCAATAATTCTATAACAACACCAGTATCTTCATTATACTAGGATTTTTTATAAGAATTATTCGAGCTACACATACACACACCTACATCTAATGGTTAAAGAACATACTGTTTCTATGGATGGAGAATTTATGCCTCACGAAATGATGATTGTTCAACATTCTTTAACAAATTTAATGGTGGCCAATAATATGACACTCTATTTATATATGATATATATTATTTTTATGTCATCCTTATTCTTTTTTTATTTTTCATTTATGTCATTCCTTTATGGTTTTCGTTATGGGTAAACGTGATATCTTCATTTTAGGAAGTGGGGACTACCGCCCCCCTCAAAGTGATTTGATTCGCTAATGCATTATGTGGGACATATAAAAGATGGATTATATGATGATATATATGATATTATAATGGAATTATAATATGAATTTATATCATTATTATTCCCTTCCATTAAATAGGAAATATAAATGGAGGTAGCGTTCATGCGTACGTACGGCTTACCCTCTCCATGAACGGTGAATTTCATTTCTTACCTCTAAATGTTAGGTAATATTATAAATTCATGTATATAATGGATATATATGATATATATGATATCTAAATCATGAATATAATTCTGGATATAATGGATATTTTACCACATGAACAACGTGTCATTACAAGAAGTATATTTTTGACTCAATTGCCTAGGGTCGACAAAACCACCATTATTAACATATATAATTAAATTTTGTTCATGAAATGGTAAAAATTTATATAAAAGGAATATTACACTTGAAAAAGGTTCTTAAAAGAGTAGAAATTAACTCCTGTTTAGTATTCAAGAGTTTATAGAATTATCGAGTCATGTCGGACATAAGGTGTGGGACTTCGTCTCAATATTCTTTCATTGAGGCATATTTTGTTTTATAGACAATTCTATTTTATAAGGTGTATAAACCTCTTTTAGTTTTATGTTTATTAAAAAGGAATATTTTTTATATGAATCATTTTACTAAATGACAAAAGGGAATGGTTTGTCGTACGTATGCAGCAACAATGACTTCTCTGCCGCCATGACCATTATTTGAATTTCTGCTACCTCTAAAAGCCATAATTTTTTTAAAAAGACAAATAAATACCATGTATTAATTTTCTTATAATTTGGTATTGAAAATGGTTTTCATAATGTTTTTATTATATCAATGTGTTGTATTGATATCTTGTGATTGAAATGTGGAAATGTTATGTTTTTTTATGACTGTTTTATGTGATTTGATTATGTTATGGTTCCTGGGCATTTTTTATGAAGATAGGTGGTTACGTGATAAACTAATGTCAGGTGAGCCCAATATAGATCTCCAATAAATTCTGTAATGTGAAGGAGTGAAATGCTAAGGTTTATCTGAAGATATTTAGGGAATATGCTATGATGGGTAATCCAAACGTAACCATGAGGGTTACTCCCTACAGAAGAATGTTATGAAGGCCTCAAGATACGTTTATGTCTTCTGTTTTCTATGTGTTATTCATAAATCTTATGATTTCATGAGGTATGTTAACGTGCTTATGTTTTATGAGTAAATTATGATATCATTTATTCTTATGTATACACGTACTAATGTTTCCTTTCTGTAATTTTATATCACTTACTGAGCTTTTTATGCTCATACCATGTTTTCGAAATGTTTTTCACATGTTAAGGGAAAGGTACATGATATGATGATAGTGTCAAGTAAGTGTCAAGAAAGAATCCATGTTTTATTTTAAATATGTTTCCGTTGATGGGAAAAATTAATACTATATTTTATGTAACCACTTTGTTTAAATGTGGAATGTAATGCATGACTTATTATCTCATTCTCTAAAACTCTAAACCGGAAAAGATCCTCAATGTGTATTCTTGAAATATCTAAAGACTAAGTAATGTTTATGGGTTTAGCCATATAGTTGGTTTCATAGGTCGGTTTAGATAGATTTAGGAGTTTGAATTATAATAAATGATTATCTGAAAATATTTTTTTATGGTAAAATTGAAATTATATAGCATTTGATAATTACAATGCTTCTTCATCTAAGACAAGTTTGTTCAGAATGGTTTTCCACATAGGAAATAGGGAAGCGGTGCTAGGAAGTCATGTAGAAGGAAATAAACTTCCGAATCAGCATCTGGATATAGTTGGAATTGGAACTGATCAATTTATTGTAGTAATGGCACAGTTGACTCAAGCGATAAATGGTGGTGGTATCCAAGCACAACATCAGCCAGATCAACCCCACAGAAACATGTCAGTGGTGGAGCATTTCATGAGGAAACATCCCCCATCTTTCAGAGGATCATCTGACCCTATTCTATATTAATAGTGGATTAATTCACTGTATAAGACTTTCGATGTCATGGGGTTTTCAGATAATCAAAAGTTTAGTCTTTCAATTTACCGTTTAGATGGTGAAGTAGATAAGTGATGGTCGATGTTTAAAAATATCTGGGACGCTGATGAGATTGATTCTCTCGACTAGGATGAATTCAAAGGTATGTTTCTTGAAAAGTATTTTCCTAAGGCAGTTCGACTTAGGATGGAAAAACCATTCTTGGAATTGAGGCAATAGGATGACTCAGTAGCTGCTTATGACGAGATGTTCACTCGATTGGCAAGGTATGCTTCAAATTTTATCCAAGAACATAATATTAAAATCAATCATTTTTACTCAGGACTAAATCCAAAATATCGAAGTGCTTTGGATTCTTGTGAGTTCAAATGTTATGAAAAGCTTGTTCGATGTGGTGAGAAGCTGGAAATGGAATTTTCTGATGATCAAGTGTTCTATTACAATTAATAGAAGAAGTGACTGAGGTGGTAGGTGAAAGGGAAGAATTCTTCAAAAAGGTATGATTGTAAGAAAACTAAGTTTCTATTTTGTGATAAATATGGTAAAAATTATGCTGGGGAATATATTTTGAATTATGGAAGGTGCTAATGATGTGGTAATATGGGAATTAAGGATCGTTATTGAACTAGAAAAGATCAAGGTTATGGTAAGTCCAATTAGATTTACAGTTACTAAAATGTTTCAAGTGCAACGAGATGGGTCATTATGCAGACGAGTGTCCGACAAAGAGCTTGAGTGGTGGGAAGCAGCCAGAATACAAAAAGAAAGGTGTGGTGAAATCCTTTGCAACTTCTTCAGTAGATGTTGGGCTAGAAAACAAAGTGGTATCATGAACTTTGTTTTTTTATCTTATTATTCCAATGTGCTGTTTGATTCGGTGTATTCACATTCATTCATCTCTGAAAAATTTTCTAGGAAATTGGGAAATACATCTCAATAACTGACTCTTGAACTAGTTGTAAAAACACATGGGGGAAATGTTGAGTCAAAAAGAATTTATAATAATCATCATATCCTTATCCGTGGAAAGAACATACTTGAAAACCTTATTGTTTTACCTCTAGTAGAGTTTGATGTAATCCTGTGTATGGATTGGCTCTCTGTTTACCATGCTATGATTGATTGTATAGTTAAATAAGTTTCTTTTTAGAAAGACTTTCAGTTTGTGTACCAGAATGAACCCTTACTTTTGATAACATATCAAGAGGCTGTGAAAGTTGTAAAAGATGGAAATGAATGTTACTTATCACATATTGTTGAAAAAACAAACCATTCCGATTAATTATGTGCCAGTGGTAAATGAGTATCCTGATGTTTTTCCTGATGAGTTTCCTGGAATAATACCTGATCGAGATATTGAATTTACTATTGACATGGTTCCTGATGCTAATCCAATTTCAAAACCCCCTTATCGAATGGCTCAAATTGAACATTTACAGCTGAAGAAGCAATTGAAAGATTTATTAGATAAAGGTTTCATTCCAAATAGCACATCACCATGGGGTGCTCCTGTCTTATTTGTTAAAAAAAGATGGTTCTATGAGACTTTCCATTGATTATAGACCCTTGAATAACATCACTATTATGAACAACTATCCTTTTCCTCATATCAATGATTTGTTTGATCAGTTCTAGGGAGCTCAATATTTTTCAAAGATTGACTTGAGATCATGGTACCATCAGTTGAAGCTAAAGGAAACAGATATTCCGAAGACCACATTTCATACTAGATATGGCCATTATGAATTTTAGTTATTCCTTTTGGGCTAACCAATGCACCTGTTGTATTTATGAACACTATGGATATAATTTTCCCTGAGTTCTTAGATAAGTTTGTGGTTGTTTTCATTGATGATATTATAGTGTTTTCTAAAAGAAAAAAGGAGCATGAAAGACATTTAAGGGTTATTTTTCACACCTTAAAAAAATAATTTGTATGGGAAATTCAGCAAGTGTGAGTTCTGGTTGCAACAAATTTCTTTCCATGGTCATATTGTTTCTAAATATGGATTAACTGTTGATCTTAAAAAAACAAAGGTTGTTGAAGAATATCCAAGACCCAAAAATGTGACTGAGATTCGTAGTTTTAGTGGTTTGGCGGGCTATTACCGAAGGTTTGTGAGAAATTATTCACAGTTATCTAGTACAATGAATAAGCTAACTCGGAAGGGTGTTATGTTTATCTGGAAAAAAGAATGTGATGATTGTTTTATGGAATTTAAAAGAAGATTGGTGGATTCTCCAGTTTTGGCACTACCTTCTAGGAATGGTGAGTTTGTAATCTATAGTGATGCTGCATTGAAAGTACATGGTTTCATCCTAATGCAGAATGATCAGGTAATTGCTTATGATTCATGTCAGTTGAAAACTCATGAGGTAAATTACCCTAAAACTGATTTGGAATTAGCTACTGTTGTTTTTTTTAAAATTTGGAAGCAACATTTGTATGGTGTAAAGTGTGAAATATATACTTATCACAATAGTTTAAAGTATATATTCATTCAGAAAGAATTGAACATGAGAAAAAGGATTTGGCTGGAATTAATCAAAGGTTGTGTATTGTAAAATTCATTACCATCCGGGAAAAGAAAATAAATTGGATAATACTTTGAGTCGAAAAAGTAATGCTTCATTAACAATGTTGTGGTTGGAAAGTGATCCTTGGGTTAAGGATTTGATGAACTTTTTCATTGAAGTAGTTGGTGCAAGATGTTCTTCTATTTTGTTTCAGGTATTACTGTAATCATCTCTATCAGACAGAAATAAGCAAGCACCGAATAAAGACAATGAGTTGCAGAAAAAGGTAGAGCTGGTTCAAAAGGGTAAGTTGTCTAAATTCATCATTGATAATGATTGTGTTTTGAGATTTGGGAAGATATTGTGTGTGCCTTGTGATTCATAGTTGAAGATAGAATTGTTATGTCAAGCTCATAATTTTCTGTTTTCAGTTTATCCATGCAGTACTATGATGTATAGAGATATTCAGAATTATTACTTGTGGGACAGAATGAAATGAGATATTGTTGATTGTACTGTAAAGTGTTTGACCTATCAATAGGTTAAAGCAGAGTGGCAGTTACCGAAAGGGATGCTTCAACCTTTACCAGTTCCATAGTGGCATTGGGAGAATATATCCATTGACTTCGTTGTGGTATTGCCGAATAATCCTCGATGTAATAATGCAATATGGGTTACTGTTGATCGCTTGAATAAATCTGCCCACTTGATTGCTATACGAGATATGTTTTCCCTAGATCAACATTCCCATTTTTATCGTAAATTGATAGTCAGGTTACAGGGAGTTCCCCTCTCCATTGTATCTGATCGTGATCCCAGGATCACTTCTAACTTTTGGAAAGGCCTTCTGATGTCATTGGGTATTGAATTAAATTTTAGTACATCTTTTCATCCTCAATCAGATGGGCATCCAGAACGAACGATTCAGACATTGGAGGATATGCTACATGCTTATTTGATGGATTATCAGGGATGTTGCACCAACATCTTTCTTTGGTTGAGATTTCTTATAATAACAGTTTCAATTCTAGTATACAGATGGAACCATTTGAGGCATTATATGGGAAGCAATGTCGAACTCCAGCTTTTGGGATGAAGTGTGTGAAAGGAAGTTGATGGGAATAGAATTGATAGAAGAGTTGGCAAAAAAAGTTCAACTGATAAAGAAACACATCAGAAAAGCTCAGAGTAGGCAGAAAAGGTATGCAGACATCATGAGTAAGGATATCTCTTTTGAGGTAGGTGATCATGTTTTTATCAAAGTTTCACCATGGAAAAGTGTGATGCGATTTGGTAAGAAAGGAAAGCTGAGTCCAAAGTTAATTGGGCCGTAATAAATTCTGGAGAGAGTTGGATCAGTTGCTTACCGGGTGGCATTACCTTCGAGTTTATCTTAGGTACACAATTTTTGTCATGTTTCAATGTTATGGAAATACATTCCAGATCCATCTCATGTTTTGAGTCCATAGGTAGTTCAGTTGGAAGAGAATCTATTTTATGAGGAACAATCAGTGGAGATTCTTGACCACAGTGCGCAACTATTACAGAATATTTTGATTCATATAGTAATGGTTTTATGGAAAAACCAAATGATTGAAGAGGCAATATAGGAATCTGAAAATGAAATGAGGGATAAATACCCCCACTTATTCGATAAGTAAATAAATTTCAGGGAAGCAATTTTCTAAAGGGGGAAGGATGTAAAATCACAAGTATGTAATGAATAATATATTTTCATATCTATGTCTATTTATGAATTATATAGAGTTTTACGAGGCTTAAAATAAGAATAAATTCAATCATAGGCATAGAATTCTGTAATATTTAAAAAAAGATTGGTTTAACGCCTTATGATGGTGAATGATTTTTAATTATACCTTTTGACAATTTTATAAGCTCAATTGGTCAAAATAAACATATTCTTTATTATTGGGACATTTAAATTTACTTTGGAAAATTTTTTGGTATTTTTCTGACAAGGTTAATTTTTTGAATGAATAGTGAAAACTACTGCATTTTACATCAAAACTGCTTTTTTATCTAATTTAATTATATGGATATATTATCTTATTAATTGGTATTAAAGTGTAATTAGAATATATTTTTACCATTTAATCAAATTATGTTCATTAAAATTAATTTCAATTTATAATTGGTCATAAACAAGTTCCAAACTTTTCATAGATATTGTTTCAAAAAAACTGCTATTTGTTTTGCCAAGAGGAATTAATTTTAAATGAATTGTTTCAATTTCTATGTTTTGAATTTTTTCAAATGGATTCCAAATTTGGAATTAGAAGGTAAAAATTATGTAATTAAGACTCATTTGTTTTTGGACATTATAAATAGTAACGACGGTAATTATCTTTAATTATCCAGATTAATTAGTAATCGGGTAGTTAAGGATAATACGATAATAACATAATAATAACAAATGACCCCAATATGTGTCGTAATTCTAATAGTTGTGTCATGTCCAACCATAGGATTATGGGTGCCAATGTTTGGGACCCCATGGAATCACTTTTGGGTGAAAGTGACACTTTATAATTTTATTTTTAAAGAAAGGAGAATATCACTAAAGAATGTATCACCTGAGTAAAACATTTTTAGTTTTTTCTATGTAAACTATATATTAATATACAACTATTCATTGGAATGTTAAATAGATTTCATAAATAATAGTATTTATTTCATAATTTTTATAGATTAAATAAATTAAATTATTTATGACATCATGATGATGCAGCGATTAACTCATTAATGAACGATTTAAATAAAATGAAATGATAATGTAAAATATTAGACATTAAAATTTCAAAGACCTATTGTATGAGTATATTTCGAACACATATCACCTTATTCTTTAAATATCTCAATTTGGGACCTTTAAAATCCGAAACTCATTTTAATATAAAGTAACATTTTATAACTTTCCAAGAGTGCCCCTCCTCTCCTCTTATAATAGGATCCCACCTCTACCTCCTTAACCACACCTCTAAAGCCTTTGGTTTGTCCAAACTCTGATAATTTAATCTCTCCACATCCCTCTCTTCATCCTAGAAGCCTTACCTTAAGCAGAATGATCTTCAACTAACCTTTTTGATTCAATCCAATAGGAGTTACCTGATTTAAAGGTAACGACTTATCTAAAGTTTTTTTATTTTATTTTCCTTCTCCAATCACCTAAAATCCTTTTATTCATTTCTTTTGTAACAGAAAAATTATCTTCAATATACTAGGATGTTTTTATAATAATTATTCGAGCTACACTTACAGACACCTACATCTAATGGTTAAATAACATACTGTTTCTGTGGATGGAAAATTTCTGCCTCATGAAACTAGGATTGTTCAATATTCTTATAACACCTTTCATGGTGGCCATTACTATGTAACTCTATTTATATATGATATATATTATGTTTTTTGTCTTCCTTATGCTTCTATATTTTTCATTTATGGCATTCTATTATAGTTTCCATTATGTATAAACGCGACATCTTCATTTTAGGAAGTGCGGACTTCCGCCCCCTCAATGTGATTTGAATCGTTAATTCCATATGTGTTATGTATAAAGGATGGTTTTTATGATGTTATATATGGTATTATACTGGAATTATAATATACCATTATTTAACTATGATTCCATTCCATTAAATAGTAAATAGAAATGGAAGTATCATTCATGCGTACGTACGGCTTACCGTCTCCATGAACAGTGCATTTAATTTCTTACCTATTAATTTTAGGTAATATTATAAATGCATGTATATAAATGATATATATGATATATATGATATCTAAATAATGAATTTAATTCTGGATATAATGGATATTTTACCACATGAACAAATTGTAATTACAAGTAGTTTATTTTTGACTCAAGTGCCCAGGGTCGACAAAAAGAACATTATTAACTTAAATATTTACATAATGTTCATGACATTGTAATAAGTGATATAAAATGAATAATGAACTTGATAAAGGTTCGTAATATAGTATAAATTTACTCAAGTTTATTTTTCTGGAGGTTAAAGAAAGATCGAGTCACGTTGGACCTGATGTATGGGACTTCATCTCAATCTCCCTTCATTGAGGCATATTTTTTTATACACAACTTTATTTTATATGGTGTATAAACCCCTTATACTTTTACGTATATTCAAAAGGAATATTTTTTTTAAGAAAAATTTTACTAAATGAAAAAATGGAATTTTTTTTCATACGTATGCGGCGACAACGACTTCTCCGCCGCAGTGACCATTATTTGAGTTTCATCTTTCTCTACACGAAGTATCATTTTTAAAATGATAAATAAATACCATATTTTACATTTATTTTATTTTGGTATTGAAACTGGTTTTTATAATGATTTTATTTTATCAATGTGTTGTGTTGATATCTTGTGATTGAAATGTAGAAAATGTTCTATTTCTTTTATGCATGTTTTATTTGATATGATTATGTTATGGTTCTTGGGCATTGTTTATGAATATGGGTGGTTCTATGATAAACTAAGGGTGGGTGGGCCCAATATAGCTCTACAATGCATTGGGTAACGCGAAGGAGTTAAACTCTAAGGTTTATCCGAAGAGATATAGGTAATATACTGTGATGGGTATTCCAAACATAACCGTGAGGGTTACTCCCTACATAAGAATGTTTTTAATGCCTCAAGAGACCTTTATGTCTTATGTTTTCTATGAGTTATTTATAAATCTTATGATTTCATAAGGTGTGTTAACGTGATTATGTTTTATGAGTAAAGTATGATTTCATTTATTATTATGTATACATGTACTAATGTTTCCTTTCCGTATTTTTATATCCCTTACTGAACTTTTTATGCTCATCCCAAGTTTTTGAAATGTTTTTCACAGGTCAAGGGAAAGTTACGTGATATGATGATAGAGTCAAGGATGTTTCAAAAAATAATCCATGTTTTATTTTAAGGATGTTTCTGTTGATGGTAAAAATTAATACTATCTTTTATGTAACAAATTTGTTTTAATGTGGAATTTAATGCATGATTTATGATTTAATTATCTAAAACTCTAACAATACAAAGATCCTCAATGTGTGTTCTTGAAATATCTAAATATTAAGTAATGTTTAAGGCTGGGGATTTATACATAGCATTTTCGAAAAGAAGACTTCTTGTGATTGTTGGGGCGATGGACTCCAGAAAAGCTTAGTTGATGCTGTTAGAAGCACAAGTACATCATCCTTCCTTTATTGTGAAGTATCTACTGGAAGTTTCATTCAAAAGGACCAGATTGCAGATGTCTCAGTTAATCAAAGCACTGTTGATGAAAGAATAAAGTTATGTAGATTCTAAATCATCACTCGTGTTCTTATTCTGAAGGGTGTTATGCCATGGATGTTTCATGAGCTCACTGCCATGATTGCTGAGATCTAGTGTGTTAATTAGTTGAAGATGATAGTGATATGTTGTGGGTTTTACAAAATATTATTCCCCTCAGAAGAAATCAAGAACCTTGCATGGAGTTTTGGATTGGTTCATCCCAATCATGGATTCCTA
Source organism: Viscum album (assembly GCA_963277665.1). Classification (NCBI taxonomy): domain Eukaryota; kingdom Viridiplantae; phylum Streptophyta; class Magnoliopsida; order Santalales; family Viscaceae; genus Viscum; species Viscum album. Next base: position 345,778,606 of record OY728166.1, on the reverse strand, counting down.
CGAATCTATGAATGGGATCAGAATTTTGATCCCAATTCTGTAAGAACAGCTATGCACAAATATGGGTAAGGGTTTGTAAACGGAATTTTCTATATTGGATTCCTCAAATCCTCTAGGATACTACGTCGTCAATTGGGAATCCAATCTGGCTTGATAGTTTTACTAAAAACCCTATGTTTGTTCATTATGCTAGGATTCATGAGGAAGTTTACATGTCCTCAACTTTGGGGGAGGAAGTGGTGTTAACCACAAAAGATGACACACTCTCCCTTGGAATTCTTTACAAAGTAAATGCTAAATTTTTCCTTAATTTCCATTTTTTGGACACATTACATCAAATTGTAACATAAATAAGTTGTGAAACTTATGCAAGGTATTAGGGAATGGGGATGAGAACTATAGGCAGAGGGGAATGAAATTAGGTCTTGATAGTGAAGATGGGCCCTCTCAATATAAGGATTCTCCCCTTGTGAATGATAAGTGGATTCATGTGCAGGATGTAGATATGTATGGGAGAAATGGTGGACTCCCACCAGTTGTGGATGAGGCTGCTCAATTTGTTGAGGGAGCTGTGATTTGTGATGCTCATATTGAAGAGTAAACAGTTGTGAATCCTACTTTGGTGGTTAGTAAGAAGGATGTAGATATAGTCCACATTTATAAATTGGTCATTGATCTGGGGTTGGGTCCTTCGAAAGACGTTCCTTCGTAGGATCGGTGTATAGACCCCACTAAGGAGTTGGTCACAAGATCTGCTGATGTTGCAGCCCCTGTGCAAGATATAGTTATAGATTATTTGGGATTAATTTCATATTTTGATTGATGTCTATCTGCAATTACTGATTCATTTCATGGAGGTCATGTTACTGCTGACTGTGGTTATGCACCCTCTAATGATCCTATATATTTTGTACATTTTCATGCAGCTATATATGCAATGAGAGTTTTACATGCCAGCTTACTGGCTATCCTGATTGAATCTTGCAATAAGTTCTCTTTTCTCAATATTGAAGATTCTACTGAAGAAGATAACAATCATGCTTTTGTTGAACATGTTCCAGGTGTTTCAGTGGCAATGTTAATGACCCCTCTGCGAGGCAGGAGTCACAAAAAATGATGGGCCAAGTACTAGGCTCAAATCAAAAAATGAAAATTGTTTGTTGGAATTGTCAAGGGAATGGGAACCCTACCACGGTCAGGTTCCTTAGACACTTATCTATAACCAAAAATCCATTATTGGTTGGTATTTCTGAACCAAATAGGATTTTTGAAAATTGGAGGACTTTCAAATTGGGTTCTCTAGGTTATTCCATTGTTGAAAACAATCATCTTGATACGAACTCTAAATCATTATTGTTGCTTAAACATGATAGAATTTCAATTAGTTCAGTTTTGACTGATGCTCAATCTATTACCCTCACATTCTATTTTGGTAATTCCTCTTTTTTTAGTGATGTTTGTGTATGATTTTCATCTCTATACAAGAAGACAAGCAATATAGAAAAACATAATGGATATCTCTAAGAGTATGTCTAATAGTTGGGTTTTACATAGTGACTTCAACATTGTTCTAAGACCATAGGGAAAAACTAGTGAGAACATCTGTCGTGCCTCAGCTTTTGATCATTCAGCTTGTGTTGATAAATGTGGTCTCACAGAGGTACCTATTTTTATGGTAGAGTTTACATGGAGTCGATGCACTGTTAATGGGAGGCAGGAAAGTAAGATAGATGGGTGCTCTGTGCAAGTGGATTATAGGAACATGGAAATTGATGATTCTAGCATAACTCTGCCAAGGTTAATTTCTGATCACAGTCTCATTCTTATTTATGTTTATTTTCAATCGTTGAGGTTAGTACCTCTTCCCTTCAAGTTCAACAATGCTTTGCTGGTCATCATGTGCTACAGAGAAATTTCCCGGTATGCTAGTAAAAATGATTACATGGGCAGTCCTTCTTACATTATTTACTAAAAATTAATGTGTGTTAAGGAAATATTGAAGAAATGTAGCAATGACTCATTTTAATCCATTGATAATGACATTAGGGAGGTTGAAGATGTTCTATAAAATTGCCAACAAGCTAGCCTGCCTTGGGAATTGCCCACTAATAATGAGATTCAGGCTACAAAAAATCTTGTGAAACTCTTGAATCTAATGTAAAAGTTGGAAAAAAATCAGTTCAATGTTATATGGTTGAAGAATGGAGAAGAAACACAAAGTTGTTTCATTTCATTAATAGGGATAAAAAGGCCAAGTGAAGTCTTCAAGTCCTAAATATTGAATGTAACCTTCTCTCCTATGTGAATGAAATTGCATGTGTGTCGATTAACTACTTTGAGATGCTCTACTCAGATCATGGTGATGACAACTCTGAGAAAATCATTCAGTTATTTGATCCTTCTAATGGGGATGATCAAAATAATATGATTGTTGATATCCTCAAAGAAAGTGAGATTTATGATGCCCTTTTCACCCTGAATATTGATAGTGTTTTAGGCCCGGATGTCTTTACGAACAAATTCTTCATATTTTATTGGGATATTGTCTACATCGATTTCACAAATAATGTGAATGATTTTTTTAGAACAGTCAATCATCCCTTTGGAATGTACTCCAACATCATTACATTAATCCCTATGAAATAGAATTCCCCTAAAATTAGGGAATTTAGTATTGTTTCTATTGGTAATACAGTACAAAAAGTGATTAGTAATATCTGAAATCATCGACTGGGTGGTATTGCAAAGGGACTCATCCCTTGTAATCAGTTTGGTTTTGTTCCAGGATGGAGCATTAAAATTTTTCAATATATTCCCTCTGAGTGTGTTAATTCCTGTATGAGAAAGGTTAAGGATGGTATCATTTCATTGAAGATTGAAATTTCCAAAACCTTTGATACCATCATATGGAGATTCCTTTTCTACATTCTAAAAATGCATGGGTTTTCCCATAAGATCATTGATCTTATTCCCCACATCCTTACAAGTTCCAAGCTCTCCAATCTTATCAATGGCTCTCCTATGGGTTTCATTCAATTCTAAAGAGGATTCAGGCAAGGAGACCCACACTTTGGGATATCGTTTCCTATTGTGGAGGATTACTTAAGCTGGTGCCTCACTGATATTTCCAAATTTGGATGGTAAAAGAGAATGAAAATAGAGTGTGAGCTGCATGCACCCTCCCATCTCTTCTATGCTGATGATATTCTTTTTTTTGTGAGAGCTGATAATGGAACCATCACTTGTATCAAGGGTATTTTCTCACACAATGAGCAGGTTATAGGTCAGATTATTAATTGGGGGATATCATCAGTTATGTTTGGTGCAGTCATCAGCACATCGAGACAATATAGAGTGTCATGACAGGCTGTTGTCCAGAGGGGAGTCCTCCCCATCACATACCATGGTCTACCACTTATATGGGGAAGATTAAAAAGGTTCCATTTGGATAATATTGATCTAAATAACCAAAATCAGTTCGCAAATTGGATGGGTGAAAATATGTCTCAAGTAGGGAGGATATGTTTTTTCAACTCAGTGATCACATCGATGTTTGTTTACTCCATTTATATATAAATATGTCCCAGAAACCTGATTAAGAAACTAGCTATCAAGATCAAAAAAATTATTTGGACTGGATAAATTCATGAGAGGATGTTGGTCAGTATTGCGTTGAATGATTTCAGCAACCCCCCCCCCCCACATAGGTGGATTTGGTGTCAAAGACATCAGATTATTCTATGAAACCTTCATCAACAAGTTTGCCTTGAATTAAATTTCAAAATCAGATGAATCCATGGAATTACGTCTAACCATGTTCCTTGGAAAGCTTTATAATGTGTATTATAATTACATTTGTTCATCTCTTTTGTCTGCCATCAAGAAACTCTATGTTTACATAATGATTTTATCTAAATGTATTATGTGCAAGAAATCTCCTCTCAACTTTTGAACCACTCCTGGACTGTATCGACCTATTTGTGATGCTACTTCAATCCCTACAAACCTAAGGGAGGCTTCCATTGCTGATTTCCAGGTCTAACCAACATAAATAATCAATTTGATTGCAAATCATGTTGGAATGGAAATCAGAATATACTACTACACATATTGTGGTGCACTGGTTTGGATTTATAATTTGAATGGCAGGTTCAATAAAAGGGACTACTTCAAATCACTTTGTGGTGCTTCCCTAGACCCTCCTTTCTGGGTCATAGATCTTTACGAACCTTTCATTTTTCCGACCTACACTTTACTCATCTAAAAAATTTGGATAAAGTGGCTTCCCTTGTAGGCTATGCTGCAGCGCTCTACAATCAACATGGGTACAATTTTTATGCTATGTCTTCAAGAAGATGAAGATTGTGAACATGTTTTCATCTCCTGCAAGTTTTCTTCCAGGTTATGGACCTATGTACAAGGGATTTTCCACCCCTACATTCCTTCCCAAGAAGATGAAGGACTACTATAATTTTTTTAGGATGAATTGAAGTGAGCGAGTTAAATATATTCTCCTTGCATCTGTGGCCAACCTGTTGTCTTTCTTATGGAAGGCATGAAATGCTGTTATTTTTAACAACAATACTCCGAATTTCCATGCTAGTGTTCTACCGATACACTGTGCAATTTGAACTGCCTCTAACATCCAAACTGGTGTCATGAGTAATGATGTTTCTGACCTTTTTTTGTGGTCCCTTTGTGTGAATGGAAAGGCGATGAAACTATTGATGTTGAATTATGTTCACTTGATCCCACCCATCTCACGATGATTGATGGTTAATGTTGATGGGGATTATTCGGGCACACGGGGTCACACCAGATGTGGTGGTGTCTTATCAACACATAGGGGATTTGTTAAAGGATGCTTCTTCCATTATATTGTAAATATGTTTTCCATTGATGCAGAGCTTTGGCCCCTGAAAATGGGTATCAGGTATGATGTACATTACGGCTAGAATGATATATGGATTGGGTCAGACTCAACTATTGTAGTCTAAATCCTTAGAGATTGATGAAGAAATGTGCCATGGAGGATTTTACTAGTTTGGGTGGAATGCCCCCGTCTTGTAGATTCACTCTCACTGGAATTTCTACTTTGTTATCATGAGGATAATAATGTTGTGAATGCTCTCTAAAAGAGAGATATTGCAGAGGTGATATCCAGTTGGTCTTTTGTGTTCCATGAGATTTGTAATAGCCTTGTGCAGGCTAATTGTTGTGGTGAGACTTATACTCAACTTTGTAAATTCCCTCTCCAATTCCTCACTATGTAAATTATTTTTTCTTATATATATTTTTCTTGGAGCAGGTGTGCCTACCTCATGATCTTCTTGGAATATATTCTAATCTCACGATACTAGTCTGCAATGTTTTCAAAGTTTTCTTATCAACTCAATGGAGTGTTGAAATGGTCCCCTATGACCCCCTATAATTAACATAAAAATGATATATTTGAGATCATCTCCAACAGAAACTAAACTCATCTAAAAACGGTGTAGGACACATCAATAGACCCCTTTCGATCATGAATTCTAATATTAATATATTTTTTCACACACAACCCACATAGTAGTTCTGTTTATATATATTTTATTGATGATTACATCTCATGGATATGAGCATAAAACATTATTGGTGTTAGTGTTACACTACTCATTTCATAAATTAATTGTAACCTTTCTTATAATGCCTTAATTGTGATCAATATAATTAATTATGCATTTGTTTTGTTTTCTAGTAAGTGATTATTTTTGTATTAGTACGGGGTATACAAACAAGTAAGAATATTATAATAGGTATATCTCATTTTTCATATTGAATAAACCATGAATGCTTCACCCTTGTCAACACAGTGATGTAGAAAACATATCAACCCTGAGAATCCATCCGTGAGTATGAAACTGTTATTTCATGTTGGATAAAATATTCCTAATGAATGTAATATCACCACCCACATCAACTAGAGAAGAAGGATGGAAATTTTATAGTGAGATTACAATATATTAGTTTGTACCATTCTATACAAGATTGTGTGATCTGGGGATTTTACTATGTATATTTCTTCTCACATAGAGTATGACTCATATAGGAAATAGATATTATCAGTGATTAGGATGATTGTACAATAAAATATTCACACCATGTTTCTATCTAGGTTTAATCCCAACGGAGTTATTATCCTCTCATAGGATCATAGTCTCTATAATAAACAAAATTCAAGGGGCTTATTCCCAAAGACTAAATAAGGTGTTCCCCTTATGAGAAAGCCCAAAAAAATCTGAAATTACATGATATATGATTCACATCTTGATTGAATATGTAAGAATCCCCTATATGGCTTAGACCAAGAAAATTAAATCAAATTTTTCATTATTGTTAAATATTCCATGATTGATCAAACCCCACCTAGAGGCCGCTTTTTATATAGGATCCATCCTATAATGTTCTCATGATCCCTATATTACCAATTAATGATATCATGAAAATGTAATATACTATGTATTATTAAACCAGTATCACCAAGATTCATTCCTAATGTGATCAACCAAACTAGAAAACTCATCCTTAATCAGCACCCATCATTATTTATGCCCCAAAAACCAAAACTCCATATTGTAATGACATTAAAATGCAGGTAATGTTCATTATTATATGTTTCTAAATGGTGAAACATGACTAATTTTTTGAGACTAATAATTATCAATTATTAATGGAACACATAATATATATAGAATTCATTGTCATCATTGATATACATCTTATTATATCCTCATTTAAAGAAATATTTTGTGATACTATTTCCCTTTGAGGGATAGGATTAACCACACAAATTAATCGATCTGTATTATATCAAGGAATATATAAATAATTTTCATCATGATATTGTATTCATGTATTTTTCATAATATTAAAAATCATTTTTCATTTAATTTACCATGTATTTTGGAATTCCTTGTCCTTATCCTCACATTTCTCATGAGGAATGTTATTTTGAATAATTTATATAAGAAAATATTCTATTGCATAATATTTACATCCATGAATCATTATTACAATAAACCCATTTAACATATTGATTAGAATCACCCATAATATGAAAAACTACCATGATCAATTTACCACTTTCATAAAAAATTACAAAATAAAATATCCATAGAAATAATATTATTCACGTTTAATATTTGATGAGTATTCCAATTGAATAATCATGGATTTGATTTCATGTGGTTTTCTAGAGTTGTAGTTCCATTTTTGGGATCATTGGGATTTCCCATATGAAAATAGTTACTGATATTAATATAAAAAACCAATTACAATATAGTTATAATTTTTCAATTGCATCTCAATATTAATTTCTTTCTTAGGATAGTAATACCTATATAGTTGTAATCCATTTATATTGTTTCATTTCATTTAAGTAGCATACTTTTATAAAAATTCCCTATACTGAATTATGATATATAATTTTAAATATAATTGTATACTGTGTAACTATATAACAAGAATAATATTTAAAAAAATTAAAATTAATGCATACATTTCTCTGAATCATAATATAAGTATTTTTTGGAACATCATCAAATCATAAAAATATTTCTAAATTTTTTATAATGATATAAATAATATTTAGAATCACAACAATCATAACCCATGAGAGTGGAAATACATTTTTCTTCTCATATTACCAATAATTGTTTCTTTTTGGATTATATAGTTAATAGTCAAAGAGAAATTTACTGAGTTCTTGACTATTTTTCTATATGATCTGAAACCATATACACATGAATACATGTAGATTGAGATATCCTTTAAGGAAATGAAACATTCTTTACCTTATAAATACATCATCATAATATTTTATACATATAAATATCAATATAAACTATAATTGGGAAATGTTATCTAACTTATGTTTCACTAAATTTAGTTCAAAATTATTACAACAAACAACCACTTGTAGAAAATATAACTTTTCAACTCTAGTAAATCATAGCTAAAAAGAATATCAATTTATTTGCACATGATATGTGTGGTATAATCACAAATTATCAAATAGTTTATTTGGGTCGATATACTACAGAAATTTATGATTCTCACATTACATTTAAAAACAGTGAGTAAAACATACAATTATAGTGAGAACATTATTATTTCCTTTATAAAATATAAATAATCATTAATTGAAAAATATATGGTATCATGTTGATATTAAGACACAAATATAGTGACATTAGAATATAAATAAGTAAAAAATAAATTCAAATGTAATTCTATAATATTTAAATATTGAATAATATTGGAATAGATATTGTAATAAAATATATCTTATATTAAAAATCATGAAATAATAAAATATCAATGATGGTCATTATATTATTAATAATCACATTGATAATAATAAATAGTTTTATAATGATATAAATCATACTGTAATATATAATTATCCTAATTTAATAGAATAATTCAAAGCAATCATACATAATATAGTGAAATAATATATCATTTACCAGAAATAAATTATGCCATAGGACCTATTAAGTAACTGATGGAATATAAAATTTTCATTTAATTACTCAAAAAGATTAATTCATTAAAAAAATAAAAAAATGAATATTAATTTGATAAAAGTTGACATTAACCATTATATTGAAAAATGAGAAAATGAAATGTGAATAATTTTCCCATTTAATAAATATAACAAAATGATCATAATCCATACATTGGAATATAGTGGGCTTATTAATTTTCTCTTATCCATAATAATATATAAGATTCATTAGAGGATATTAATATAAATGAAAATAATTCTAAATAGTTCTCCATCAATTCATTGAAAACATGATAAAAATAAATTATATTATTAAAATAATATATATATATATATCTAAGATATATTAATAAATTGACTTACATATAAAATAACCATTGAAACCTATTATGGATATACTGAAAATATTAATATTCATGACTACAAATAAATTAATTCATTTAATAAAGTTTAAATAAAAAAATATTTTTGGACAATTGTTTATATTTGGTTACTATCAAAAATTATAAAATAGTAGGATGATTTCATTTAAACTATTGGAATCAAATTAATATATAGATGAAAACTAAATTAATAATTAATTAATGAATATTAATAACATTATTAATGACATTATATTTAACTTGGATATGATTAGTAATAAAAATATATAATTAAAAAATTATGGTTTGTAGACTATAAAAACATTTTCTGAGCATTTTTAGGTTATCAAGATAGTAAATGAATAAAAAATATGTAAAATCCACAAAATTATTTATTATATGTTAATATGTTGTTTTGAAACTATTAATTCTATCAAATTTAATTTAATATAATTTTAAACATTAAAATATATGAATAAAAATAGATTATATATTAAACCCTTACATTGGATGTCTATAAGGTCTGATACACTATATCCTAATAAGTTTTAAATTTTAATTTATTGAATCAATTATTAATAAATTTTTTCAATCTATATATCATTTAATGTGGTCCTTTCAAAATCAATTGGATCCTCTAATTTAATAATTCTTATATTTTTTGACCATGTATAGTTAATTGATAAATTTATCCAAAATAATTTTTACATATTAACATTTTTTGAAGGCATTATAGAATGGTTTCGTTATCTCAAAAAATATATATTTACTAGAATAAGTTATAATATAATAAAATATCATATTATAATCATCCATTAATGTTAGAAATGTGAATAAAATATAATCCCATCATGGAGGTGGTAGACCAAAAATATTATAAAAAGGTTTTGTCATTCACCAATAGGATGTTTACTATTATTATGATGATATATGATATTTCCAAACATATAATTAATTAATAAATAACATGTGTGTTATTTAACTTCATATTTAAATAGATCCCATTAATTCTGTGATGAATTAAATGTTACACTGCTCTATAAAGATATTAGGTCATATATATGTACTCATGATTGTAATATTTTCATTAACATGGAATCATTATACAAATATGAACATAAATTTGGGTAAAATCTTATCAAAATGATTAATATATTAATTTTATTATTACAATAATGTTATAAGTGATCTTAAAGAGGTTTTTAATGAATTGTTCTTAAAAAGGATCAGTAAGAATATATTCAGCTTCTTTTGTGTCTTGTAATGGATTACAGATTTAATATTCTTTGAGTTATATTTTGGTGAGGAGATGACCTCAAAAACATAGGTATGTATTTATTTATGGTATTTAGGTTTGTATTTTCCAATTTATATGCTTCATTTATAGTGTAATATAGTGGATAAGAGAGAAAATTTATAGTTGAGGTTATTTGAAAACCAGTAAACACAAATAATATATTATATCTTATATCTTATTATTATAGAATGAGACTCTAAATTATAGTTGAAATGTTGATGAAATGGGTGAGGTTAAAATAATACAATACAATATTATTAGTTTTTGTATTTTATGTATCTTTACGATTTCATCCTACATATTTAACACGTTTCACTCAATTTATTATTCACTGTGGATGTAAATATTTACCATGGTTACAATTCATTATGAATAAACATTAGGTTGAAATTATTATATAATATTAACTATGAATATTTACAATACTTTATAAATTTTAATATATTTAATATCATTATGTATAAAATATTAATTTAAACTTATGTTCGCACTATGAATGAAAAACTATTCACGAAAAATGTCATGTTTTATAAAAAATTTTAAATTTTAAAAAATAAATTATAGTTATATTTACAAAATATATAATTTGATTATATTGACTAAAAAGATATTTATTTATATATAAAACCACAATATTAATAAATGTGACATTTTGATTACATTATTATGGAATATGACGGAAGAAATATTTATTTTAATAAAAACATTAGTTAAATTTCATAACTATTAAGAACATGTATTCAAATTAAATATTTAATTTTAAATTAAAATATGATTTATAATATATCTATATATATACGGGATATAATTTTTTAATCATTTCAACTAAAAAATATAAAATTATATCATTATTAATGATGTAGTATTTTTAAAATATGTATTTTTAACATCTGACCCAAAAATAAATTATTTCTGAAAAATCTAAAATTATAACAAAATGATAACATTAGCGTGATTCAATTAAAAATTTACTTATTTTTATCAAATCTAATTTTTAAAATTTGGTGATATCTGGTTATTCAAATTTATAAGAAATCTATTTAAATTTTTCAATTAGTTATTGAGAAAGAACCACAAAGTTCGTAAAATTGAATATAAGGTGTTTCATTAGTTTTAAAGACAATGAAACCATTGTTTCCTGTAATTTCATATAATGATACAATATTATTTATAATTTAAATATCCATTTTTATGATTTTAAATGTTATATAATAGAATATAACCCACCCACCAAGATACAATGTTTAAACCTATAAATTTTAAATTCATATCTTTGATGCCAATACATGTGACCCAAATGATTAATCTAAAAATTTGGACATCAAATGAAGAAAATTTCACTAACATACTACAAATTTTTTTTATAGTTTTATAGTATTTGGAAAAAATTTAACCATAAATGATTCGCATGAAATTAGATGACCATTTCTATAACTTAAAATGGATTATAATTATCTCATTAATATATTGTCAGAATCCGTATAAAATACCTTCCAGACCGATGTTTTTAATCTTCATTTATTTCAAACCAGATGAAAAGAAAACATAATTAGGATGATATAAAATTCTCAATAAGGGATACATTAAGAAATAAAAAATTAATTTTCAAAATGGTTATATGATTTCATACGGGGATGATGAAATAGTTTAGGTTCGTGAATGAATCATAATACAAATCAAAACAATAAGTAACATAATCATATATTTTGAAAAAAGTAAATGAAGTGAGTTATAATAATAAATAATCAAAACCCATGTGATCTCAATATTAATAATTATAATAATTATAAACACATAATGAAAAATAAAAATCATTTATATTATCAAGGACAATCAATTTTTTAAAACCATACAAAAACATTTTAATTTGAATAATCATTTAGTCGATATCAGTAATTAGAATTTCCCAATGCATCAATGATATATAATGTCGAACACCATTTTTATAAGTTATGTCTAGATAAACTATATTCCATGAGATATAATGGGTTTCAACCACTCGTATGAGCTATATATCATGTTCACTCATGAGGTGTAATGGTTCTCAACCCTTTGTATAGGATATAGTAGTCTCAACCATTTTATATAATTCTAAAGTAACATAAATAATAAATTTTATCAAAAAATTATTAAAAAATGATAAAAACATTTAATTTACTTTGGTTCCATAATAATTTCATCGAAATAAGATTATTCGAGGTAAAATAAATGAGTTACTTAACAATATATTTTAAATATGGGAATCCTGGGAAAAATAAATGGGTTCTATAACCATATAATTGAAACATGTTAATACCGAGTAATTACTTAAAAATATCATTGAAACATATTAAAACAATGTAATCAAAATGTTTTCCCAAAAAATTTCTTTGAAAAATCAGTCACCCATAGAAAATAAATGTCATCCGTAATAAGAACGTTGAATTAATAATACTCTATTAATATTACGAATGATGGTGGAATAGTTGAAAAATATCCCGAGTAGAGGATATGTAATAATATGGTATGTTGACATTGATGAATTAAAATACCCTTAAAATTAGCATTCAAAAATTTATGGTTAAAAAATCAATAAACATATAAAAGTATCCCACCCCACATTGAAAAAATTTAATCCCAATCCCAATGAATGGAATAAACTTACATGAATCTTTATATGCCATGGGAATAAGTATATTTAGGATATATCATGTAAATGAAGTAATATATAAACCACATAAAATAAAATATAATAATAAAATAACAAAAAAATCATTCAATGAAAATTATTTAATAAATCCATTACCACTATTATTGTATTGAAACTGTAAACCACTTCAAAATAGAAAATATAAAAGATATTTAAATCCACATAAATATAACGATAATAAATATAAATTAAATATATATGAATTATAAAATCAACTCAATAACAATTACAACTGAATGTGGAATATATCAAAAAATTAAAATGAGAAGAAAAATCCTCTAACAAAGATCGTACTATTATATTGATAATTGATAAATTATATATTTATATGAGAAAAATGTAAATCCCTTCAATAAAAGTGTAAATTAATATAAAAAATATTACATGTAATTTAGAATATGTTATTGGTTTAAAATTTCAATTGACATAAAATTTTTATCATATGGATTAGAAATTAAGGTAAGAAGTCGCTTACAGTGAGAATGATTTTTCATTCCAATCCACTATCTTCCTAAATAAAAAAACATGTTTAAATTTTTTAATTGTTTATAACCATTCATTAATTTATTATTACATTTATTTCACACATATATGTGTTATATTAAAATACTTAATAAATAATGTTTTTGTGGGATGGTTTAATAATGTTTGGACTAGGTATCAATACAAACATTCATATATTGACTATAGTAAGTTATTCCATTATTTAAACATCTCCAAAATTTATCAAATGACATAATTATTAAATACATATTAAATTATACTTTTAATATCATAATTTAATGACGTTAATAAATTATTAACTAACGTTATGATCATGGAAATGTTATGTCTTATTTATGTGTGTATAACATACTGAGTTTTTAATGATAGTTATCGTAATAAAGAAAAATATCATTTTATCATTCCAGATTGAACATTATATAATAAATAAAATATTATATAATTATATATACTTATATATATTATTGTTGTTTTTTTGCGATGAATAAAATAAGAATCAAAAGTCTTCGAGGAGACAGTAGTCCACATGTCCACAAACGACATTATCACTTATAAATATCTCAAAATAGACAGAATAAAATGATATGATTAATATACATATAGACAAATATTTCACTAATATCAGAAATATTTCATTTAAAAGAAATATATTTTTTAAATCCATCTTTATTACATTCCATGTAATGGGTAAAAAAACCACATCACTTTAATGTGGCAGTAGTCCACGCATCCAAAAATGATGATATCATATTCCCACAAAATGGAAAGAATAATCATATATGTCATATAATAATTTATTAAGAATTAATAAATTATAAATATCATATACATCAGATAAAATTAGTATTTATATAATAAATCTCAAAAATAGGTGTCGATATATGTAAAAATGAATGACATCATCTTGTGAAGTCGTAGTTCTCTGTAAACACAAATGGTGATTTCATTTCACATCTGATGGATGTAAGTGTAGGAGTTGGTCGAAACCATAAAAAATATCTTTATATTTATTATCCATTATATATAATATGAGAAAAATAATAATAATTAATGAGGGTGGAGGAAAAAAAGAAAACAAATGTCCTTGTTGAAGACTGTTACCTCTTCATCAGGTAACTCCTTTTGGATAGAAAACAATTACACTCACGGTTTTCATTATACTAAAGTGAGGCTTCATGGATGAGAGTATATATTATGGTTTATTATTATTCTTTGTTATAGTAGTGACAAAGGTCTTGATATGTGTCAGAGTAGAGGAGAATATAAATCTTTTAACAAGTGGGGAAAATGAAACAATGGGTATTCTTGAAATGATTTGAGTACTGCCAACATAATACATGTCAAAAAAATTTATAATGTAGAATATTATAAAATATTAGTGTTGTAATTATATAAATATGATCATCAGTTAACTTTTATAAAATTGATGGGTAATAATTAAGCCTTATTATTTATATTTAATTAAAATGTAAACTAATTTTTAACTTAATCATTATATTTTATTTTATTTACATTGGCTAATATGTATAATTAAAACAAATTCAACTTAATATAAAATTTATATGAATATTATTACATTTATGTAATACATTTTTAAAATTTTAAATTTCAGAAATAAAAAAATTATGTAAATTAATCCCACAGTCGGTATGTGATATTGTGTTTTTCAAAAAAAAGGATCAAATTTTTGAAATTGTTTTCAACCAATTTCAATTTTAAATTGATTCCAATGAATTCAATTGGATTCACTATTATAAAATTGATATAATTATACATTAATGTATATCTAATATTCGACCTAAAATTATAAATTATTTCATGAAAATTTGTTTCCAATTAATATTCGGTGTCATTCATTATCCATCATATTGTGAAATTTCATTGAAAAATAACCAAAATTCAGAGAATATAAATTTTGAAACAATTTTTTTAAAAAGAATTATTTTTATTTTAAATAAAAATTTACAAAAATTTATTTTTTTTTTAAAAAACATTCGTCCATTAAAATGTTATATAACATCCATATTACAAATAAATAGTCTGTTTTCAGTAAATAAAATTTATTTCTATCTTAATAACATCATAATTATTTAAAAGATATTTTTGTTTATTAAATAAAAAAATAATATACATATTCAATATCTTTCACAAATATTTATTATTTTTTTAAGTGAAAAAAATTAAATTCTTGTCAAAATAATAGTTTTTCATAAAATCTAATCTATTATTTTCTTTTGGTTTTTATTTTCAATTCACACTAATATGTAATAAATGAATTATTTTTATAAAAAATTGTAATCTATTATTTAATAGTATAATTATTAATATTCATTCCTACCATTATGATCAATAGGTTATATCAATTTTGTTAAATAAATAATATTAATAGTTATTTTTGTCTAATATGACAAAGGATTGTGTGTAGCATTTTTCATTAAAGGGGGTCTACGTTGATTAAATGGAATATTATCATTGGGGTATTGTGATGGATTTTTAGTTATGTATTCTTCATAATGAAATTTATTAAATAATTTTATTAAATTTAAATTTATATATTTCATAAAACCATAAAATTTTACATTACATTCCCATAAAATAAAATTCACCATAGATATTGATCTGGGTTATCAAATGATAAATATTAATATAGTTACATTAATAAATCCTATCTAATAAAAATAATTAATAAAACATCCTCTTAAAAAGGGAATGTGGGAAACATAATTGTTATTATATATAACACGTTGTGGGGACTCTAGTAAGAGAGAACATCAGTGGGATATAAAAATATTTATTTTGATATAAACAACAAGTTCCCATGGACTAATAGATATATATTTATAATATGGTTAAGATAAATATAATGAAAAAAATGGAAACCCCTATAAGTATGGAAAAGATCATTTTTCTCTTCAAAATATATGGATATTATTAGTTTCTTTTCAGAATAATTTCAATTTCACCAAAATATCAACTTATTTTTTGGAAAATTGAGTTTTTATGTTGAATTTTTAATACTTGAAGCACTAAAATAACCATTTAAATACCATATAACCATAGAAAGTATAATGTTTATATTCCACCTGTATTCAAATATTAACCAAAAATATAATTGATATAACATCGTACGATATCTTAAAAAGAGATTAAATCATTATATGATACACTAATCATAATAACATAATTGTAAAACCAAATGTTAAAATAAATTATTCCATATATATATATCCTATTAATTAATCAAACAATTATTTTCTAAGTTCAAACCCAATATATTAATATAATTTGATGATATATTCAACCAAGATAAATCATCTATTATTAATAAAACAAAAATATCCTTATAAAATCAAAATTCTAATAATATGGATTATAAATTCCTCAACCCAAATAATTATAAAAAACAAAATTTATACTGTCAAAATTTTTATTACTTCAAAACGTCAAATGGGGGTATTTCAGACATTGAAAAATATGATAAACCATAATCTTACAGTCCAATGAGAAAATACATACCTCTTACGATTAGCACATATAAGAAAATTATTATTTAAAACATTATATAAAATAACTATTGATACTAACTATAGTATCCTAGAACCCACACTCTTGGATTCGGTGGTGATACCCAAAGAATTTACATTCCCTACATTGATGGGGAAAATTGTGACCAACATTTTTTGTCTATAATTTAGAACATAAAAATGAAAAAATGGATCAAATAAATACTAAAATAATTATTTGTATTAGTGATTTATAGAATTTGAAAAAATCCCAACATAAACTATTCATATGGAATTAAATTATAATTTCTCCAATGAAACCAAACTATTATTTTTCACATTAATACAACATCATTATCCACATAAAATCACTTCTTGTAATAAATCATTCCATTTCATTTGTTATGAAATTGGGTTAAAAAACATTATATGGAGATCAATATAACATTAAGATAAATCACTATAATTAACAATTTAATTTCATCAATCGGCAAATGAGTTCGTATAGGTATTATTAAAAATAAATTTGTATGATGGAATTATAAAATAACACAAAAATAATAATATCATAATTGTATTTTTTTTAATATTTTATAGGAAATATTCATCAAAATAAATTATAAAATTTCATTTGATATCAATATATATCATTTGAAACATTATAAACCAACAATAATAAATTAAAATCCTTTTTGGAAACATAGAGCATCAAATTCAAAAAACCCATTAAAAAATCATTCCAAACCATTAAAATTGGATGAACAATATATCCAAAATAAAATATTATAATTACCAATGGAATTAGATATCTATAATGAGTATCACTATTCATATAATCTATTTTGGGGTCTCTCATTTTTCATAACCTATAGTGGTGCTCAGCGCATCGTATATGCTATACTGGGATCACTTTTGAACTATAATGGGGTTAAACCCTTCTTATTTGTTATATAGTGCTCACCCATTTCATATAATTCTCATGTACCATGGATAAAAAAATTCACTATAAATGTATAAATAACATGATCAACACATGGAAAAGAAATGTGTTCCATAACAAGCTCTTTGAAATAAGATATACATTTTTAAATGAAACGGGCTTCATAAGAATTTATTTGAAACATTCATATCCATTTAATATGAAATGGGATTCATAAAAATCTCAATGAAACCTGGATATCCTTTGGATAATAAATTTTTTCTATAAAATCATCATTGAATCATAATTAACTCATGGAAAAGAATTGGGTTCTATAAAAATCTCATTGAAACATGATTAACCCATGAAAAATAAACGGGTTCCTTACAAATATCATTATAACACTAAAATACATAATAAAATTAATTAGTATGGTATCAATGAAAAATATAACTTGTGTCATATATTTAACTATATGGATTTTTTTATGATTGAAAATTCAATTACAAATTAATAAAAACATTCTTAAGGAAAATAATCATTAAACAATCCCAAGTGTCCTATCTGATATTATAATAATAGAATCATAATCCCCATGAATGGAAAAAGGATGAATTAAACATAATTAAATATGGAGAATAACTATATTCATGATATTATATACCAATTTATTAGATTATACATCTTATAAACTAAGTAAGCTAAATAACAAACTAAACATCACAAAGAATACAAACTCTTCCAAAAATTCATTTTCATTTTAGTAAATTTAGAAACCTAAATCCAAATAAAAAATATCAAAAAAGGACATCAAATCCCTAATAAATTTATTTATATGAATAATCAAATACATTCTTATTTTTTATATACACCACACAATAAAAATAAGTGGTGCATTTGGAATATATATCGCAGAAACAATAGTGAGATTAAAGAACCCCTAACAATGACGGAATCATTATAATGATAAAAAATAAAAACAATAATCATGAAAGATAAATTTAAATAAAAATATATAGTGTAATTAAACTATAAAACTATATATTTACATTTTACGCATATGTTTTCCATAATTGTTCCATAATCTAAGCAATTTAACCCCATGAATGGTTATTAAGTTATGAAATGTCATTCCTTAAGTAAGATTTTCCTTACACGACCATTTTGTAAGCTAATAATATAATAATTTTAATTATTTGCTTGATTAATAAACTTTTATATGTTTACTATTACATTAAATTAAATTATAGACATGTTGTATTGAATTAATAAATCAATAATGTTGATGTCAAATGTTTTGATCATATTCAAGTTTTTTGTAAATATTTAGTTTAATTGGTTGAATATGGTCAATATTATCATTATTTAAACAACAACTTAATAATTATCCTTATATTATTATATACTTTTTAAATTATTTATACATCTACAATCATGCATGACATCTGTTTAGAAAAATGTACCAATTTTACAATCATGTAAATAGTAAAACATACTTACATATGTGTAACATTCTAGTTTTTCAATGATTTTTATTGGAAGATGGTATTTAAAATTTATAAATACAGAATTAACAATATATCATTAATAAAATTAATTTAATCTATAGTTATATATAACATTTCCTTGTTGGGGTGATGAAAAATGATGAATTGCATCGCTTTGAGAAGGTGGTATCCCACACATTGATGAATGAAGATATGTATTTTTTAGAGTGTGAAATTGAAATATGAAAATTATATATTATATGTAATGTTATATATTTATTCCAATAATATTTTAAATAATTAATTTATATAATAAATTTTTAAAACCATCCTTAATACATTCATTGTAAAATGGTGATTGTATTATAATGACTTGGGGAGGCATTAGTCCACAGGTCCAAAACGATGTTATCATAACCATGAAAACGAATCCATGATGGTATTTTTAAAATAATGGATCCATAAGTATGAATACATTATAAATATCACGTATATAATTTAAAAAATTCACTCCAATCATAATTCTTAGCAACATATGATGGTAAAGGAAAAATAATTGACAACATTATGCGAGACTGCAGTTCTTTATACACACAAATAGTTATATCATTAACCATTTGTTCGAAGTGTATGCAGTAATAGTAAAGAAAACATAAAAAATATATTTTTAATTTTGGTTTTAAATGTGTATTATATAATAATGGTCTAAAAATAAATTAATAGATTGGGGAAATAAAAACATAATGTTCTCGTTGAAAAATGATTACTATTATTCTTGTAACTCCCTTTGTTATTAAACAAATTTCTCGCATTGTTTTCATTGTTCCATAGATGATGTTTGTATACTGAGAGTAGGATGTTTGGATATTTTTAATGTAGGGTAGTTTGATCAAAAGGTCTTGATATGTGTGACCTCAGATGGAGTACATGATTTCTATTATATGTGGGGAAAATGAAATACTGGTTATTCTTGAAATGATTTGAGTCTCCTCATGTGTTAAAAATACATCATATGTATAAAGAGGTAAATTATAGAATATTATATTTTTAATCATTCAAATATGTATAGTAAATAATTATTATACAATTTTAGGGTCGTATTTACACCTTATATTCTATGATTGATCAAAATGTATACTCATTTGTACATTTATTATTATAATTAAATTTAATTATTGGGACTAATATTTATGTTCGGTAAATAAGCATACTAAAAAGATAATATAACTTTTGATGATTCATAATATTTAATAATTTAGTGAAATTTAAATTAATAGAATTGGATAATTTAATTTAAAATTTTATATCACATTGGGGATGCGAAAACATGAATTTTTTGGAAATATGTTCAAAAGCATGAAAAGTTATTATTTTCTAATATCAAAGTAAAATTTATTCCAATGAACTGAATTTATTTAACCTCTATATAATTTATCTAATTATATATTAATACCTATTAGAAAGGTACTGTATCACTATAAATTAATTAGATGAAATGGTAATTCTAGTAATAATTTTGGGCCATTAATTATACATCGAAATATGAGAATTCTCAGAATAATTCAAATAAATAACCCAATTTAATTTTTTTTATTTTTATTTGAAAAATATTAATATCATTTTCATATATGAATCATAATGATTCTTTTTCTAGTTTAAAAATTAAATTCATCTGTTAAAAGTTTGTAAGACTACCTTTTAGATAATATAAATGTTTTTTAAATAAAATTTTATTTATTCTTATCACATTCATATCAATATTATTTAACTGATTTATACGAATTTGATTAAAATTATTTTATATAAATTTCATTAATTTCATTTACATATAGTGATTATTTTTTATTATAAAAATTTCATTTTTGGTTATAGAATTTTTTTATAATAAGTCATCATTTTTATTCGATTAGTGTTTATTTACAATTATAATTAATTATATACCAATGAATTTGTTTAATAACAATGTGTAAAATATTATTTCTTAATTTTTTTAATCATAATTAATACCTCTATTTTCATGGACTTATGATTACTAACATGATAAATATTTAATAATAATAGTATTTTATTTTTTATTAAGACACGGTCTTGTGTGAAACATATGACATCAAAGGGACTCGATGTTGTGTTTAATAAAATTAAATATTTGTATTTTGTGCCATATAGTCTAAACTATAAATTTGATTTAAAATAATCAATTAAAAATAATCAATTAAATTTTAAATTAGAAATTTTATAAAATCTCATGATGTTACACATTTCCTATTAGTATATACATTTTATATCATGTAGTTTTAATTATTTACATCATTTTTTTTGTATATATTCTCTATTTTTATATACAATACTTCATCTTGATATATTATATGATTGTCTTCTTAAACTGAGAAATTATTTATATCATAATATTTACAAATATTCTCTACATGTAAATATGATGTTTGTTTTATATAAGAAATATTTATTTTTATGTTTTACTATTAAAAGAAGGTAAATAAATACTTAATTATATACAAAGATTCAATGTGATAATTTCTATCCCCTATAACAGGGAAATTCACATGGGGTCTATTCTAACCTGGACATGGATTCAACTAACGGTTCCCTGAGTTGGTCAGTCACATGGACTAAAGATAATCTCCCCAAATAATGGTGGATTGAGTCTATAAGTGATGAAAAATGGTGTGTTTATGGGGATACTATTCCCTCATCAATATAGTGTAGTGCATTGAATATAAAATAACCGATAAGTAGTAGAAGTAGTAAATCATTCTAAAAATATATGAATTGTAATAATAGATACTAATAAAAATTTCCTTAGAAGAATCTCATATAAAAATAATGATGTTACATGTCATTTTCAATAAAACACCTAAAACTTTTTTACATGGAATATGTATAATAAATTTGATAAAATAAAAAAAATACAAAAAACAACCCATCTAGAATCATGTGTCTCAACTCAGTCACATTCTCCCATTATCCTAATCAACAATGAAAAATATTTAATAGGGTGCTTTTCTTGCTCCATAACATAATTCATGTAGTCTATCTAGGTAATAACAGTGAAAAGAACAGTGTCTGAGATACAATACCAGTAGGGGACCACAAAATGGACATGCTCCACCTTGATAGTGAATATATAGTAATATAGACATGTATGAAATAATTTAATTAGTTATGGGGGTATAGAATGTAATCAACCCATAAAGGTGTTCAGTTTAAATGGTCACCCATCATCTACTACCAACATTGGACTAGATGTAATGTATCTGAATTAATAGGAATTCAATTATCAATTAATAATAAATTTCATATAATTAACAAAATATATTCTAACAAATATGCCTCAATACCCGAATAGTATCCCAAAGGACCTCATACATTTTTATCATAAGATAATGCATAAAATGGTCATCAATAAGATATCAATATTTGAATAAATCCTTGATTATTCATAAGAATGGAAGAATCATTATTTGAATCATGTATTTAATTAATCATTTACTAACCTAAACACCTCCTTGGAATTGATAATTTTTTCTCCATTTATCGGTCTAGGTATAACATGAACAAAGATCGTTAGAAGCCCATCTTAGGATGTCCCTTTTGATTCCGGAAAACACTCGAGGTGTGGTTTTACATCATCACACGTGATTTTATCCTTTGTTTTCAACTAAGGGAGCCCTACTACAACACAGGAATTTTATGTTCAACTAAAATATGAGTCCATCCATAGAAATACATTTTGAATACATGAATCACATGGGAATATAGAAATGTACATCAATGAGTATGTCCACAGTAATCCGTATATGGAGTCCATGACTAACCCAACCATAAGCAAGGTAGAATCCAAATGAGTCCTTCAATTAAACTTGTACAAGAATCCATGTTTTACCAAAGGAACATAGGAACATTCATTCAATATAATTTACAATTTCATGGTCATTTTCATGGTTGTTTCATTTAAAGCACACCACATATTGTGACTCAAGTTAGGCGATATTCTTAGAAGGGAATATTGTACACTAATGGGAATATAAACATAAGAGAAACTCATTAATAAATAATAAATTACATAAAATTATCCTTGTAACATTGTCATTAAATTACCTTTTCTTAAAAAATATCAACATAAATTATTATTACAAATTTTTTAATCAATTAACATCCCTTTGATTAGGATAACTACATAACTCAACGGTAATTATAGTTCAATCCACCAATGTTGGTCCAATTTACTAATAAAAATAATGATTAGGGGTTCCACGTCATGATTCATTACATTTAAAAAATTATAAAGGCTCTAATTAATTACATAGGTCTCACCTATTAATTCTAATATAGGATTAAAATCCATTTCATGGGAATCACTGAAAAAATCTGGTAGGTGGAATAATGGAATATATATATAAATACATAAAAATTGATGGAAATACATGAGTCCATCAATAGTTGGTCAATCATATTTTTGTTATTTTATATTAGCACCTTGTTTGAATTTTATTGGGAGAAAACGTTGAAGAATGATGGAACTATAAATAAAGAAGATCAGTTTGGATATAAATTGTGAAGATTATATAAAACCAAATAAATAATGACACAAATGTAATGGAGATCGTACTATGAATATTTTATGCATATGATGGATCCTGATTAAGAACATAGAATGATATTAAATAAATAATCCTCAAAGAGGCTTCATGTAAAATTTCTCACATTTTATAGGTTTTTTAATGCAGTTATTGAGAAATTTGGTATGATTTAATAGATTAAAAGTAGTGAAAATATTAAATGACCATGATTATTGGGTTTCATGTTTTAGAAGAATGGTTGGTCAAATTGTGTGCCCTTTTATTTTGGAAAAGGGAACGTCAAATGTGATTATTGGACATTTTTAATATCTATGTGGAAACTGTGTCTTAGTCAATTGATGATTGTTGCAGACATTCTTATAATGTATTATTTTTAAAACTGCATAGTTGTCTTGTTGTGTGTCATATATGACGCTATTGTCAAGCTTCAAATGGATTGAATATATCATGTGGACTCCCCCAAACAGTTTCTACTAACAATGTGACAATGTTTTTTCCCAAAATATTCTATATAAGCACTTAACTGTACATAGAGACCCCTGAAAACATTATACCCTAAAAATTAATTCACATAGGCTATATTTATGAATTTAAATTGATAAATTAAGGTTTTTTTCACTCACAATAATGGACGGGGTTATTAAATACACCCCCTTAAAGGAATTTTTCTACCAATTTTTATTCTTGGTACGTGAAGCATAGTCTATTAATAAAAAAGATAATTATGATTATACATTGGCCTCCATATCCCATGTATCATGTTTTACATAGTAATTATTCTATTGAATCTATACAAGAAGAAAAAACAATACTTAGAGAAATGTCATTCTACAATCCCCATTACAAATAGGATTCTACTAGAAAAATGATTTCAACTATAATCTAACCTCATAAGGTTAAAAATCAATTGATGGTTTTGAAGGACTGAATCACAAATATAATAAAAAGAAGACATTTTTCAGGGAATGTTAACTATTATGTAACTGTAAATGATATAATACCAATCCAACTCTCTCTAGAATATAGATTGGCCCAACATACCACATAAAAGTCATACAAATTCTCATATTTTACCGTTATTACATCCTCAGTGATATGAAAAATTCCATGATCCACGACCACTCACTCGAGAGGTCATCTACACTGATTGACATATGATTTCTATTCAGATTATTTAGTATCCTGGAATTTCTAAAATACATTAAACGTACTCTTTGATAACTTTAAATAGATGATTTAGATGTTTTACTACCTTTCAATTCACATACCAAGGCAGTGGTGATCAATATAGACTATTGTATATTCCCACATAATTTTTCATCTATATAGTACCCAAAAGTATATATTTATATGACAATTCAACTAGATATATGCTCCTCTAAAATGAACCCCTATAATATATTATGAATTCTTATAACATGCCCTCAATAACGTTTATCATGCCCTCTTATAATCCATCAATTATAGGGTGGTATGTTATAGTCAATTTCACTTGTTTTCATAATTCCATCTACAATTTTTTCTATAACCCCTAAGTAAACCATTTCTCACTATCGTAGATGATTGAATGTGAGACACTATGATGTCATATTATCTCACTGATACAACCCATCCCAAGAACTTCTAGAGATTTTCTATTATTTATAGGTATTAAATTAGTAACATCTGTGACCCTGTCAAAGAAACCCATAAAACATCATTTCCTAGAGGAGTCCTTAGTAAACATGTAGTTAAATTAATCGCATAAAATAATTCCTTTTCTATTCAAAAATCATAATTTTTTTTAAACTCTGGTTTTCCCTACTGTTCACCCTTCACATACTGATTAGAGGAATATCTCATGAAAAATCAATATTCCTCATTTTTCATACATATACTATAGAATTAGAAATATAAATCCTGATACATAATTGGGAATTGATGGTTTACTACCCCTGATAACATGTCAATGTCTCTAATTTTCTCATATCACTTATTTGATGAAACCCATTGGTAACCATGTACTCAAATAATTTAACCATCACCTACATAAAAACATGTATGGGGTTCCTCACAATCCACAATATCCCATATAAATAGGCTCTTATAATCTGATATATTCCACATCCTCACAATATACATAGGTTTATAGGTAACAACTAATCGTGATAAACATGTCATTCCATGATTTCACTTCACCTTCATAGGAGTCTTATTAAACATGGCCATAAGCTGCCACTCGTTACTATTTTGTTGATCATCTTATATCACAGACCTCCTAATATGTGCATTAGAATCTAAATTATCCATCCCTTTCATTTAGAAAAGCTCATTATTGAAAGATTGACGATATCCAACCCTCATTAGATGTATCATATTCAGATATCACAATGTAAATATTAAACTAAGCATTTTGTGGTGTGTGAAATCTAAAAAAATATATCCAAACAATTAATTTTTCTTACATCACAATGCTTGAACAAATACATCTAACAATAGATCATGTATCAAGATAATTATATCATGTGGCTTCAAATGAATAGACTCATATTCCCAAACTATATATCATTCCATACTAATTTTTCTTGTGTCCATGCCATAATGCATCACATAAGATGTGTAACACCAAAGTAGCATTAAAAAAATTAATATAGGTGTTGAATTCAGTCAACCATTTTTACCATGAAATCCTGAATCGATGTTATTTGACTATAAAAATATCACTCCCTTATTATTAAATAATATAAAATTTGTTTCTAGGAATGATAAATACTGCATGAACTAACTACATTTCCCAACATGACCAAAGAAACACTTTATCTCAAAGGCATTATTTCGATTCTCCCAGGAAAATACAAATCTCAAAAACGCTGTGTCAACTGTAACTGTTGTATCTGAGGTAATTTGACCCAATAAATGAATATATTCCATATAGAGGAGTCACATTGTGATCATATCATAATTTTTATTCTCTGTCACTATATTTCATATGATCTCAAAATGTTTCGAAATGTTATATTGATTGTGAGAATACCCAATGATTTCATCCATTAATACCACCACAAACCAATCACAAAGGGATGGAATAACTAGTTCATAATTTCCATGATGGAAGATGGAAATTTTGTGAGACCTAACGACATAACCAAATTATTATATAAACAATACAAACTATAAAAAAATATGGGAGGTATGTCTGATGGTCTATCAATAACCTTATTATAGCCATATCTAAAGTAACATTATGAACCCCTGAGCACATTGAAACTAGTTTAAACGTTCATTTCACAATGGTGTAGGACACCGGTTTATTAACCATTATATGTTTTAATTTATGTTAATCCACTCATATACAAAGGTAAATATCTTACTTTAACACAAAAATTATAGGAGAACCACACAATGAAGTAATTGTTTAGACAACCCTCTTTGGATCAAAATCAATCATTTTTTTTGAAATAATGTATCTATGTAGTATCCATATTATATAGATGAATAGGTACAAATGATACTCCTATAACTAGAAAAATCGTGTAATTAAATTCTCCCAGTGGAGGTAATCTGGAACGTTCTTCATAGAAAAACATCCCAGAAATGATCATCTGGTCAAGGTTAATCCTCCTGATATATTCCCTATTCATTTATATGTAAACTAATAATCAGGGTTGTCCTCCCACATAGACAATTATTCTAGGGAACATATCAACACTTTATAACCTATAATTCACCCATTTGAATAAATTATCCACCCTATTTTGATATATAAGTCATCATTTCGTCACTAAAATTAAATAAATCATTGAAGGGGACTGACTAGTAAATCATGACATTTATGTTCGAAGGTGTCCTCTAGAGGAGAAAGGGTTCCACTTAATAGTAACAACCACCTATATCAATGGGGATCTCCATCATCTATCATAGATCCTATGTTCTAATCCCCAATATAAATTCAATTATCATAACACAAACAAAAAACTGAACACTAAGCCCAATGTGCTATACAATACGCACAACTATATATTTACGAGAAGTGACTATATATGAAATGTTAGATACAAATGTATATGATATTAGAATAGTAAAACATATGGTTGAAGGATAGGTATCATACTACTCATGTTTCTATTTGGCTTCTTATATCTACCATAGTCCACATCCAGGTAATACTACCTTTCTACCCTAGATTATCTACTCTGTTATTGATTCAACCCTGAGATCATTCTACCACACCCAATACCACAACCTAATCCTGATCGGTCATCTACACTCAATCCCTTTCATGATGATATGCTGAAAAAACATATAATATATGTGGAGTTATTAAAGATCATCTCTCACTAGCTTATAAAGGTAATGCTCTGAAAAAATGTTGCAAATGGCCCACCATGTAGCCAGATCGATAATCGATTATTTCTATCTAGCATTGTGCCCTTCTTTGTCTTGGCCAGTCGCACAAGTTGATCCTCACATGGATTCATGTGTTTCTAGAATTTCTATTAATATCACCCCATAGATGCTCGAGATGATGCTTCTAAATCTAGTTCAAATGTAGAAGAAGATCTTGATATCGAACCACCCTATCCTGAAACCCTAGAATCTCTCAGGTAATGCATTATGATAAGCACAATATTTAGTATTCCACAAATGATAGTCAACTATAAGAGATTAAAATTTCACTATATGTCATACCATATATCATCCTCAAATTTCATGTCTTTATATAATGAGTTAAGCATTATAATAGTTGTTATGTGATTAATCTCTATAAAATGGGCTAAATAATCCATAAATTAAAATTTTCCCTGGTCTAAATACCTAAAAAATCAATATCTATGAGCCTTAAATGTATTGTGATATAATTAATCATTGATTGAATTATAAAAATCCCTCTAATACATCTCTATATGAATACCCAGTTGAGAAAATACATCATATGATCTCTTAATAGAAACATGGAACATATACATAGTGAGATTTATTCTCCACCCAAGAATCATATCTGGATTCTTGAAGATAGATATCATGGCCTCTAGATATAATCATATAGTTCACAATAGATTAAATATCAATTTCTTTTGTCTTGAAATATAAAACAAAACAAATATTGTTAGGATAATATAATAGAATTATCTTATAACAATAAACCACTAAGTGATGAAAAATTAATTTTAATCAACAATATTCATTTGTATTACCAAAATCTCAACATATAACATTTAACTAATAAAAATCCCTAAAATTCCTCAAATAATCAAAACTAAGTTTGAAACCAAAATTTTTATGGATTTTCTCTCGTAGTCTTCAAGGATAAATAATAACATTTAATGCAAAAGAATATCAACCAATATTAATGAAAAATACCTAAAACTAAATAACCAAATCACATTTTCCCCATGATAGGTTAATCATATTGATAAATAACCAGAATCAAAACATCCTGACAAGTAAATCAAGTACTATTACAAAATATAACAACGCTATTACACCTCTATTAAAATATCATATTATTAAATTTATCATAATCATAAAAAGTTCCCAAAATAGTCAATGAACTCTATAGTAACATTTATCACATAATCCAAAAATCATTTTCTAATACTAATGATATCCAATTGATGTCACATATGATCCCAAAATCAATATATTCAATTATGATATGATCATTTGACAAAAAAGAAAATATTATTATTTTGAGTGACTTAATGATGGATAATGGTATTAGATATAACCATGTGTTATTTAGGTTGTGGGTTCGATTCCCATAACCTTTTTGGAAATGGATGGTTATCACCCTTCACTTGACTGGTCCTTTTCTGAATGTTATATAATTTTCTAAAATTTAAAAAATGAAATTAAATCCTTAAAAAACCATAACATATTTTAACCTCAATGTTAATCTCATGCCTTTAATCACACATTCTATATAGTGATAACCCCTAATTACCTGAAATTCAAATTCCACCAAAAATACAACTAATGATATTAATATTTTGGAAGATAAAGCCTGAATAGTAATTTATAAAATAAGGAACTAATTATCAACAGGAAAATTTTATACATGTGGTGATATTCCTAATTTTTATGAAAGAAATCATAGTCATTACTGTTTTTTAAACCATTCTATGGTACCATTTACAAGGCCATGTCATTAAACATTATGTAATCATCAATTAATTAAATAATACTATTTTTGGGATATTTCAGCTTAGAGTTTTGTATTATATGGAAAAAAATTATGATATTGTAAAATTGTACATTAAAAGTGGAAACATAAAATCTGTATCTTTTAACCTCCAAAGGAAAACTTTATAAAACAAAACATGATATATATTCATAAAAATCCCCAATAAATTCATCAAGGAATGTTATTTTCGTTCCAAATATTAAGACAAATGAAAAACGTTTTGAAAAATCAGACGTGCACAAATGATTTCAAATCGTCAAAAATAATGAAAACCGTTAGTCTAGTCAGAAGATTAAAATCCATTAATTTTGATTCTAAAACCTCATTTTAATGCATCAAAAAACCACATAGATTCCTTGGAAAATAATTATCATATCAATCATAGATTAAAATCTATAATCAAATTATTCATAATGCTAATATCCATATCCAAAATAATCAATTCATTAAAGAACGATTATGGGTATCATATTTATTATAATCTATATCAAGATCACACATAACTCATGAGCTACAATGTGGATAAATTCTTTGTATAGGCTATATTACGCTCACTTGTTAGTTATAATAGGGATAAACCCACAATATAAGATATATCATGCTTTCCCATTTGATTTACAAGTACAACAACATAAATGATTTCAATTTTCAACATGTCACTCATAAAAATTCATTTACATTCATAAGATAACAAATAAATTTTCTAAACCCAATTAAAATCATTTATAAAAGATATTTTTGAATTATATATTCCCATACAACTTTATACATTTTTAAACATTTTTCATGAATTATTATTTATATACATATAAATAAATTTGTAAAACCAGTATGATATAATTGACATTAATGAGAAATGTTTTGATGAATAAATCATTAAATCATTTAAAATGATTTTTTTGTTAAAGAGACCCTCATCACTAGAGAAATACATGAATAAAAATAATTAATGAATAAAATTAAACATAAGTAATAATATCATGAAAATAATTATGTTTATGATATAATATGTCGAAGGGCATTATATACACTATATAAATGTGATTTGGTGGATAATAAAATATATATACAAATGCAATGACAATTGAGATTAAATCCCTTACCAACATACCTTTTTTAATAAAATAGATCGATTATTTTTACTAATATAAATATAAATAAATATATAATAAATTAATTATAAATACCATAAAAGACATTGAAAAGTAATTTATCACATTATACTAGGATGATAGAGTCAAGATGCAGATGTTTTACCCAATGAATTGAAATTGGGTTATGAAATTCCCTTAAATGGACCCCAAATAATATCATATGTTCTTTATCTTAATGAATAATAAAAATATTTTAATTAATTAATTTCTTAAAAACTATAATAAATTTTATTATTTTTTATATATCAGTTATTACCATGTTATAACAATTGTATATTTATTTATGATGATGTTGGCCATTTTTTAGATATTAGGTCCTCTAGTAGAAAATGAACATGTTATGGTGACTATAGTCTATGTGGTCATAATTAAAACACTTATAGAATATAAAACATGATAAGAATTTATTATATAAAAATTATATTATATTTTAATCATTAAATACAAAATAAAATAATTTTCACGATTATGGAATGTCTTATGTACATATGAAAAAAAATTACATTTTTCTTGTTGTATTAAACAATAATAATTGAATAAAATGTATGAAAATAAGTAAAAATACATAATATCATTAAATTATAATTAATATATCATTTATATCATATATTTTTAATAATTAAATACCTAACACATTCCATATGATGTGTGAATAAATCACATCATTTTGATGAGGTAGTACTGCAGACATCCCCAAGAAAAGTTATCAGGGGACAACAATATAGAAATCATGAATTAAATTTTTAATATAAAATTTAATGAATATAAAATATATTAAACTATACATGTTAATATATAATTTTACAATTACTATATATTTAATACCATCTTTGAATGCGGTATGTGAATAAGAACAAATGCATTATTCATATAGGTGATTAATCGACATAACATGGAATAATATTTCATTTCATTGAATAAGAATTTTTTATTAATGAAATGCATTTTTGATATTAAATAATAAATATAAGATTAAATTTTATACAGGACTCATTAGATATCAATAATTTTTTATTTAAATCGCTAATGATAATGTAGAAAAAAAATTGAAATTAAGAGTGGGACATTGGGAAAATTACCTCTTAAATATCCCATACTTGAAAGACCCATTAAGACCTTGGATTATGTATTTTTATTAAATTAAATGATCTTATTCATGTATAGAGCTAGTAGTATAGGTTTTGGATAATATTTTAGAAGCTACCATGCTTTTTTTTGTCGAAATGTGGTGGTAATGGGTGGAATTTATACTTGAGGAATGGTGGGTTTATGTGATAAATTAAATGATTATATTATGTTAAATGATTACAAAAATTTGGTGTCATTAATTTAAAATATGTAGACATTAATTTAATTTTTTGGGTGATGGTTGCATTCGTAACACACATCCGAATGCTGTCAAATTTTTTAGTTTTTATGTAAATAATCATTTACCTTGTAACATTAACCATGGCCACAATTTTACCTATATAACAATAATAAATATTTTTTACCTTTGTATATTTTTTATAACTAAAATTGAAATTGAATGAAAAAATAATTTGGACCATTTTATTCAAAATATGTATTTTATTTTACCTGGTTTGACAAAATTAATTTATAAAATTAGATTTAAAATTAATTCCACATACAAAACATAAAAGCTTGTTTTAATGTGAAATATTCAGAGGATGAAAATGTTTTTATATCTAATTTAAATTTTAAATTATATATAAGGATAATATTTTATTAACTTATACAAAAATAATATGAATATTCATTAAACCTAATAAAATGATCTTCTATCAGTAAAAATATATTAGATTAAAACGATGTTTTGAAGTAAAACACATTATTTCTCACTATTCTCTGAAATATGAAATGTATAAGAAAATAAAAATAATTATCTAAAATAAATTTTCAGGTCCATAATATAAAAAAGAATTTTATTATTCCAAATAAATCTTATAAATGTGTCAAAAACTAAATTTAAAATTTGGTCAGCACCAAAATATAGTAACAAATCCTTTAAAAAATATTTAATTGATTTTTAAAATTATATTTTTTACATTTGGACTATAATATACATAAGATAAAATATAAAAATTATATTTAATTTTTTTAATTTTTAATTTTTTAATATAATCAAAAAATAGTTATTTGATTATTTTAGTAACATAATTATTCATACGTAAATAATTTTTTTGTAAAAACACATACATTATAATCAATAGGTTTTTTCAATTATAAAAACTTTTCAATTCAATAAATCATTGTATAAACATCTGTAACCACTTTATCAAAAACCAATAATTAATAAAAGCCTTTAGGCCATTTGTAGGGAAGGTAACCCTATTTTCATAATTCAATTAATAATATTCATTCCCATTATTCTAACGGATAGTTATTAATGGTATTATTTAAAATTCAATATTTTATTGTTCATTTACTCATGATGTGCATAACATGAACAATATCAAACATTGTTTTTATTTTTCTTTTTTTAAATCATGATGTTAGAAAACATGCATCAGAAAAAAAACATTGTTAAAGATGACAAATCGATGAGTAGAAAATTAAATTTTGTAGTTAAATTAATTCCTATAAGAACATTCCCCACTTCTTAATATTTAAGTAGGATATGGTTGTTACATTAATCATAAAAAAATTATACACAATCAAATTCTCACTATGTAGAAAATTTTGGTGTTAGTTACACTATTATAGAAAATTCTTGTTTCCATTTTATTCTCATTATATCACAATCATTATAAATTATTAAATCAACTTGTTTATAAATTTCTAATCCCTATGATCCTATAATCCCCATTATCAAAAATATTTTGTCGAACTAATTCTTAATAAAAAAATTCTACTCAATGGGACTCAACGATCCCAAATTAGACTCAAAGGGTGTCTGATGGAGCCTAATTAAGAAAACATATCGTAGGTTACAAATTGAAATATAATTAGAAACCACGATTCTCAGTAAACATCATATATCACATATAAAATTTGTTTCAATATATATTATGGAATATATAAAATCGCTTGTTAATTATGAAATTCATCTTAAATTTCATGGAATAATTCATGGAATCTATTTTCATACATGTGTGTAAAGCAATTCATGATATGGAATAACACTATCTCATAAAGTTATAAAACAATATAAAACCCTACCATATAAATAATAATTTCAGAATCCATTTTCATCACCCAACTATGGAATCAAATATACATTAAAAGACAAAATTGAATGGACAATAAATTTCTTTTTTTGGAATTTCTATTTTAATTATACATGGGTTATCTACTTCATAGAATAGATTATTACAAAACTCATTTTCTGTCCCATTCATATATGTTGTTCCCATTTATACAATGTGAGAAGAATTGTATTGGATTTTTCTTTATATCTTCACAGTGCTAGATGCCACAGATTGTTCCACAATCTCAGAATTCTTCTGTTGTCAGCAAAATTTAGGACACAAAAGAAAAATCGAAAAGAATTTGGGGCTATCTCATGAAACATGTTCGCAGATCCCCTGGTGCCCCACGCGTGCTGGCACAAAGATCCTCCTTTACAAAGCTGTAGTGAATCATGAAGGTGGGATTCTCTATGAATAGATTTGACGTTTGTGAAGCCGCTACGAAAAAAGGAGGCGAGATGCACCATGAACCAATTTGATGTTTGCGAACCTGACACGGATCCAAGTGGTGGGATACACCATGAACCGATTTGACATTTTAGAACTCGCCTTAGAACAAGGAATTTGGATGCTCCGGAAACCACATTCACATTTTCAAACCTGCAACAGTGCATGCCCTATCATCATGTAGGGTGATCTCTACATCATGACACCTCTTGACTATAAATATCATGCTCTCCCCGAGCCCAAAAGACGTATCTTGCAACCATTCACCTTTTGAGAACCCACATCGTAATGTAATTTATGCTATGTGATCCATGATCTTTTCATGGTACTTTTTCATCATGATGTTCCTTCCCCTTTGAATGGATTCCTCCCATTCTCAACGAGGGATGCCCATTGCAGAGCCCACAGGCCTCTGCGAAGGAAGAAGATCCCCAAAGGGACTCGGGTCATCATCGAGAACATGTGCTTCACGATGTACCCTTCATTCAAATGTGACCTGAATGCTATAGAAGGGTCATTGTGCATCACGAGGCACATTGCAATGCAATATTATGATTTGCGGGGCACCATTGCTTCACGTGACATTTCTCTGCAAATGCATTTTCACTTCGGCAAGCAACTATTTCCTATGCCTAGGCTAGGTCAGTTCACATTGCAATGCATACCACTTCACAAAGCACCTCTACTTCATGGAGCACCAGATCATCACAATTATTCTAGTTATGAACCTCTTTTCTTTGAAACTCCTTTTCCCGTGCATCCCTTCAGATTCAAAACAAGAAATTTCAAGGTCCCTTTGGAGGTTCTTTCCATTGTGTTGCTTCACCTAATGATTCTTCGCATAGGCATGCAAAAAGCTATTTCTTATTCGCATAGCCATGATAAAATGGAACCCTCAATGGATCACTTTATAAAACCCCCTCACCATGACATTGTTAATTCCTTCCCTTCCCCAAGAGGTAGGAGGTATTAGTTATATATGTTCTAAAGTGTGTAGAGTGAACCCACCTCATTTGAGCTGCAGGATGTTGAACTACCATGCACAATCATCCTTATCACATGATGTTAAACTTTGAGATCACCTCATTCCTAAAAAGTAGGGTCCCCCACCATGAACATCCTACATTCCCACCGGTCTCCACGGGAGTGAGATCATTCCTCACATGGAAAGAGATCCCCTATATTGGAGCGACGTCTATCAGTGCGAAAAGGGCAAATGCCTTAGTGTAAGGCCTAAGTTATTCATACATAAGGTATTAACCCTAATAAATCTCTCTTACTCAGTTTCAAATCATTCTACCTTGGGTCTTCATCTCCCCTTGTCCTCCGCGTAGGAGTAATTCCCAATCTCCATCACCCTTAGCGGCTGACCATGTGTAAGCCCCTATTTTCTGTTTGGGCCGCTTACTACGTGTGAGCCCCACTTCTATTTCTATAGACGCACCTATTGTTTCATGATTGTCAGGTCCTTACTGCATCTTGTTTCTCACACCACGCACGACATAAGTTAGTTTTGATAAAGAATAGACTATGAACTCCTCTCTAGACAGCCTATAGT
Organism: Viscum album; assembly: GCA_963277665.1. Taxonomy (NCBI): domain Eukaryota; kingdom Viridiplantae; phylum Streptophyta; class Magnoliopsida; order Santalales; family Viscaceae; genus Viscum; species Viscum album. The sequence continues at coordinate 345,742,186 of OY728166.1, read as the reverse complement.
GTAACCCCCAAACACCCAACCTGATCTATGAGGACTTTGATCCTTTTCATGGTATGGTATTTAGGAATCCTTCCTAAGGTCAAGCCCATCATCCATTAGTTCCGACCATTTTAAGTCCGTCCACCACACCTAAACTATGTGGTCCATCATCCTGGCCATGGATAGGTACCTAGGAAGCCTACCTGAGGATCAAGCTCACCATCCATTTTGGTTCCGACCATTTTACGTCGGTCCACCAAACCTGATTGATTTTGTCTTTGATCCTTTCTAAGGAAAGGTATGTAGGAATCCTTCATGAGGATAAATCCGAACATCAATTGGTTCCAACCATTTCACGTATGTCCACCACACTAGAACTACGTGGTATTTGATCCTTACCAAGGCAAGGTATGTAAGAAGCCTCCCCGAGGATAAATCCCACCATCAATTAGTTCGGACCATCTTTTCATCTGAGCTATGTGTTCTTTTTTCCTTTCCAAGGTATGGTATGTAGGAATCCTCCTTTAGTTTCAAGCCCAATCATGACTGGTTTCGACCCCCTTCACATTGGACCACCTTCGTCCAGCATGTCGTTAAACCGCATGCTCCCTTTTTGTTCTATTTAACATTAAACTCCTTCCACCGTCAGGAGCTACATAGAGTTTGATCCTCCTCTCCTAGATAGGGTATATAAGAAGACTCTATAAGGTTCAACCCCATCCAATGTTAAGTTGTTTTAACCCCATTCAGTGGTATGCCATTGTGACCCCATCGAGAGATGAGACATTGGAAGCCAATTCCGTGAAACGCTGTTGTCAACCCAAACCCATTGGTATGATGTCGTCGACCCTTCTGTTGGGGCCCATATTTCTGGTGAGTCTATTTGGAGTCATACCATCCTCAGGCTGCTAACCACACATAAGCCTTAGTATATCATTGGGTGGTTTTCCCCAACACACACTATTAATATATACCTCCATCTTAATATACATGGAGTTTGATTCCCTACCATGGGGATATGTAGAAGGTCTCTTCGAGGCTCAAGTCCAACATCATTTCTGTCCTCGATTCGACTCCATATTATTCTCCATCCACATGAAATAACCATAAATTATGTATCTTGATTCGTAATCAGGCCACCACATACCGATGGTATCATGAAACCGCATTCCCCATTGCATTTATCAACATTCGGGTATCTAACCACGCATTTTCCCAAATATCAGTGTACCCTTCCAGGGGTTACAGCCATCTGATTTACTTTAGTCAGTGTTCAAATTAGTATGATCCGTCTCCTCTAGATGATAAAACCGCTTTATAACCTTAGTTAAATTTTGGAAGCTAAGGTGAACCTTAGTTATAATCCCATGAAATATAGTTCCCCGCATTCGACATGGGGTTCCTCGGGCTTCTGTCTCCATGGGAAACACTATAATAAGAGAAAAAATATCAGACATGCAAGTGTTCCAGTGTCCAGAAAAGCAAGCAATGTCCATTGTGACAACTCCCAGAAACGAAGATTGCTGCTCTGACCAGACCACTTGGAATGTCCAGATATATGTGGTGTAATTATCCAACGTCCCTGAATAAATGGAACTGGGATGAGTTTCATGAACAATGTACTTGTCTATAAGGGAGACCTAGACAAGGTGATGAGTTCTGGGAAGGAATCCATGGACGGAGAAACCGAAATCCCATCATCCCAATTCAATCTTGGATAATACATATTTGAATAAGAAACGGATGCTGCCAGCCATTGGAATGTAGGTATGTTAGGAAATAGCTTCACACCCTCCACTGGAAGATGCACGCTCTCAGGTGAATGAGTTAGAAAGAGAAATGGTGAACCTGACATGGTGATATTATCCTAAATGATGAGATTAGTAGAATTCATGAAATCATCAGATTAGTGTGTCACCAGATCCAGTAATCTGGTGCTGGGTCCCGCCAAGAAAATAGTAGTCCTGGAATGAAACTCACCAAGAGTTGGGGCAGTCAAAAATTATGACATCCCATTATGAGATGTTTTTATAGTGGATCTTTCATACCAGTCGTGGTAGATAGAATGAAGCTAGGGCTCTAGATGTCAATTTCATTGTTTCATCTCTAATTTCAATATTTCAAAACATTTTAAGAGCCATGATGCTACACTAGGAACTCGATTTCCATATTCCCTCTGATGTTGGGGAATTGAAAACACCAATACGGAAATCCCATGTGTCTCAACCACTTCTACGATAGCTTCCACATGCACAATCATTGGCTTCCCACGCCCCACCACCCCTTCTGAATTAGTACAAACAAGGTATATAAGCAAAATCGTAGGCAAATACGTAGAGGAGGGGATTTTCTCGTCTCAAGGAATGGATTGTCAGGATTTAGAGGCAACTACGCATCATCTCCAGTAACTCCCCCAAGGGCCACATAGGGAGACACTGCTCCCCACCCCAATGTATAATAATTTTGGGAGCCTCTCCCATGAAATTCTCGACGACTCCCTCTCCTATGTCGACGAGATAGGAGAAGTTTGGGCTAGCCTGGTAGGGATCATGTTCCAAGGGCCCCCAAAGAGTGATCCAACTAGGCCGCACCAGCACCACCATATGGTCCCACAGGCTGATGAGGAGGTATGAGATTTAACTACACCACTGGCCTCGGTCCAACTAACCAGACACCAACGTCGGTTACAGGCTGAAGAGGATGCCTGCAAAGGGGCATCGACGTCTGCACCTGCTGTGGCCCGGGCCATCGCTGACGTGTATCATCAGCCTCCTATTCAAACTAAAAATAGTCATTTATATACCCATTCTCGATCGAGGCCCCATATACCCCCACCAACATGCTATGTCAACTATCTCAGCTACTGGAATAGGGAGAACCCATTATTGACATTTATGTGGTAGTGAAACATAGTGGGGAGGTCCTCCCCATACCTCCACCATAAAGGATGCATGTCCTCCACACATCCAATCTCGGAATGCAGGTCCACCCAATGCTATATTCAATCCGAAATTAATTCCTCCCCATTATATTGATTCTCAGTACAGAAGCCACTCCTACACACATTGCATTGGGTATGAGGTCATTCCTCCTACCACATACTACCAATATAGAAATGTTAAAAATCCAATCAATCCCCAGTATGGGGGAATTCCCCATGTCCTTCCAGTATCTGGTGGTGGTCATCCACATCTCAGAAATCAAGGGAATGAAGGGATAATACTCTTATCCAGTACTTCCCACTGAGGTCCTTCACTTATCCCATTTGAATTATGTCCCGGTGCTCCTCTCACCTCAGCTTACATAAGAGTGAATCCTCTCCGCCCTGACACCAGTATGGTCAGAGGTCCTCCTCATGACATAAATCTACCATATCATGAAAAACCATATCAATACAGGAGAGCGGGTCATATCAGCCATAAAACGATGGCTGAGAAGATTCAGACTACGATCAATCCAGTTGGCATCTCAGATTCAAAAGAATAATACAACTCACAAATGGAACCCACTCCTAGATCCTTTTGTAAATGGATGGAAAGTAACAAGGCACAGTAGCCTAATACTTTTGGAATGTGAGGTCCATCATATTCCCACATCCTTCCACATTTATATCTAGGAGGATGAAAATTTGGCGACGGTATAGGATATGGCCAAGAAATCACCACCATCATCACCAGAAGAACAATCTACCTCGACTAGAGATCACGAAGTGTTATTTTGTGGACTAATGGTGGATGAACTGTAGTGTGGTACAACACCAGTAGCCATTGCCCCCATGCTAGAAACTGAGTTCATAAGCCCATATTACAGAGATTCCTTGGCACTGTCACTACACTCTTCTATGGATGCCCATGATGTGGGGGTTTGTCAACTCGCTCGCAATATTCTCTACCAGCCATCCAACCATCCCAACGGTCTACTTCAGTACCGCTACCCCTTCCCCAACCACCTCTGGATGATAAGTGGGGAAATGATGGACCAGACCCTAAATCCGAGCCTAGAAGGTTATGGGATATCCTTCTAGTGGACCACTTCCCAATGATGTTTTGGATGGATTTAGCGCTGAATTGTTAAGCACCGGAATCCCTCGCTCAAGGGGAAAGTTATTGTATCTGCCAGACCCAATGGGCGACTCATTTTATTCTTCTTCATCAGTGAGTGGATTACCCTAATAGAAAATTTAATTGTGAGTACTTTGACAAACAGTGTTGTCCAGTTGATTTGGTCTCACTCCTTGTGGCCCAATTCCTTAATTAAAAGAGTCACTACAGAGCCCTCATGCAATGTTGTGTTGAGAGTTTCAGGGTAATATGAAGGATTATCAAAGAGGATTACCCCCCACATATGAATCTATGGCTAGGGGTAGAATGTAGCCCTACTCTTTTGTCATATCTTGTGTTAGCCCGATTTGTTCGGTGTCATAGTGGAAATGGTGCCAAGCATGTTCGCGGTTAACATGTTTGACATAATAGAGGGTGATAATGAGCTAGAGCATATTGGATAGAACCTACCCCCTGAGGGAGCTTCAAAATTCTAGGATCTATCATAAAGGATTAATCATCAAAAGAGGAGTATACTAGGTCTTCTCATCCCACATAGGCACTAGTCCTCAGTTGGAATCCCAACAATGGTAAATAACACCGTGGAGCTCTCAAACCCTCTGACCTATCTAGCTCAGTGCAGAATGTGAAAGATGATCACAGAAAATCTGTATTGTGCCAAAAACATTCCGAACACAATAAGATATTTGATGAACACATTTCTGAATGAATTGTAGAGAGATTTCCAGACTACGGTGATCCTCAGCTGGGGCAGCATGGGTAGGCACAACTTGCCCTCGGCGAACTGCCTCCAGGTGACCCTGACCATCCTGCCCATGAAAAGGATTTATCCGGAACATACGATAAGAGGGTACGATATGTCTCTCCAAATCCTGTTGAATGACATGAATATCCCTGATACCCAACTTAGGATTCCACAGCTGCCCCATAGGTCATTTCACTAGCCGCCCCACGAGTTGATGTGCATGTTTATCGCATAAAAGAACCTGCCATCACACTGGTGTCGATGGATCCCCGTAAAGAGAGGGACACCCACCCTGATATTCCAAGGGTATCATTAATCACCAATATTGAGGTTTTAGATAAATGAAGGGAGGAAATTATGCTTGATGGAAAGTCATATCAAGCATGGGTGGATGATATGCCAACACCCCATGGTTTTGGGAATCCCACCTTTTCCCGTTTCACCAAGACAGGGGACCCGCAACATGAGTCGGCCAACATCACCTCAATGTGGGGACCCATGTTGGGAACACGAATGTAGTAGGAAGATGCCAAGATGTAACAGCCCAAGATTTTATAAAAAATATTCTTTTTAATTTTATTAATGTCTTGTGTTGTATGCTACACAAAAAGGAGCTTGCACAACATGCATCCTTGACTTGCCTTGCATTACACGCAATCACGACCTTCCTCGATAGCGTGTGTAATACGCAATACCGAGTTTCACTAAACAACGATATGCTATTAAAATATTATTAAAACTAGCCGGTATGAATAGTAATAACCACTTTTTAAAATTCTGTAAATCTTATTTTTCAAAATGAACTTCATTTTTGGATTCGGAGTATCGAATTTAGCCTAAGGTAAAATTTTGGTACATTTCGGATAACTTTCATATTCTGATGAATTGTGAAAATTACTATAAAACAACTTTTTTAATCGAAATAATTAATAGTGATAAATTATTAATTGGAGTAGTTTTAAAGTATATTTAGAATATATTTTTACAATTTAATACAATGTTGGTCATTGGATGTAATTGCACATTTAAACCAGACATAAACAAGTGTCAATCTTTTGATAGATATTGTTTCTTAAAAACACGCTATTTGTTTTAACAGCGGGATTTAATTATAAAATTAATAAATGCAACTTATATGTTATGAATTTGGTAAAATAGACTTCATTTTTGAATTCGGAATATGAAATATAGCTTAGGATGAAATTTTGGTATTTTTCTGAAAACCTTCATTTTTTGATGAATAGTGAAACTACTAAGTGGTAGTTAAAAAACTGAATTTTTCATAAAACTTAATTTTACCGCTTCTGTGAATGGAATTTCAAAAATCCGAGAGACACGGTTGATGTCAGTATGTAATATGTGGTTCAATGAGATGAAAATAATTTTTGGTGAATAGTAACTTTTTACTTTTATTTACCACGGTTAAAAGTAAATAGGGTAATTAAGGGTAAGAATGATATTAATATTACCCTAACACATGTACTAATTCTATTGGACAAGTGTATCTCGACCAAAAACAACCTTAAGTGTAAAATATTATCATTTAGGCCCACTTGGATTAGATTAGGACATTTATTATTATTTAATTCAAAGAAGAGTTAAAAGAGTTAAAATCAAAGTTTATTCACTAAAACATTTTTAATATGGGGTTATACATAAGATACATTCGACTATAAATATTCATTAGAAAGCTAAACGATTTCCTACATAATGATATATTATTTAAAATTATTAGACTTTAAATAAATTAATTTATTTATGACACAACGATGATGCAGTAATTACCCTTTTAAGGAAATATTAACATAATTGATGTTATAAATACTCAAATAAATGTAATTTGAGACTTTTTATGAATTCCACTAATTTTCTAGGTTACTATGATATATTAGTGTTGATTTAATCAACTTGGTTCGAACATATAATTCTGTTATGACTTTCACAAAAATCATATATCAAATAGTGTGAAAATTGACACAAAATAGTTTTTAAATCAAATATTATATTATTAATTGTTATTTTATTCCTAAAAATCTAAGGTTCGGCCAAATGACTTAGATAAGGATATATATATTAATAATAAACAATTTGGGGTTCGTTTGGCATGTTATAGTAAGTGTATTAACCATATAGTGAAAGAAAACAAAAAGACACAGTAAAAGTTAAATTAATTAACATAGAGTTAAATCTAATTGATAAGGTTAAAATAATACCCTAAACTTGTTTAAATCCTATTGGTTGATAGGATTTCGACCCCTCCCCACTTTATCTTGGAAATAAGACCCTTTGGAACCATTATAAACCGATTTTTTATTTAATATAAAATAATATTTTGAGATATTCCTAAGGTGCCCCTCTCCTCCCTTATAAAAGGACACCTCCTCCCCCTCCTCCTCACACCAATTTGAGCACCCAAGCTCGGCCAACCCCTGCCAAAATCTCTTCTCCACTTCCCTAGAAACATCCTAGAGGTTCTGGTCTTCCTCAAAGACCAATTTTAGTGCCCTTAGAGGAGGTCTCAAAGAGGCGCTTCAAAGAAGAGGTAATTACCATTACCAATTCTTTCATCTTTATTTCTTCTTCCACTTATTCTTCTTAGGTTGTTTCATTATGAAGTAAAAACATCAGTATCACTCATATACTGATATGTTATTATAAGTATGAAACAACCCTATTTCACCATCTATCCATCCTACGGAAGAAGAAATCACCGCGCGTGCGTACGTACGGAATACCGTCTCCACACCGTGGTGTAATCTATTTTCCACCATCACCTTACAAGGATGGGTATAATGGTGTAATAAGTAACTATATATGATTATTATTAAGTAATATTGATACTGAAATAATATATATATATATATACTCCAATACAATTCCACGATCATAGGAACGATATCATCACTCGTGCGTACGTACGGAATACCGTCTCCATGATGTGATGCGACTCGTTCTACATGATCTTAATTTCATAATGATTATATAAATAAATTGAATGAATGAATATGGTATATACTACACTAATACCATTCTAGAAATGAATTATCTATAACCTAAAGATAAGAATAAGAATTTATTCAACCAAACACGCATAAGAACAAAATGTTATAAAGACCCGAGTAACAAGTAACAATGAAATATTACTAACAAGAAGCTAATAATATGACCATATATGATATCTTATCAATATGTATGATTCTGGAATAAGTCAATAACATTATTTAAACCATTATACAGGAGCTTCGGACATGAACAAAGAAAATCGGACCTAAGGTAAGGGAAATATCACAATCTCATTTTTATCCGAGATTGTTTATTCGTAAGTATTTACTGGGGTGTATTTTATCATCCACATCCATGTTTCATCAAAATGTAATATTATTTCCATCCACCTACAATTTTTTAAATCCATTTTTACCCTTTGGTGAGTTTTTAGTAATATGTATGAAAGGAATCTTTTGTCGTACGAGGTACTTTTTGACTTTTCCGACAAAAGTACGAAGAATGTTTTTTTTAACTTATACAGCATGAATGGATTTTTAAAACATTATTTCCAAGAAGATTCCTTTACAAGTTTTCAAGTTTATTTTTAATCAACTTCTTTTATTTTAAAGTCATATGACATGTTATGAAAGGAAAAATGTTTTTGAAGAAGAAATGATATTTTCCTCAAGAATGATGTTCAAGTGTTTTATCAAAATTATTTTCCATCTAAGATAATAAAGGGTTCTGTTTTTATCCTTATTATTACATTAATTTGATCATGTTGTGATGTAATTATTTTTATGAATTCCATTATCTTATATGAATTGATTTATGATGTCATGATGTTTTAAGAATCCCATTTTTGTTACATGTGTTATGCGATGATGTATGTTTTATGATTATGTGGCACACATAAGAAAGGATTCATTATAAGATGGGTGGGACTTATATCTCCCTCCAATGCATTGGGTAAAGATTTTATATCTCATGAGATAGACAGGGCTGGAACGGAAGGTTATACCGGTTCAGTGATACAAGACTGAAACGAGGGTTACTCGGTTCAGAAAGGGACTTTGTCCACTAAGATAGTCTTGGCAATGAGTCATGACTAACAAGAAATGAGTTCCATGATTATGTGTGCATGCCATAAAGTTTCAAGTTTCATGTTATGATTATGGGGATCTCATTTTCACTTCTATGATTTATTCCATGTTAAGATATTATGATCTCTTTTGCAGGTTATGATTTTCAAAAAGATATGATATGATTTTTATCTCCTTTATTTGCCCTTGCTGAGCATTTGAGCTCACCCTTTTATGTTTTCTTTTCCCCAGGATATAAAGAAAGGTTTTAGGTAAAAAAAAGGAAGATCTTTATGGGAGATTTTGAAGATCTTTCACCACGATTAGAAGATTATATTCCGAGTTTCCAAAGACACTAAACTATTACGATCCTTGTGTGTGTGTTTTTGTTATGTACTAAGTATTCCGCAAAAGTAATGTAATGTCAATGTACGTCAAGATACGGGTCTCTATAGTTGGTATCAGAGGAAAGGTTTAGTCAACCTTTGGAAACTAGGATGCGAAAACGTTAGTGAGATTCCTAGAGATATTTCTAAGGTATGTCTAGGGATGTCTCTAAGGTTAAGTATACGTATAGGTTATAGTCCTAGAATTGCTCTAACGATCTTAGAATTTAACCTAAGATGTTAGATATTGAGGGTACTACCCCTTTATTATGTTGTTTTCCCTAGCATGATTTTTGCCTCTCACACTATTCTTTTGGGGTTTTAGACGATGGCTGGAACCCGAAGGAACCGTGTTGATCAATGCAATGGACAATGCAATGATTGTCCCCCTGAGCGACCAAACGATATGGGAGCTGGAATGCAAAATCTTGTAGCCATTCTCACAAAACTTTCTCAAGCTATGAATCATGCAGGACTTCCAAACGAGCAAAGGAAGGAGCAACATTCTGTTGAATCCTTCATGAGGCAGCGTCCGCCTTCTTTCAGTGGGTCTACTGATCCATTAGTTGCTGAACAATGGATTAGTACTACTGAAAAGATATTTTCAGTTCTTCAATGTTCTGAACATGATAAAGTCATCTTAGCAGTATATCGTTTGGAAGGTGAAGCTGATCAATGGTGGAATCTTATCAAGAATACTAGACAAAGAGATGAAATTGATTCCATGGAATGCGACGAGTTCAAGAACTTGTTTTTCAGTAAGTACTTCCCTCGTATTCTTCGAACAAAGATGGAAAAGGAGTTTCTTGAGCTGAAGCAGAAGGATGAGGAATCTGTTGGTATATACGAAGCAAATTTTACAAGACTTGCAAGGTATGCATCTGGCATTATCATCCAACCTGAAAGTAAAGTTGATCGATTTTTCAGTGGCTTAAAACCAATCCTTCGAAGGGCATTAGCTATAAGAGACTTCAGTAGCTATGAAGAAATTGTGCGTTGTGCTATAAAGGTAGAAATGGAAGTTGGTGTTACATATCCATCTCATGGTTTTGAAAAGAAACGAAAGATGGAGTTCAAGGAGAAATCTCAAAATAATGGTGAAAAGAATATGAATGTTTCCTTATGCACAAAGTGTGGAAAGAAGCATGGTGGAGATTGTCTTAAAGGGACTAGAAAATGTTTTAAGTGTGGAAAAGAAGGTCATCGAGTAGCTGAGTGTCGAAGTAATGGAAAAAGGGTTTCTAATGATGTGAACAAGATAAACACTGCAGAGAACGCACCACCAACACTTCAATGTTTCAAGTGTAAGGAGATGGGACATTATGCCAATAAATGCCCTAATCCAAGGGTTAGTGACGATCAACAAGAGCAACCACTTAAGGCAAAGGACAAAGGGAAGTCACATGCGATCTCTATTGGCAATGTTGAATATGACAATGATGTGGTGGAATGATTAAGTGTTTATGTAATGGGATTCCAAAATAATGTTGTATCGTGTAGTATTGGAATATTTATGTATTTGTCTAATGTGGTATTCAAAGTAATTGAGATATTATGCGCATAATGAAGGGAAAACGAGAAAATGAAATGTTTAACAGTATTCAAGAGCTCATGATTGATATAAGGACTAAGTGATATCATGGTTTGAGTATATAGAATTTTGAGGATTTTGGTATGTGGAATGTGTTAACTTTTAACTGCATTCAAGTTTTCACTAAGGTTAAATGGGTATTCAAGAGAGTACAAGATTAAGGCCTTTGAATGTTTGGAATGTGTCCAACAAGATATATCTTATGATATATGGGGATCAACGATGGTATTAAATCTCTGTTAATCATTTTCACTATGTTATGAGAATGGAATGCAGTATTATGGATAGGACTAAAGATTGGAATGGAATATGTTGGACATAAGTTAGTATTGTTTAAGGATAGAAGTTTTTTCGATATTATGGGATGTTATAGTAATATTGTTTTAGAAAAAGGACAACCTGCAAGACGGGCGACAGCCCATCGCTTCGGACAGGGTTGTGGGAATCGAACCCACAACCGAAGTGCGACTGGCCTTTATCGCCTACCACTGGCCTACAAGAAGTCCCTGTTTAGTAGAAACTAGTTTTATTATATTAAGCAGTATGATATATGAAGTATAAGTCCATTTTAGGAACTATATATGATTAATCTCACTATAGATTGACTTATATATATAATTTTTGCTAACCTTTTGTTTGAGACAGATGGAATGACCCGTCATTCTATCACATGATCTGCTAACACTTCACGAATAACAAATTCAACTTCATTTATTTAAGAGATGAAGTGGAAATTGTTCTAGGCACGAACAATAGTGAGATTGTACCAAAATAAAGAAATTATTTATTCCAATTCAAATTTTCAACTTTAGGGAAATGATCTTGAAAACCAAAAATGTTGTCCTAGTGATCTTATACTTGATGAATCGGATGGTACCTTAGATCGTCACAAATTTATGGATTTGTGATTATTGGATTTTCCATAGCCATGTTCTCTACCACTCTCCATCAGAACATGATGGTTAGATTTCTCTTCCATATCCATATTTTCACCTATGTGGAAACCCAATGATTAGTTTATTTGGGTAACCGTTACGTTTCATACATTTGTTTTTAAAGATTGGTTTTGATATTCCTTTTTACGATGTGGGTTTCTATTAAAGAAACTTTCAAATAGTAAACCATTTATAACCCCGACGAATTTCGAGGGCGAAATTCATTTTAAGGGGGGTAGAATGTAACAGCCCAAGATTTTATAAAAAATATTCTTTTTAATTTTATTAATGTCTTGTGTTGTATGCTACACCAAAAGGAGCTTGCACAACATGCATCCTTGACTTGCCTTGCATTACACGCAATCGCGACCTTCCTCGATAGCGTGTGTAATACGCAATACCGAGTTTCACTAAACAACGATATGCTATTAAAATATTATTAAAACTAGCCGGTATGAATAGTAATAACCACTTTTTAAAATTCTGTAAATCTTATTTTTCAAAATGAACTTCATTTTTGGATTCGGAGTATCGAATTTAGCCTAAGGTGAAATTTTGGTACATTTCGGATAACTTTAATATTCTGATGAATAGTGAAAAATACTAAAAAACAACTTTTTTTAATCGAAATAATTAATAGTGATAAATTATTAATTGGAGTAGTTTTAAAGTATATTTAGAATATATTTTTACAATTTAATACAATGTTGGACATTGGATGTAATTGCACATTTAAACAAGACATAAACAAGTGTCAATCTTTTGATAGATATTGTTTCTTAAAAACACGCTATTTGTTTTAACAGCGGGATTTAATTATAAAATTAATTAATTCAACTTCTATGTTATGAATTTGGTAAAATAGACTTCATTTTTGAATTCGGAATATGAAATATAGCTTAGGATGAAATTTTGGCATTTTTCTGAAAACCTTCATTTTTTGATGAATAGTGAAACTACTAAGTGGTAGTTAAAAAACTGAATTTTTCATAAAACTTAATTTTACCGCTTCTGTGAATGGAATTTCAAAAATCCGAGAGACACGGTTGATGTCAGTAAGTAAAATGTGATTCAATGAGATGAAAATAATTTTTGGTGAATAGTAACTTTTTACTTTTATTTACCACGGTTAAAAGTAAATAGGGTAATTAAGGGTAAGACTGATATTAATATTACCCTAACACATGTACTAATTCTATTGGAAAAGTGTATCTCGACCAAAAACAACCTTAAGTGTAAAATATTATCATTTAGGCCCACTTGGATTAGATTAGGACATTTATTATTATTTAATTCAAAGAAGAGTTAAAAGAGTTAAAATCAAAGTTTATTCACTAAAACATTTTTAATATGGGGTTATACATAAGATAAATTCGACTATAAATATTCATTAGAAATCTAAAAAGATTTCCTACATAATGATATTTTATTTATAATTATTATACTTTATATAAATTAATTTATTTATGACACAACGATGATGCAGTAATTACCCTTTTAAGGAAATATTAACATAATTGATGTTATAAATACTCAAATAAATGTAATTTGAGACTTTTGATGAATTCAACTAATTTTCTAGGTTACTATGATATATTAGTGTTGATTTAATCAACTTGGTTCGAACATATAATTCTGTTATGACTTTCACAAAAATCATATATCAAATAGTGTGAAAATTGACACAAAATAGTTTTTAAATCAAATATTATATTATTAATTGTTATTTTATTCCTAAAAATCTAAGGTTCGGCCAAATGACTTAGATAAGGATATATATATTAATAATAAACAATTTGGGGTTCGTTTGGCATGTTATAGTAAGTGTATTAACCATATAGTGAATGAAAACAAAAAGACACGGTAAAAGTTAAATTAATTAACTTAGAGTTAAATCTAATTGATAAGGTATAAATAATACCCTAAACTTGTTTAAATCCTATTGGTTGATAGGATTTAGACCCCTCCCCACTTTATATTCGAAATAAGACCCTTTGGAACCATTATAAACCGATTTTTTCTTTAATATGAAATAATATTTTGAGATATTCCTAAGGTCCCCCTCTCCTCCCTTATAAAAGGACACCTCCTCCCCCTCCACCTCACACCAATTTGAGCACCCAAGCTCGGCCAACCCCTTCCAAAATCTCTTCTCCACTTCCCTAGAAACATCCTAGAGGTTCTGGTCTTCCTCAAAGACCAATTTTTGTGCCCTAAGAGGAGGTCTCAAAGAGGCGCTTCAAAGAAGAGGTAATTACCGTTACCAATTCTTTCATCTTTATTTCTTCTTCCACTTCTTCTTCTTAGGTTGTTTCATTATGAAGTAATAACATCAGTATCACTCATATACTGATATGTTATTATAAGTATGAAACAACCCTATTTCACCATCTATCTATCCTACGGAAAAAGAAATCACCGCGCGTGCGTACGTACGGAATACCGTCTCCACGCCGTGGTGTAATCTATTTTCCACCATCACCTTACAAGGATGGGTATAATGGTGTAATAAGTAACTATATATGATTATTATTAAGTAATATTGATACTGAAATAATATATATATATACTCCAATACAATTCCATGATCATAGGAACGATATCATCACTCGTGCGTACGTACGGAATACCGTCTCCACGATGTGATGCGACTCATTCTACATGATCTTCATTTCATAATGATTATATAAATAAATTGAATGAATGAATATGGTATATACTACACTAATACCAATCTGGAAATGAATTATCTATAACCTAAAGATAAGAATAAGAATTTATTCAACAAAACACGCATAAGAACAAAAAGTTATAAAGACCCGAGTAACAAGTAACAATGAAATATTACTAAAAAGAAGCTAATAATATGACCATATATGATATCATATTAATATGTATGATTCTGGAATAAGTCAATAACATTATTTAAACCATTATACAGGAGCTTCGGACACGAGCAAAGCAAATCGGACCTAAGGTAAGGGAAATATCAAAATCTCATTTTTATCCGAGATTGTTTATTCGTAAGTATTTACTGGGGTGTATTTTATCATCCACATCCATGTTTCATCAAAATGTAATATTATTTCCATCCACCTACAATTGTTTAAATCCATTTTTACCCTTTGGTGAGTTTTTAGTAATATGTATGAAAGGAATCTTTTGTCGTACGAGGTACTTTTTTACTTTTCCGACAAAAGTACGAAGAATGTTTTTTTTAACTTATACGGCATGAATGGATTTTTAAAACATTATTTCCAAGAAGCTTCCTTTACAAGTTTTCAAGTTTATTTTTAATCAACTTCTTTTATTTTAAAGTCGTATGACATGTTATGAAAGGAAGAATGTTTTTGAAGAAGAAAGGATATTTTCCTCAAGAATGAAGTTCAAGTGTTTTATCAAAATTATTTTCCATCTAAGATAATAAAGGGTTCTGTTTTTATCCCTATTATTACATTAATTTGATCATGTTGTGATGGAATTATTTTTATGAATTCCATTATCTTATATGAATTGATTTATGATGTCATGATGTTTCAAGAATCCCATTTTTGTTACATGTGTTATGCGATGATGTATGTTTTATGATTATGTGGCACACATAAGAAAGGATTCATTATAAGATGGGTGGGACCTATATCTCCCTCCAATGCATTGGGTAAAGATTTTATATCTCATGAGATAGACATGGCTGGAACGGAAGGTTATTTCGGTTCAGTGATACAGGACTGAAACGAGGAGTGAACTCGGTTCAGAAAGGGACTTTGTCCACTAAGATAGTCTTGGCAATGAGTCATGACTAACAAGAAATGATTTCCATGATTATGTGTGCATGCCACAAAGTTTCAAGTTTTATGTTATGATTATGGGGATCTCATTTTCACTTCTATGATTTAATCCATGTTAAGATATTATGATCTCTTTTTCAGGTTTTGATTTTCAAAAAGATATGATATGATTTTTATCTCCTTTATTTGCCCTTGCTGAGCATTTGAGCTCACCCTTTTATGTTTTCTTTTCCCCAGGTCAGGAAGATGGATATTAATTAGAATATGCTAAAAGGGACCCTAGAAATGATGAAATAAATGGGAGACACTGTAGAAGATTTATGAACCAGTTGTTTATGTTTCCCAGTTTCTAAAGACACTATACCTATACGGTCCTTTGTGGTTTTGTCATATGTTGTAATAAGTGTGCTTCAATTTTGAAGTATTAACAATGTATGTAAATTATGGGTCGTTATACAAGATCTATTGTATCATACATACATTGGAAGGGACATAGTTTTTCTGGTACAACCAACATCCCTTCAAATCTATAGCCGGCTGAGAAGAAATCCATAGGAATTTTCTCTACCAGTTCAGTTCCATCATGCGGAAGACGAGTATCGCAGACCTCCTCAAGTGCAAGAAGATGCCCGATGAGTGTATTGCAGACTTTTTCTCCCAATTTAAAGGGCTTATATAATTTTATGACATGCCACTAACGTATGATCCATTGCTGACAATGTCTGTAGGGAATTGCAAGACGAAACTGGTCCCAACATTGATCACCAAGAACTACCTCGGGGGATTCTAAGACTTCTCTGATAAAGCCCCTCACCTTGAGGAAGCCATACAGCAGGCTAAGCATACATGTCTGTTGCCTCCTACAATCCCTGCGGGAGGGGACGCCATGACTAACCCATTGAAGTGGACCAAATAATGGAACACATAAAACTATAATTGTTATCAATGGAGCCACCTTCACAGACTCACATAGGCCCTCCAACATAGGTGTAGCCTCTAGCCCAGCAAGGCCCAAATAAGAATTGCAAGGTGCCCTCATGTAATATGCTACCACCGCATATGATAGATAACTAGACTCCACTGCCTCGACGGGATCCTCCTGCACCTCATAGGGGTCAGGCTCCGAGGTCACCCTTCTTATGTAGAAGGAACTAGAACTACTCATTTAGTGAGGCACAAGTCACTAGTTATTTCCAAATTTCACAAGAGCAGGAGATTGTACATTTTGTTGAGTCCAGGAGGTCAGAAGAGGAAAGCCTCATTGATCATCGTAATTACTATGCCTTCCACTAGATCCTTGGCCACACCCTAAAATAATTATATGTGTTAAAATATTGGTTACAATACCATGTGGATAAAAACATAGTCTAGTGTGGCCCAACTCTAGCATAGGTGGCATGCCTCTTCGTGAGGCTAGACATTAGCAGTGACAGAAAGTCCAAGTGGCATCAAGTTATTAACCATGGTTCCTAGGATAATGACGATTTGATGGCTCATAAAATAGTTTCGCGTGCCCATGGTGTCTTTCGAACACATCTAAATTGTCTAGATCCATCAAAATCTGCATATACTACTTTTGAATTATCATCTAAGCCATCCCCTTATCATAAAGGAAAGCACCGGTGTTACAAGGGAAAACAATGTCCACTGCCAATGCCATCATCATCTTGTACTCTAGGCGACTTCATGCCCCAAAAGATGGCGGTTCCCCCCAGAATTCCTCTAGTATTGGATGAATATTCAAGTTATATTCATGGTTATGACTCGATTAATACAATAGTTCTTTTAAACCCCTACATGATTCTTGATGATGAGGAGTTCCAGGAAGATACTCCAAATGTCCCCATCCAATGTCAGAATCGACGGAGCTATGTATATATAACCTATCAGCATGCCTCAGTCAGCACTTCCTACAAGAATGTGGATGCTACTGAAACGAGGGAACATGATCAATGCTGAGCTGACACATAAAACCTTTTCAACAGGTGTCGCCAACGTTTGGGTTTTTGGATCAGGCAGAGCCACAATGACTGTGTCGTAACCAACCACGCCCTCCTACAAGCCGGTCTCAGTCATTTGGAAATAATCCGGTAGTAGCTCCGCAGGCTCTGACTAGGGAGAGGTGATATATTCCCAGTACCAGTCAGATGCTGGTCCAGCCAATAGGGCCCACCATACCTCATGTCATAGATCTACCTCCTGTAAGAAGATGTTCACGCCTCGAAAGGAAATATTATTTCCTCAAGCATTTTTCTAGAATTCTCGGAAGGATATCCATCCTTGAGTCTCTTTTCCTGTTATCAGACATGCTTGAGGACCTCTCTGAGGATTTAATAATCCCCTACAGTTTGAGATGCAATTAGCAGTTGTAGAAGATTTTCATGCTGAGGCAGTCGAGAATAATAAATGCCAAGCCATCAACTCAAGCTCCGGAGAAAATGAAGTATCTCCCATATAGGTGTACATTCACCCACTGTACATCACTAACTAGTTCAATGGTGTGGAGGTTCATTGTGATCCTGTCGACACAGGCTCTATAATCAACCTAATCCCGATATTGAAACTGTAAAATCTATGGTTATATTATGATTATTTGAGTCCCTCTAACCTTAGAATACAATTTTATGATAGGATGGAACAGACACTAGTCTATATGATCAATGTGAAGATTTAGTTTAGTGGCCTACATTCCAGCACTGAATTTATGGTTGTCTCCCATGACACGTCCTCCAAAGAAATCATGGGAAGTCCATGGCTCCATCTGGATGTGGAAATTCTCTCATCATATCACCAATGTCTCAAGTACAACCTTAAAGGTCGAGTGGGAATTCTTCAAGGTGACACATCTCCCTCTTCCACTTGTAAAGCTAGATACCTAGATTTTAACTACTACTAGAACAAAGACAAGATGATTCGGAATCATGATGTCAGGCATTCCATGGCTACGACCAACCAGTGGACATATCTAGATGATGCATATGTGTTTCCAATACAACGATTAGAGGCTATGACCCTGATCATGGGACAATGCTTAATTTTTTGTTGAATGAGGGAGGAAAAAATTCCTGAGCCAATGTGACATCGGAAGATCACCCCATACTCCTATTCAAATCAGTGGCAGGCGATCCCAGTGCCACCTACCCCAATATGGTATTGGGATTTCCTCCCCATGACAACGAAATACATCATACATTCAAGTAACTCCGAGATGAAATTAATTGGCTCAAGCTGATTCAACATTATTAATTTGATATCATCAAGCATAGCCCATTGGGAGGAAGACCAGATGGGATTGGATTGACATCCTTCATAGATATGGTTGTGGAAACACAAGAGTCCACTGATGTAGTTTCCACTACCACTCAGGCTGGTACCAACCTCCCATCAGTATCTGTCGACTAAGAAGGAACTCCTCCCTCCATGGATACCTCCTCTATAAGTGAACAAAAAGATTTTTAGAATGATCCCTCTAACATTAAAGAGGGAAACCTTTCCATAGTCTATGAATTGGTACATGTGAAACTCAGTAGAAAGGAAGACCCAAAACCCACACTGATCGTTGTCGAAATTCCCCTCGGGGAGCATCAACGTTACATAAAAATCCTCAAAAAACATTTTGAGGTATTTTTTTGGAGTTATGAAAAGATACCTAGACTATATCATTAGGTATCCATCTATAGCCTCTGTCTCCTGGTAAATAAATGTGAGTTCAAGCCACCTCCCAGAAGGATGCTCCGATCCCACGGTTCCCTGGTCATTACCGAAGTTGAAATGCTCATTATAGAAAATTTATTTAATGAGCTCTAGTACCCCATATGGAATCCCAACATTGTACCGGTCAGTAAGAAGAATAGACAGATCAGAGTCTACATCATCATCCAGGATCTCAACAGCCAATGTCTGAAAGATGATATTCCCCTTCCTGTGAATGAATTGTTGATCGACACTATAGATGGGTTTCAGTCCCTCTCATTCATGGATGGGTACTCCAGGTATAACTAGATATAAATGTCCCCCAAGTATGAGGAGTCAACAATCATTAGGGAACCACAACGTACTTTATTCTACCGAGTCGTGCCCATCAGTTTCAGAATTCCAGTGCCACCTATAAGTGGGCTATGCATTACAAATTAATGCCAAACATTTCGACATTGTTGAATTGTTACATGGATTACCTAGTGTACATATCTCTCTAGAATCAGGACCATATCAAAGACCTTGACAAAGTGTTTGGCTTCCTTCGTTCTCACCACCAATAGATGAACCCATTTGAAGGGTACCTTTAGGTTCACCTCTATAATGGTTCTCTGATTCATTGCCAGATACAAGGGCTTCGAGATTGAACATGAGAGGATTACAGCCATTAGTTAGATATCTCCCATCAGAAATATTTGGGAGCACCATGGATTCTATGGCCACATTTCTTACATACACATGTTCATATGTAATTTTGATAGCATGTGTAATCCCTTTAATCAGCTGATGAAGATAGACACTATCAATGGGTGGGATGAGGAGTTCCAGACTACTTCTGAGGAAATAAAGAAGTATCTACACCAACCTATGTTCTTAATGCCACCAGTCACCTAAAATACACTAGTCCTTTATGTGACCTCCCTAGAATGATCTATCAGTGCCATTCTCTCCTAAAAGAAAAATGAGGGGATAGAGAACAACCTCTATTTCCTCATACACATGCTCCCTGATATGGAGATTAGATAATTCCTTATCTAGAAGATTTGATTTCCTTGGTATTAGTATTATATAAATTGTGTAATTTCCTACAACATCATGAGGTACTACTAGTGTACCTAGTAGATCCCTGAACGTACATCATAAACTTCTCCATGTTGACAGGCCAACTAGCTCAGTCGGTGGTAATCCGCTGGCTGTCTGATATCAGGATTGTCCTTCATAAGGCTATCAAAGGGAATGTATTGGTATAATTCCATTCCACCCATCCAACTCATGTGGAACAGTCCTTGGACCTCGATTATCATGATGAGGTGATTATCTCAAGGGACAAGGCCATGTCGTGCTGGAACATTCAATTCGATTGCACTTAATGGAGCACCACTATAAGGTGGCTCAATGACCCCATACTAAACATAGTAGGACATGCTGTCATCTTCATTTCCCTAGAACATAACATTCTTTCATACTAATTTATTTTGTTATAAGGCTTCACCAATAATGATGAAAAGTATCAGGCTCCCCTTAATAGTCTCGAGCTGACCCTAGAGATAGACGTTACCCATTTGCATGTGAAAGGGGACTCTGAACTGGTCATCAAGAAGATCAATGATGGATATGTCATAAAAAATATAGAGCTCGTGCCATTTTTGTAACACACTCTCTTGATAATGGCCTAGTTCCCATCTCGGCTAGAAGTTACTCATGTCCCTTGATCTCATATTGGTAGAGTTGACACCCTGGCCGGCCTAGTTGCATCACTTGCATAACCAAAGAATGAAGATCTGATTATCTACATGGCACACTAGAGATTCATTTATCATGTCACTCTAGATGAAGATGACGGCCTACAGGTAAGCCACCTTACCACCATCACCTCCACATCAGGACCCCCAGGTCCCCTAGATGTAGTGATTGAAGTGACTCCCGACTAGAGATCACCCTTTGTTTATTATCTCTAGAATGGTAGTCTCCTAGAAGATCGGGACGAGCATGACTGAATTCAGAACCACATGTTACAATTTACCATCCAAGAATGTCCTAGTCATGGAAATATCCTCTACAAGCACAATTTTTATGGGTTCTCCTCCATTGCATTCAAGGAGTCGATATTTTCCAATTCATGCAGTAGGTTCATGATGGTTCATGCGGGACTCAATAGACCAGGGCAAAACTATCTCAACAGATCCATAGACTTGGTTACTTTTGGCTCCCTATGATCCATGATGAAATTTAGTTCTCATATATGTGCCATGCATTCCAAATTCATGCTAATTTCATAAATGGACCCCAGAGCCTCTCCACTCCACCAAGTACTCTCATACATTTTTGGTATGGGGACTCAATGCTATGGGACCATATCCACAGACCACATCTCGCCAGCGCAAGATCATCATGACTAAAATAGATTTAATCTTGAAGTGGGCAGAGGAATTTATGCTCAAGGAGTTAACAACCCGATCTATAATTGGATTTTTGAGCTCCAAAATCATCCACCGCTTTAGACTCCCTCATTCCATCCTCACTAATAATGGAATGAATATCCATGCATCTAAAATGAAAAAAAAATTATGCTAAGTACAAAATATGTTCTAATGATACCTCCAGCTATCATGCTCATGAAAATAGATAGATCGAGGTATTCAACAAAATCTTCTCTATCATTCTGCAGAAAAACTTCTGTCAGAATAAGAAGAGTTTTCCAAAAAAACTCCCCATTTCCCTCTGGGCTTATCGGATGATGACTCGTAATTCCACCAAGGTTACCCCTTATTCCTGAGTGTATGGGATAGAGGATGTACTGCACATTGATATTCAATTTACCTCATTGTGCACAACTATCTATGATCATCAAGAGCAAGATAAAGGGTTTGAAATCTTTCTTGCTGAGTTAGAAGCACCTTACGAGAATAGGCTCATACCCTTCACAACTAAGAAGGGTATTAGAACCAGATATCTAGAGCATTCAACAAAAATGTTCACATCTATTCATTCATTCAAGCTGACATGCAATTGGATTTGAAGACACCAATTATACCCTGAAAGAAACTAACCTAGTTAGAGCCCAAATGGGAAGGAACTTACATTGTTCACAATGTTTATTCTAATGAAGCATACTACCTTGTTACCAGGGATTCTGAGGGTATAAATCCTCCCACCAATGCCATTTTCCTCATGGAATACCTGTTCTGTGACATATAGTCCAACACAGCCTTAAACTGTACGATCCTACATGATCTCGATGTGCTAATCTCACACAACCCTAAACTATATTAGGGTCCTCCTTGTCCTTAAACTGTCATGTCCTACATTACATTAAACTGTGTGTCATCCTGCCAAATGTTAAAACACATCTCCAAAACTATGTATGGCTTGATTTCTATTCTCATGGTATATGTAAGAACACTCTGATGCTTTTTCTTGAGTCAATCCCTAGTATCCTCTTTAAATATTCCCTTTTGGACCTCGTTTTTCAGAGAATCACACATGAAATCATATAGGCTTTTTTGGCCCCACTCACGTCAGGGATACGAATATTGCACCATGTGCCCTAACTCATTCTTCTAACCTCCAACGTCTTTACTTCCTGATGTTAAACATCATGGATATTTTATAACTACATGCTTCTTGATTCCCATCCACATGGGATACAGAGGACTGTCGAGACATTTTGCTCGTAGACCCATCCCCAAACACTGATTTCTCCCCTTGAGTCTTGTCATGCACATAAAAATTAATTCTCTATCCATCACTTCCATTTTTTATTTCTTTTATATTTCACATTTGAACGGGCACCTTAACAATATGGAAACATATCCTAAGAACTCTCCTATCGGTTCGGGCTAATTCCCTTGAGGATTTTGAAGGAACAATTGATACAAGTCCCGTATTGCGAACGTGGTTTGTAGTCAATGCATATTTCTTGTTACCATTTCTGGTCACATGATATAGATGTTATGTTTCAAATCTAGTCAACAACAATCCACTTTCATTGTCAACACCCCCATATGTCCCATACATGGAGTGTAGTGGTTTTTTCTTGTCCTCAGTCTCGGTATACCTCAAACAGCCTTGAGTAAGAGTGTGATTCCAGATGGGGGTCCCTTATGGGATGGGGAAATACTAATCCTATACCTTTTTTCCCACATATAGAATTTCTCTCATGATATTAGGAGCTATGATAAGTTTATAACTGCATGAGTGGCCATATGGATACCCCTGACCAGGATGCCTAGCCACAAGTCCCTCAGCCATTTCAGCCCCTGGGTTCATGTTCACATTTAAGATTGTGTGGTGTGTCCTGGGCTAACATCCTCATTCATGTCAGGCTATTAATCCATTCCACACAAATCCCCTTGAGTCATCCCTCCCTCTATCATACTTTCTATTAACACCAGCCCTGCGATGCTTCATAGGTCCCATCATTTGGGTTTCCACCGAACATTATATCCAAAGGACCCCCGAATGGCATGGATGCTTGACCCAAGGGATCTCCTACCATTAAGTACTGATTTACAAGAGGATTGTGAGCAGATAATTGATTCATGTATTGTTTTGTGAATAAGGTCAACTGTCGAAGCTCGATTTTATGCCTCGAACATTGATCGCACAAGGAGGTATACTCTGTTGTAAACCATGTCAATTGTTATCCTCTGACTACATTTCCACTTTGTGGTCTCCCATAGGTACAACGATTCACCCACTCTGTCACATGCATAAGACAATAAAATAGGCTTCTCCAATGGTCTGATCTCTATAACATTAAACTAAGATCACCATCTTCCTCACTGTAAGATGTTATACTGCAAGCTGGTTGTGACATTCTTCTAGTGGAAAAACCTCTGGTCCCTCAGCATTCATAGGCCCCAAGCCCGAGTTCTCACTTTGGATTGTATAGTGTGGTGTGGGATTATGTCCTCATTCATGTCAGGTTACTTGGAGTTCTATACACAGCCCTCATTGGGGTATCATGCCCTAATTTTCTTCATCCTAATCAGAACTTTGTATGACTTTCTTCTCAACCCCATGGGATATGTAGGAATGCCTGAATGTATATTCTTCGGGTCGAACCCATCTCTTAGAGACCTCCCTATCATTTTGTCCCATTATCCAACATTCTTCTAGGAGAGGGGTATAAGGTGTTGTTCATACTCATTATGTCCTCATTCACATTGGGATTATAACTATCATGCCACATACATCTCTCTCTTGAGTGGTCTTCACTCATCTCTTTGAGTCAGATTCACCTATGTCATATCCATCGACCCCCTTCAGTGATTCACCAGTGGGACCATGAGTACACTAGTGAAGAACATGGAGTGTCAGATTCTATCTGGAAATGCATTCACCCGTTTTCCAGGCTTTTTGTTCCACTTCATTTGGGATTCCATTATCATTCACATCAAAAGGGACCGCCAAATGTACAGGATGTTAGGCCTAAGGGATCTCCTACAAATACGAGACAACAACATCAAGGGATTCAAAATACAATACAATACAAGTCATGCGTTGTGAATGTGGCCAGCGGTCGGCGCTCATTTGTTATTCCCATTTTAGGTCACATGATATGTATAATTTGTTTTAAATGTTGTCAAAAGTTTTACCCCACTATCACACCTACCCCATCAAGCCTGAAATTTTTGTTACATTATTCACATCATTTTCCACCCCATTGTGTCCAAATAGAATTTCAACGGTCTCGATAATATCCCTCAGAGCAGATTTGCATGTTGGGTGGACAAATTTGCGGTAAGGCATCATTCGAGGCTCCACACCAGCTTCCCTTGGGCATGTATTCCTAGTATTTTCAAAACCACTTCCTCCCTTGTTTTCTACACCGAGATTGACTCGCATGGGCCTAGGGACTAGATCATGGTTTGCACTCGCTTTGAAGAGTTTCTCTTATCCAGTGGTCGAAGCTATTTTACATTAAACTAAGATGTATTTTAGAACTATATATGGATTGATTCCCATTCCCATGGGATACGTAGGAACACCCCGAAGTCTTGTATTTGGGTCCATAATTAGTTCCACTAATTTATCTCATTAGTTCTACCACTTCAGGCCCAACTCTTATAGGAACACATGATGTATATAGTGTGCATTTACACCTTAATTCACATCATGTTTATAATTACAGCATCACGTACTTCCCTTCATGGATCTAGTCCCTCGTACCTCATGCCCCATTTTCTCTAACCTTTTTAGGCCCCATTGGCCTTATGTTTCTCTCCTGGAATCATGTTCGGTGTGATGTGGACCTCGTCCTCATTCATGTAAGGAATGCATTATCACAACATGCCTATTACCTTTTGAACATTATCTTTCATGTATATGTCTAATCCTTATTTATTTAAACTATATTTCCTATTCCCACATGACTTTAAACTCTTGTTTCTATAATGCATGATGTTAAAATGCATTGTTGGTCCTATAAGATGACAAAAAACTATGACATTATCATACTGGTTGCATGACCGAAAAACGAAACTACATCATGGTATCCTCATTCGAGGGGACATCATGTTTGGTTTCAATCACACACTATACCATTGATTATCACCTTCACAAATCTTGAATATTATGGTAAAGCTTAACATTCAATCATTATTATGATGTTTCACAAATAAAACACATTCACAAATCCTATTGTACAAACAAGATCTATCAAATGGAGATTCTTTTGGTGCAAGGACTAGACTGGCACAAACATATTATCTCTGGCATTGGTATCTTACCATGCTAACACAAGAACTATGTGGGTAATGATTATCATTCTCTTAGTATATGTAGAAATGCCTTTTCACATTGCCTCGTGACGAACCTAACATTCCTTATAGGTCCCTATACCTAAAACCTCCCCAAGGAACACATTGTGATCTGGACTCCCAGTCCTCATTCAACATGTGTCTCCCACATTCCATACCATCTCTGGTATGAGCTCTTTGACCATAAGGTAATTCCACTCTACATCTTTTCCGAAAGACGTTATACTGCATGAAAACATCTAGAACTATGTACAACATGATTTCTATCCTCATTGTATACGTAGGATTGCCCATACTCATTGTCTCTAGGTCCAGCCCCAAGAATCTAAAATCGCGTCTTCTCTATTTTGGCCACTAGGGATGAATTATTTTGAGATCATGTGGTGTGGAGAGTACCTCTTTAGTCCTCATCCACGTAGGGTCTTTCAAATGACACACCATGTCCCTCCAACGTCTTTTCACAACCCGGTCCGAGCTCTATGACCAGAAACAAAGAACTACTATGTCCATGTCTCATGATGAAAAACTGCATAACATCATCCCGAGATATACGTATAGAATGAACCCCATTTCCATGGGATATGTAAGACTACCATGACATTTAGTCTTTAGGTGTAGCCATCATTCTTCAATATCGCTTTATCTTTCGACACTCTGGCCTGAGTCCTCCAGATGAGAGGTTATGTGGTGTGGTATGGGATTATGTACTCATTCAGTTGGGTTTGTAACAACCACATCACATACCTCCTTCTCCATAGAGATCTTCATCCCACATTCTATACTATTATTTTCGAGTTGTAAGTTCTTATGTTGATCCCCTCGACGCTCATTGGCAGTTCAATAGTGTGACCTAGAGCACTTTGGATCAACTCATAAGGTGTTCAATCCTACATGGATATGTTATCACACATCCATAGGCATCATGCTCCCATTTATTTGGGTTTCCATCATCTTTCACATCTAAAAGGTCCCCAAAATGGTACGAATAATCAGCCTAAGTTCTCTCCTATCACGACGGTCCAACATCCTCGAGGGTCTCGAATGGAAAATTGGTATATGACTCGTGTTGCGAATATGTTCAGCATTCGACACACATTTTTTGTTCACATTTCAGGTCACACATTATAGATGATGTTTTTTGAACATAGTAAACATTTATCCTCCATCGTCACACTAACCCAATCAACCCATAAATAATGGTTGTATGATTCACATCATTTTCCACTCCATCATGTCCATGTGGAATTTTGATACTCTTGGTACTATCCATTAGGGCACATTTTCACATAAGGACGAAAAAGCCGTGGTAAGGCATCATTCGGGGCTCGACACCGATTTACCCTTCATGGTTATTCCACATGTCACAAATAACTTATCCTTATTTGTTTCCCACATTGATCATATCTCGCATTGGATTAGAGATTTGGAAGAGGTTTGCGCCTCTTTGGAAGATTCTTGAATATCCATCATCTGAGCTCTAAGACCTTAAACTAAGATCTCCCTATACGTTCTCTTCGCAAGACGTTGAACTGCATGAAATCCTTCGGAACAACATATGGCTTGATTCCCATCATTATGGGATACGTCGGAATTCTCTGACCTTCTATCCTTAGGTCCATCCCCTTGAATCTTAAATTCTTCACCCCATTATCGACCCCGTGTAATGAAGTATTTAAAATGCATGTGTTGTGGCCAATGTATCGTAGGTTTGCAGTCATGTCAGGTTTTTTGAAAACCACACCATGTTATTCCCTTTTCTCATCCAAACATGTTCAATATTCTATGACCATAAACTAAGATCTCCCTATACGAACGGCACTTTAGGTTTTGTTGCTTCACCACCCAAGGCACATTCTATCAAACTAGGTCCCCTCTTAATGGTCAACTCTATGACCTTAAGCTAGGAGCATGTGACCCCATGACCCCTGTCCTTGGAAAGGGATTCGAATTCCTCTGTCTAACACGCCCCATTGGAATTCTCAAATTTGGCATGGGAAAGAGTCCAAGGTGTTGTATTTTTTACATAAACACCCCTTGTTTCATGTCCAAGATTCGTGAGATCGTTATTTGGATCCTCATCATCTTCCACGTCCAAAGGGACCCCCTTTACCGCCTAGTCTCAGGACACATTGGATAACCTACCATATTTGGACAACATCACTAAGGACCACATATAACATTTGTGAAATGTACCATGTTTCCAATGTGGTCAGCGGTCGGCCCGCATTAGTGTGTCCCTATTCTAGGGACATGAGAAAAGGATGTTGTGTTTCTAACAATTTAACATTTATTCAGCATTTCCATGCCACTATCATTGTGGCCTAGATCTCTATCATCATGATTCACACATTTTTTCTTTCCTTATGATCATATTGATTTTCAACACACTCATCTTTACCCCTTCACACATTTACGTGCTTTCAGTAGGCTTGTCTGCATTATCGGGACGTCGTTCACCTCGAGTATTATCGTCGAACCATGTGTCTCCCTATTCTAGGAAATATGAATCACTACACATTTTTTCCAACATCAAGCATGAATCACATGGTCTTAGTAGTTTTGTTAGGGTTTGTACTATCGCAGTCAGGCCACACATTCCTTTCATCATCCTGCATGATGCAAAACTGCACCCTAAAAACTACGTATGGATTGAGTCCTATCCTTATGGGGTACATAAGAATACCTAGGAAATTTTCCTTTGGCCTATCCTAACTATGTCATTTGATCCATTGACATAAAGGAATTCCTCTTGGGATACGTGGTGTGATGCAAAATACTTTTTTCCTTATTCACGTCATGTTTACATCTGCTGCACCACATACTCCCCTCGTGGGATCTTCCCATTCACTCTTTTTTTATCCTATGATGTTAAAATGCATGATCCCACATGTTCTCAATGCATGACATTAAACGGTGGTTATAACCTAAACATTTTCATGATTCCCTATGTTAATCAAGGGATACATTTGTTTCCTCTCCAATGAAGGTTCTCTATACCAGCATTGGTCCCCGGTCATGAAGTTCTTCAAGAACTACATATGGATTGATTCTCATCATTATGGGATATGTAGAAACCCCCAGAAAGTTATCCATGGTCACAGCCCTAGGCCTATTAACCCATCTGGCCCCTCAACTCCAATCGTGGTCCATCAGGTATGACCTTTAAACTATGTGGACCGTCCTAACTTTATGATGTAAAACTACATGTCATTCTAGGTCCATACCATAGAAGTCATGTTTGGAAGAATTTATGATACCTAATCAAACTAATGAGCCCAACCAATGTTCATTTACCATGGTGAATTAATTTCACGTGTTTTGGACTCCCTTCGAACAACCCATCACACCACTCTACACGCTTTGCGTGCCCTTTATTCGGACCCTCGTCCCCTTTCATATATAATGGAACCACCAAATTTTATGGATACTCATCCTATGGATTGACTAATATCCTATTCAAACGTTATGGAAGACTAATGGATGACATTTTGAGGCAATCCTCATGTTTCAAACATGGTCAGCCATCAGCCAACTTTTTTTATCCCCATTTCTTGATGACGCAATAAATATACATGGTTTCAAACACAGTCAATGGTTATTAATAATTGTTATTATATACCAATAGTCTTAAAAATTTTGGGTAATTTTATTCACACCTTCCACTCCCCCTATGTTTTGATTAATTCCAATTCCTATGGTGTTACCCCGCTGTGTAATAGTGCACACTGGGAAAGTGATGATTCGACTGTTCTGAGACCTTCATCCTCTAGTCGGGCCTCACCATTTCTTCATGGAAAAATAGATTTGTTGTTATAACCACTAATTCCCGATTCATGGTTTTCAATCTTATATTTTGGTGGAGTTATTAGGTGGCCATCCCTTATTTCTCACATCGAGCCTAACCCGCATGAGCATATAGACTAATAGCTAGATGTTCCATGAATAAAAAAAATAAAATAATCCAAACAAATTATAGAACTCATGCATACATCTAGAAAAAATATTCATGGCATGAAAATGAGTTAAAAAGTTATAGGAATCACATTACCTGGGGTTCAACACCTCCCATGGATGGGTTGATCCTGTGAAAAGAATGTTGTAACTTCACCACCATCTGGCTCATAGCATCTACGATATTTTGCCTCCAGTTCAGTTCCTACACCTCCTCAATTGAAAATGGGAAAACATTGTTTTCCACAACCTTGGACCACTCCTCATCTCTCTATACAATAACCATCTCCATGGAGGATTGATTCATCCACTATTTGGCCTCTTCCTGCAGGGCCTTTAGCCGTGATGTAATCTCCGACTATACAATGAATAGTGAAGAGTGTTCATCTGCCTATACCTGAAGCCCCTGAATCTCATTTTCAACCTACTGGATCCTCATGATGTTACAAACATTTCTCT
The DNA here is from genome assembly GCA_963277665.1 of Viscum album. NCBI lineage: Eukaryota > Viridiplantae > Streptophyta > Magnoliopsida > Santalales > Viscaceae > Viscum > Viscum album. Next base: position 345,711,764 of record OY728166.1, on the reverse strand, counting down.
AATACCAAACCACACCAAGTCCATGGTCATACTCTTGAATATTCAAATCCATGAGATCTTGGACAAGCACGTGAGGACACTCTGAATATACTCCCCCATCGCATAGTTAGTGCAGTCACGAACGAAGTCTCTCCACATGGTCAATCCATTATTCTTGAGGGGTGTCATTGATATAGATATAGATTAGCTTATTTGAACAAAGAAATACTAACTTTCAATCCTCTTCATTAGAGTTCATTTCATTCCAGTCTGTGGGGTTGCCAAGCATTTACACATGGAAGTCCCCCATGAACTCATTAACATGGTCTGCATCTAGTGTCTGATCAGGTATGGCATGACCTGGGGTGTCCAAATGATCTATATCATTGAATACCACTTCAATAATCTGAGGCACATCCCTTCCAATGGTCCCACCGTTTATTTGGTGGGGCGCATAATGGTCAGTATAGATATCCCCCTCCTCGACCACTGGTATTCCCCTGGAAAAATAACTTCCTTGAAATACCCACCAACCTCGCCAAGGAAGATCATGCCATATGTGGAATTGTACATGCCAAAAAGGAATGAATGACATTTATCCAAGTTAATGGAGGGCAGCCATGATTATTTTAAATTATACATTCAGAGATCTAATTTAGTGTCTCATTATAAGGTTTTTGTTGTGGGGACCACATCGTGTGACCCTCCGTATATTGTTAGAATGTCTCATAACTCCGGAGAAGAAACCTTTTGGTTTCCTAGCCCTGCTGGATGTGGTAATCACCTGTTGACATGGTCTTGGATCTTGAAGGCCCCACATCTGCAACCACTGAGGGGTCAAAATAGTTTCTATTAATGAGGTTCTCCTGCACAATGTAAACATTGTTGAGGGGTCCAATGTAGACTAGAAGTGGATCTCATGGACGGGGCTCATGATTTTATCTCAAGGGCCTCTAAAAATTCACAAAAATCAGATCCATGATCATCGAATTCACCCCCTTCTTGAAGGATCCCTCTATATGCCTCCTCCACCTAGGTGGATTCTTCTGATTCTTTTGATAGAGGGAACTATTCCCTCAAATCAGCAGGTGAAAACTGTGAGGGAGTCGTTCAACCCAACAACACATTCACCCGATCTGTCATTGGACGTGCAACTCCCTGGGAGTGCACGAAGTCCTCCAACTCAGCCAGGTATAGCCTCACCTATTCCAGGGACACCACAAAGTCGGCTCGGAGAGGAAATATCCCTGTAAAATCCATCTTGAGTTGGATCAGGTATTGCCACATCCCAGAGGGACCGATAAATTACATGTTGACTTCATATATGTCCCATGCCACTGGGAAGACAAAATTCTCAGGCATTTCTATGTGGCGTAGTAGCTTCCCCAGAGCCTGAGTCAATATTATACAAAATCCTCTCAGTGGCCTCCCATCTGGATACATCGGTTTTTCTAGGACAACCAAGTCTGCTGCCGTTACTGGATTCACTACCACTACCAACCCCTCAAACGGTGTGGGCCTCACCATGACGAAAACCCCGCCTCTACAGGATGTACTTACTACCTTCCAAACCCATCCTCAAGGTTTGGGTGGCACAACATCACCAGACAAAATGGTTGGATTCTTCAGTATCTCCCCTGGGTTTGCCGCCTCCCAGCTTTTGGCATACTCTTTCACCAAACTCCAGATGGAAGTGGGTGGAGGCTACTCATTCCACATATTCTCAGCATCCTGCATGAACATGAGACACATCACCCTCATAAAACATGGATGTTACTCATGGAGAGCCCCGAAATAGACCTCTAGGTTCTGTCTCTGCAAACAATGAAATTTCATAGAAAATCACTGTGGGGAGTACGGTTCGTAGAGTGGCTCATTGTCCACTCTTGCAACCAGGACTCCACCTTTAAAGGCTAGGACATATGACTAGTTCTACTCCGTTCCTTGGCCATCATTTTTGAATGATCCCATTGGTAGCGTTAGCAGTTGAATGTTTAACTCCTCTACCATCAACACACGATTTAGAACCAATGGCACGATCAGGTTGGCTAGAAATCTCCCCGTGGCATTCAAGATGGATGGGAACAATTTTGATCCCAGAGGGGAGATGGGGTTCAGATATTCATAGACCCCCTAGGTGTGCACTGCTATCCACCAATACATGAGGTTGAACAACCCACATATCCCTTGTGCCCTCTTTCCCTCATTGATATAGCACAACAACTTGTACAAATTGGGGAGCATTAGGATTCTGAGGTTGACTACCATCATGTAACCAACATGGACTCCATGATGAATGTGATGGGTCGCACACCCATGATTTTATCCATCAGTGGTAGGATCCAACCACAGATGAGAGCTTCGATGAATGCCACCATCCATACTATTTGTTGATGCTCGGTGATGACACTGAATCCCCAGGTTTTCCACTTGCTATCCTCCACGATTCGCTAGTACGAGTGCTCCTTGCCTCATTGAGCCCCCTTAGGGCATGTTCAAGGCCTCACCAGAAACAGCATGTCAGTCAGGATGTTCAAGAACAACTTGAACCACAGTATGAATAAGATGCCTCTCACCGCATCCTTTTCTTATACCAACACCATCTCCATCAACGTCATCTCATGTAGTGGCATTTTCACCAGATCCTCCCACACACCAATAACGTGGAGGAATTGATCATACATCACCCCCAGTATCGGGACCCCCAAGTTCTGGTGACCATCCCATAAACTGATTTCAACATTTCCATGGTTTGAGTGGATGGTATTGGTCCTTGATTACCACCTGCTCAACAACTCCTTCATTATCTTCTTCTTTTGATAGTTGTGGAATAGGGAGGCACAAGCAGCCTTATACATGACCACTCTCCTCACCTCTACCCCAAACTCATTACATGAGTCACCTAACATGTAGTCCCAGGGCCAGTCATCGGTGAAGCTGCCGCCCTAGCACATATCCCACTCATCTGTCTATCCCTTCACCGTGTTCCTTAGTGATACCTTCATGATTGTATAGTAATGATGGGGGAATGTATCTGCCTTCAATTCCTTCCCATCAACATTGTTCATATGATTGTATAGACTGTATGCAATAACATGAATGATGTCATCTCAGGGAAGGTCATCAGACGACCAAAACCACGGGCGTTGGTATGACGTTCTCCTGAACCAGTATGTTGGATCATCCCTACTTGCTTCAGGGGTGATGAAATCATCCCTCAGCACAAAGCCATACAGTGTCAGCCCCCTAAAAGGAGGATAATTCCATTGGATTTCTGACAGAAGATTCACCAATGAATTTTCATTAGAGTGTCTTCATAGCAACTCCCCTACATCAAAGATAATCTCAATCTTCTCCCTTCGATTAGTGTCCACAAGGAACCCTACGCAGCCTCTTAGTGAGCTAATCCCTCTTTATGATTTAGACCCTTTTTGTGATCCCTTTCCCGAAAATCCTTCATTGGGACAATTCGTGGAGCTCAATCCCAGAAACAGAATCACGAATCCTTACACCAACCATCAAATGAAAGATACAGAGTGCACTTTCATGGAGTCAATGACTCATCGTAAGCAATAGAGAAGAAGGCTTTATTGACAGAGAGAAATCACGGAGTACACTGAGCTTCGTGAATCGAGAGTTCTAAATGCCTAAAATACAGAGTGGAGAATGGAAAAAAGAGATGTCATCTCCCCTATTTATAGATGAATAACCCCGGTGATTCGCAGAGCATAAAACCGCTGTGGGATTCATAGCTCGCCCGGCCTTCCCATCACCTCTACTTTTCATGAGCCTCCTTCATGAGCGAGCTTCGCGATTGGCTGGAGTATTTTGGCGATTGACCCACAGTATATGACACTAAATTTCTCCTCATCTCCATGTTTGGGAGGGGTAATTCTATGTCACCAATATTTTTTACACACTAGAATAAATATAAAGAATTATGGGCTTTCTGGATAAGCATGTCCACAAAACCCCTGGGGTCACTTGCAGGCCCAAAGCTCAACATTCACGAAGCCGCCATAGAGCAAGGAGGTGGGATGTTCCGAAACCTGATTTTACATTAACGATCCCACAACGGAGTAAGAAAGTAAGATACTCCATGATCCTATTTGATGTCTGCGAACCCACCTCAAAATAAAGAGGTACGATTCTCTGCGAACCGATTTTACATTCATGAACCTGCCACGAAGCAAGGAGGTGGGATGCTCTGTGAACCACATTGACTTTTGTGAACCCACCATGCATCATGATATATCATCATGCCAAGAGGGGTTTGCTTCGCAACACCTCTTGCCTATAAATATAGGGCTACACTAGATCCCAAAGGATGGATCCTCCAACCTTTCACCTTTGGAGCTCCCACATCGCGAAGCAATTTAGACTGAGAGAATGATGATCTTTTTAAGGTAATTTTTAATCATGATGTGCCTTCCCCTATCATGAATTCTTCCCCTCTTCAATGAGGGATGCCTTTCAAGCATCCCACGGGCCCTAGTGAAGGAATGAGATGCCCAATGGGTCTCAGATCTTCACGGTGCAGTTGTGCTTTGCGTAGAACCCTTCATGCACATGTGACCCACATACTAAGGCAAGGTCTCTGTGCATCATGAGGCACATTGCATTGAAATACTAAACGTGGCAGGGATCCTTTTCATTATGTTACATTTCTCCTCAAATGTTATTCCACTTTGTGAAGCACTTTCCATATGCATCTTTTCCCTATGTCTAGTATAGGCCACATAACATCATGAATAAAACCCCTTCATGATGCCCCGACACATCATGGTGAACCAGAGATTCATATTGTTTTTACGTATGAAAACCTTTTCTATGAAAATTCTTTTCACATGCGACCCTTCAGGATTGCACAAAGAAATTTCATGTTCTCTTGGGCCTGCTTCCCCTTATGTTTCTTCACCTCATGCTTCGTCGCATAGGCACACTAACGACTGTTGCATCTTCACAGAGCCACACTAATAAGGACCCCTCAATGGATCACTTCATAACACCCCCTCACCACAGCATTGCTGATGCCTTCCCTTCCCCAAGGGGAGGTAGGTATCAGTTATGTAATACCTAAGGGGTGCAGTGTGAACCCAACTCCCCTGAGATGTAGAATTATAAACTACCATGCGCCATTGTCCTCAGCACATGATGTTAATCTGTGACCACACCATGTACCTTGCACATAGGGTCCCCCACCATGGACATTCTATACACCCACTAGTCTCAACGAGAGTGAGATTATTCCTCACATGGAATGAGATCCTTTTTATTGGTGTGGCATCTATTCATAGGAAATCGAAAACCACCTTGGTGTGAGCCCCAATATAATTTTTTTCTAGAGGTAGCACCACAACTCCTCCTCTCTTCTTCAGTGCCAAATCCCTCTCCCTTTGGGATTTTTCACCATCGGGCCTCCACATTGAAGTAAGTCCCAATCTCCATCACCCTAGGATGCTAACCATGCGTAAGCCCTTGTTTCCTCTTTTGTCCACATACTATGTTTAATCCCCACATCACTTTCCATTGAAGCACCTTTGGTGATGTGATCGTCAGGTCCTTGCAGCCTCTTGTTTCTCACACCAATCATTACTTGTGTGGGATTAGAGTTAGCATCGACCAAGACATCCTCCCTAGGAAGCCTAGAGAGTAAGACTCAAACACCCCCCTTGATCTATGAGGTCTTTGATCCATTCAATGGAATGCTATGTAAGAAGACTCCAAGTGGTTCAAGCCCATCATCCATTGGTTCTGTCCATTTCAGGTCGGTCCATCACACATGAACTATATGGTCTTTGATTCTTTCAAAGGAAAGGTATGTAAGAAGATTCCTGGAGGTTCATGCCCACCATCCATCTATTCCACCCATTTCACATTGGTCCACTACATCTAAATAACATGGTCTTTGATCCTTGCCAAGGCAAGGTATGAATGAATCCTCCCTGAGGTTCAAACCCACCATCCATTGGTTCCGAAAATTTCATGTCGGTCCACCACACTTGAACTATGTGGTCTTTGATCCTTTCCAAGACAAGATACCTAGTAATATTCCTGGAGGTTCAAGCCCAACATCCATCGGTTCCAACCATTTCATGTCGGTCCACTGCACCTGAACTATGAGGTCATTGATCTTTACCAATCAAGGTACATAAGAAGCCTCCATGAGGTTCAAGTCCACCATTACATAGTATCGACCATTTCACATCGGTCCACCACACCGGAACTACATGGTCTTGGATCCTTGATAAGGCTAGGTATGTAGGAATCCCCTCTAAGGATCAATCACACCATCCATTGGTCCCGACCATCGTTTCTTATGAACTAAATGGTCTTTGATCCTTTCCAAAACAAGGTACATAGGAAGCCTCCCTGAGGTCAAAATCTAACAACTACTACTTCAGACCACTTTCACATCATACCACCTTCATCCAGCATGAAGTTAAACTACATGCCCCATTTTCTCTTCCATGACGTGAAACTGCATCCACCATCTCGAACTACAAGGACTTTTATCCTTGTCTATTAGAAAGGGTGCCTAGGAAGCCTCTATGAGGTTCAACAACATCCAGCAATAATCCTTGGTAACCCAATCCAGTGGTAAGCCGATGTGACCCCATCCAACAGTAAGTCATTGTGACCCCATACAACGGTAATCCATTATGACCCCATCCCACGGTGAGCCGTTGCAAATCCTATTCTGTGATAAGATGTTGTCAACCCAAACACAGCTGTAAGTCGTTGTTTTCCCATCTATTGTTACCCAAATAAATGATTCGTACAAGTGGTGTAAGACCATATTTGGGTTGTTAACCATGCGTATTACCTAGTATATCATCACGAAGATGTCCCTTGTGCACACCCCGATTCTATACCCCCATCCTAAACTTCATGGACTTTTATTCCCAACCACGGGGATACATAGAAGGTCTCTTCGAGACTCAACTCCAACATCACTATCTTCCTCGAGTCAGATCCATCTCAGTCTCTATCCATTCCACATAACCATCCATTCTCCGTCTTGATTCAAACCTTGGCCACCACATCCTGGTTGGGACATGACACCTCATTCCCCATTCCCTTTAACAAAAATCGGGTATCTAACTATGCATTTTCCCAATCATTTGTGTTCCCTCCTCGGGGTTTCACCCATATGATTCACTCTAGTCAGTGATGTGATCAGTCTGATCCATCTCTGATAGATGTAAATCTCGTGGATACCCTGTATTAAACGTAGGAAGATGAGGAAAACCCCATATACCTGCTTATTGAATATAATTCCCCCCATTCGTCATAGGATTCCTCAGGCTTCCACGCCATCGAGAAGCCCTATAGTAAGGGTATGAAACCAAGATGTGCTATTTTTCCAGCATCCAGACACACCACTATTGTCTAAAGTGACTATACACTTGACCGAAGGTTACTGCCCTCACCGAACCCTATGGAATGTCCTAAATTAAACAGTGTAATTTACCGACATCCATGAATAAATGGAACTGGGATGAATTTCATGAACAATGTCTTGGTCTATAAGGGAGACCAGGACTAGGTGTTGAGTTCCAAGGAGGAATCCACGGAATGAGGAACTGAAATCCCATTATCTTGTTTCGATCAAGGAGAAAACATCCTTGAATAAGAGATTGATGCCACCCACCTTTGGAAAGAGGGAATGCGGGGCTACAGCTACACACCATCAACAGGAAGCTGCACACACCCTAGCGAAAGCATGGGGAAAAACCACTTGGCCTCAAGGGAATATACTCAAATTTCATAGGTTTTTTACTAGAAATGAAGGTCTTGGCTTCATTTATAGGGATATTATTCACTCATCACCAATGTTTGTCAAAATAGTTTTTCAACAATAGATATGAAGTGAAAGAAATAAATAAATTTGGCAATATATAAACATCAGAAATATAGACTAACAGAAATATCTCAAATGGAATCTCAAACATAGATAATGATAAAACATGCCTTGTATCTAAAAATTAACCACAAGAGGTATACATGGATGTTGTTCAATACATGTATAAAAATACATGGAAGACAAAAAACAATATATCTTGAGTCACAAGCCTCTGCCCGGTCCCATGTTCTCTACTTAATCTTTTTAATTTTTTCTTTGGAGCATGGGAGCATGGGACCAGGATGGGGATTGTGAGTATTGATATATATTTTTTTGTTATTTTTTCTGTTTTTTATATTTTTTTGTACAACATCCACGAATGATTATTTTAGATTTTATTTAGATACCTAAAATATATCATCATTTATTTTTTATAAGATTCGTTTTTTGAAATTTTTTATTAGTTTATAATAATTATATTCATTTTTTAATAATTGATTAACTTGTTTAACAAATTTTCCATTATTTTATATTCACTTGGTAAACTCTAGATAAGAGAAAATTGTCTCCATACGAACACAGACATGGTTTTCACCTCTAGTATGCTGCATCTTCAATTTCGGAGATGTGTTTGAGGACATAAGGCTCCCAAGGAATGGGGTACCATAAGTGGATTCTAGTTCTAATTCATAATAGTATCATCAAAATCATTATTTTCTAAAATATTTTCCATCTAAAGTAGTGAAGTTAAAATTGTTATTTATTTATTTTTAGTTTCTATTATTATTTGAAGAATTTATCTGATTGATTTTACTTGGTAATATCACATTAATGTCTAAATCTAAAGCTTTATGTTGCATTGTCATGTTCCCATGGTATATATAGGTGTTCAGTCAAGGCACAACTATAATTTAGTGCAATGTTATTTTTATATATATTATATGAAATTTTTGAATCCTATGAAGATTCATAGGGCTATACTAGAAGATATATTATTCATTAATGTATAAATAAATAGTTAATCTCACATTAGAACAGATACATTTATTAGTTATATTATATTATATATATTTTAATTTCAAAAATTAATTAAATTAAATAAATAATGTAATTTTAGTTGTACAATATACATTATTTTTGGTGATTAAAATAATTATTTTTATTCACATAAGTATTTCATTTTTTTCTGATAAATTCATTAGATGAAAATTCATTGATAGTTTTTCTAAATCTTAGAGGCCATATGATAATTTTAAACATGATCAATATTAAATTTTATGGGCCAAAAATATATATAACATTTAATTATGATGACTTATGATATGTTTATTAAATATATTCTATAAAAAAGATAAAAAAATTACATGTATAGAGTTTTAAAATAGGTAATCATATTGTTGGGTGATTCAAAAATCTTTTATACAATAATTTTATTTCATTTTTATATTAATTTATAAATTAGTTTTGAATTATCATGAAGTGTGATTGTACTGATACTGTATTATGATTTCTAGTGTGATTTGAAGTAGATTTGATACCATATTTTTTAAATAAAATAGTTTATATAATTTTTTTCTTAAATTTAAAATTATCCATTTTGAAAAGAAATGTAGATAATCAATTTTTAATTTTTAATTTTTTGATATTTTAATATATAATATTTTGATAAATCTGAAGTTATTTTATAGCTGGACTAGTAATTTTCATATTATTAAGCACATTTTCAAATGATAAATATTTACTAAATTGTAATCAATTACCTTAGTAACATAATTAGATCTTGTGTTAACAAAATATTGGGGAGGATATTGAACCAAATTTAAGGAATATTTATATTTTACAAAAAAATAATGTTGTTATCAAATCACAACGATGATATAATTTTATGTTGAAATTTTTATTGTTTAAATTTTTTGACTATCACATTAGAAAGATGATTTTCAAAAAATGTTTGAGAATCCATTTTTAATTAGTGGATAGCTTTCCTAGTGTGTCTTTTTAGGGGATAAATTATAGAAATATCAATATTGAGATTTTATAGCGAGGGAATGTTTCCAAAGAACAATTTACCATTTTAATAAATAAATATTTTTATGTGTTTAAATAAGTTAATAAAATAATGAATATATAGAGTCTAATGTATTTATAAATCATGAGTTTTATTTGTTTTACATGCATAGAATTGGTTTTTTAATTTTTATATGTTATGATAAAATAAGGGGTTTGATTCAATAGATATACTATTTTATGGAAGATATATGGTTAATGTGAGTTGGGGATGCTACAAATCCTCTATGATAATAATAATTGAAAAGTTTATCTGGTGGTGGGTATTAAGGACTTAATTATAATGGCTAGTGAGTTGTGGTTCTAGATTGGTGACTGGTTATCTACTGAACATTATATTAATACCTTAATTAAAATGAATAACATTAATCTAATGAAGCTGATTTTTATTTTTTTATTAGTCATTCATTTTACCAAGATCATGACGTTCTCGCAAGATTCACATTTTTTGTACAACAAGGAGAGACATTTCAAGATTCCATTTTTCTTATAATTAATTAACTTTTTTTTCATAAATCAAAATATATATATATATATATATTTGTTATGAATGGATATTCATTACCATGTATGTTAAAAAAATACTTTTTTTCTTTTCTAGTTCACCCTAATCTTAAAAAATTAAATCATTTATTTAAATTTTTAGATAAATTTTACAATGTCATTATATTAATATTTATACATGAATTATATCTTATTGATATTAACTGATAATTATTTTTAATGTTTTTTATATAACATCAATTAAATATTTTAATAATAATTACTGTGGTTTTTTAAATATTTCATTAAATATTAGTATATTTAGATATGATAATTTTGTTCTCTAAATAGATTAGTGTTGTTATGAATTTTGATATATTTATTTGAGTCATCTTCCAATGTCTTAAAATGATTATTATTGTTATATAATTATTGTGATAATATAATTGTTATTATTAATAATGGTCTTTTATGTATAATAATATCTATTTTGTGGTTGGTATAGATTATTACTGTCATCGATGATTCATTAGAGTTTGTATTATTAACCCTTGGTGAGAATTTAAATTCTATAATTAAAAAAAATCACCATTTTTCTTATTAAATATTATTATTTTATAAAAAAATTATAGAAATATGAATGTTTATATATTCAAATGTATATTTTAATAATTCATAAATCATCCTAATAAATACTTTTTTGTATTATATATTATTGAAATAACTACTATTACTTATTTTAAGCATCATTACTTAAAATTTTTTATGGTATATCATCGAAATTCTATTTTTCGATCACATTGATTCCTAACATAAATGCTTATTGTTGTTAATAATAAATGGGTTTTCCATTGAATATCTTATTCATTTGTTTGTAACATTTTTCACATATACAGTCTTGGGTCCAGGTATATTTGAATTTATATGTAATTTTAAATTTAATCATTCTATTTTTATGAGATAAAATTTTTAATCTCTCATGGTTGATTATCAAATATATTATATTAAATTTTTGACTAATTTAATTTATTTCTTGATTTTTTAGAAAATATGAGTTTTTCAAATATTTTTAATTTATATGATGTGTTAATTTTGAAAAAAAATGATTTTGAAAAACTACAATATCTAGTAATTATTTGTTATGAATTTGTGAGTGTATTGGTATATTATGTTATATTTTCTATGAGGCAGATATATAATATCAATATGAAATAACAACCCATATTGTAACATTTTGCATTTAATATGAAGATTAAATCCATGAAAAACTTGTATGTGTGGTAAATTTAACATTTACATAGAATAGTGGATGTTCATTAAATAAAATATAGCAATAAGATGCATAAATCTGAGTTTGTTTAAGATCCTTATAATATTAAAATTTAATGGGGATATTTGATATTCATATTATCGATTTTTTAATTTCATGGGAAATTGATTTTTAATATGAACATATTTTTTTATATTTGGGATAAATAATTACATTTAATAATAATTTTATTTCAATGAGTATTATATAAATATATTATATTGGTAAATATAAGAGTAAACATTACTCATTTAATAATAACCTATACACACATTAATGTAAATCAAATCAAATCTCATATAGACAGGGATTTTTATATTTTAGAAATTTTCTTCAACTATATTAATAAGAATAACATTGGATAACTATGTTCAAATACATTTAAAACACAACATATTTTAATGGTATGTTTGAGTAAAAACATTTGAAATTAAAAAATAGGAATTGCATTAGTGAATATTATAATAATTCCACAATGAGACCATGAATTCCTAGAGGTAATATTTTGGTCCCACATATATAAATATATTTTAATCTAAATTGATTCTTTATTTCTTAATATAATAAATTATATGATAAATTAATTGAAATTAAAATCATGAATAATTGATATATGGTAAAATTACAATTTTCAAATAAAACATTTAATATCCCCTAGAGATGGTACATTAACTTGAATGCATACATATAAATTCATTACAAAAACCTATGGTGGATGAAATAACATATTTATTATGATATATGTGTATCATATAATTAATTAATATTTAATAAATTGCTAATATTTTATAATATTTTAATATTGTTTTACTCATTTTACTTCCATGAGTGATAACCTTAATATGGGGGATAATGAAATTTTTTTCATTATTAGTGTGGGTATAAAAACCATTTTTTATGTGGGACTAAATATTCATCATATATTTTTAATATTTTAGATGATTATAGATTTCAAAAAAAATAGTGAAATTATATTTACATTTCTTTTTTTAGAAATATTATTAATGAAAAATTTATTAAAGTACATAATACTGAGATATATGAAGCTTCATGTTAATAATGAATATTTTGATTTACCATGAATATCTATGAATAGAGATATAATTGTCATTATAAATTCATGAATAAATTAAATTATGTCAATATTTAGGTTAATAGTATATCAACTTGTTACCCTCCATAAAAGTGAGTCCACAACGTGAATAATGATTTCTATCAATATTTTTTGAAAAAAAAATTTATTAATAAATTTCTTATAAATTAAAACAAATAATTCAAAATTGTATAAATATATTTAAATAATGAATAAAAATGAGGTTATATAGTTTTAAAAATATACGAAGCCCTTTGAAAATGTTGAAAAGTACATTTTAATGATATATGATCAACATATTGATAATCCAAATGTTTATGGGATATTGGAAATCCCATGAAGTTGATAAGTAATTCATCCAATTCTTTAAAGAAAATTCCAACAATCTGATACACTAGTATACAAATAAGTTGATGAAAAATCATAATTTATTAAAAATATATTTGAAATTAAAATATAAAATAATGATATATAAAATATTTACAAAAAAATTGACCATTTAATTAAAGAATCATATAATATTCCAAAAGATGAAATTAAAATTTCTCCCCTTGACGTTATCAACCTAGTTGAAATAAAATAATAATAATTTTTGATGATGATAAATAGATTTTCTAAATTAGTATTTTATGTTTTTAATTATTCATACCTAATAATAATCATCAAAATAAGGGAAGAATATATTTAGGTAGAATTGTTTTACAAATGGTTACACCAATATATCCCACAAAGAATCATAATAAATGGACTTATATCATTAAAAAATATATAGGGTAAATTATAACTATTTAAGGATTGTGCATCATAGAATATATATAAATTTCAACATTAAAATATATTTTAATACTTATATTTTGGATAACTAAATCTAATAAATAAATTTATCCAACTGGAAAACCAATAAAATTCCATTACATTAATTTTGGATGATTATATTATGATTAGAGTAAACATGTTTTTATTTAAATTTTTTGAAAATATATTGTGCTAAACAATATAGTTTAATGGATTCCAGCTCAGTCAACAATAATAATGTGGTAACAATATTACAACTAGATTGGATAATCCTAAATGTCCATAAATCTACATTAACATTTCGTTTCGTTATAAATCCCTAATTTTATATTTTTTAAAATCAATTATAGTAATTATTAGAATTAAAGAAATACACATTTACCCAAGTATTAATGTAAAATATTGAAAAAAAATTACATTGAAGATGTTTTGTATTTTGGAAATATTTTAAATGAGAACCCATTGAAAAATATATATGAGTGAACATTTATTATAGAAATAAAATTAAATAATGTGGTAAAATATTACTTATTTCATAAAGATGTTTTTTATTCTAAAATAATGAAACTGAATTTGTAATATTTTTTAATGGATATAAACTTTTCCATGGATAGTGAACCCCTACTATGGAGAATATTTTTGTTACCCCTATAAATATGATATATTTTAATAAATATTTCCAAATCTAGAACTTGATAAAATGCATGATTTTGAGGAAGTGTGATATGAGAATAAATTTTTTATATAATATTAAATATATTTTATGCCACCCATGTTAATTTTCTAATAAATAATTGAATAAATATACAAGGTATTTTTTTATGTAAATCTAAAACCACAGTTGAATATGGAATACATGGTTTAATCTTTGTTTGACCCTGTATTGGTTGGTGTTTTGAAATTTTGTGAGGCATCCATTATTCAGTATGTTAGGTGGATTAATTATATAATTTGAAAAACAAATACTTTTTTCATATATAAATAGTTTGTTATTTTAAATTTAATTATTTTGATAAATAACCTAGGAAATATTTATAGAATGATTTATTATCATTCATTGATGGACCATGATCAAATGAAGATTATATATTAGATTAAAGAGTATCAATAGACTCCATATATTGCTAATTAACTCAACTAATAGGGAATGTGTTCATAAATAATGATCAATCCATAACCATGGTATAAGTTTTCAATTGTCGTTTCACACCTATTGATTAAAATTTTGAAGAATTAATTTGATCTTCTTATATCATTATTTTGATTTCACACTTTTATGATGATCCAATTGGGGAAATAATATTTTTTTTTTAATTTAATATTTATTAAATTATGATTTACATATATATTACCCTCCATAAAATTTTGTATGAAAATTCATTTCTAGGGATTTTTGATCACCATTATTGTGGTGTTCTTCACCCATTGTTCATTGTGTTCTTATTTTTATCACCCATGAAGTGTTTTACTCTATGAAAACACATTCCACCATGAAAAGAGGAACAATGACCTAGAAACTGGAAATAACTAAGGCCTATGATAAAGTGGAATGGTACTTTCTTAGAGTCGTTTAGATGAAAATGGGCTTCTACTCTAAATGGGTTGATCAGGTTATGAACTGTGTATCGACCATCTCGTTCTGAATCATGGTCAATGGGGAGATCACCTGAAGAAGTGTCACATCCTGGGGCCTTCTCCAGGGAGATCCCCTTTCTTAATTCACTTATATATTGGTGGCTGATATTTTCTCCAACCTTATCTCCAGGGCTTCATCCTCTAACATCATTCATGGAGCAAAGGATTGTCGAGCAAGCCCACTGGTTTCGCACCTCTTCTTCACCGATGACTGTATCTTTTTTTCTAGAGCATCTACTAATGAATGCTGGGATGTCATCCAGGAAATCCAACAGTAACATCCCAAGTATGTAATGAATAAAAGATATTTTTATCTATGTCTATTAATGAATTAGATAGTGTTTTAGAGGCTTAAAAGGAAAATAAATTGAATCTTAAGCATGGAATACACTAATTGTTTTACTTTCTTTTGATGGAAAACCATTTCCAAATATCTATTTTGAACTTTTATAAGCTATGTTTGTCAAAATAAACTTATTCATTATGATTGGGACATAAAACTTTACTTTGTGTGAATTTTTGGTTTTTTTCTGACAATGTTCATTTTTTAATGAATAGTGAAAAATACCGCATTTTACATCAAAACTACATTTTCATTTAATTAAATTATATGTATAGATTTTATTTCTAATTGTTATTAAATTTTAATCTTAATATATTTTTACCATTTAATCCAATGGTGGTCATTAGGATTAATTTTACTTTGAAATTGGTCAGAAACTAATGCCAAACTTTTAATAGATATTGTTTCAAAAAAACCTGCTATTTGTTTTGACAACAGGAATTATTTTTAAATAAATTATCGCAATTTATGTGTTTGGAATTTGGTTAAATTGATTACATATTTGGAATCAGAATGTCCAAATTATTTAATTAAGACCCTTTTGTTTTTGGACATTATGAATAGTAACGACGGTAATTATCTTTAATTATCTTGATTAATGAGTAATCGGGTAGTTAAGGATATTAAAAATAATATCATAATAATAGAAAATGACACCAAAATGTTTCTTAAGGATACTGGTTGTCTCATGGACGACCATGGGATTCCTTGTGCCAAACATGGGGGCCCCATGAAATCACTTTTGTGAGAATGTGACTTTTTATCTTTTTATTTTTTTAAAAATGTTAAATGTAACAAAGAATGTATCACCTAAGTAAAATATTTTTTATTTTTTCTACATAAATTATAATTTGGACTATAAATCGTCATTGTAAATCTAACAATATTTTCTTCATCATAGTATTTTTTTTATAATTTTTACACATTAAATAAATTAAATTATTTATGACATCATAATGATGTAGCGATGACCTCATTATTTGACGATTTAAATAAAATGGAAAGATAATGTAAAATCTAAGACCTACACATGTCTAAAACCTATTGGATGGGTGGATTTCTAACCCTTATCACCTTAATATTTAATTTTATCAATGTGTGTCCCTTTGAATCCGAAAATCATTTTCAAATAAAGTAACATTTCTTTACTTTCCAAGAGTGCCCCTCCTCTCCTCTTGTAAAAGGCCCCCACCTCTACCTCCTTACCCACACTCCCAAAGCCATTGACTCAGCCAACCCCTACCCATTTTGTCTCTCCACATCCCTCTCTTACTCCTTGAAGCCTCACTTTGGGCAGAAGTCTTCCCAAGGAAGCCTTTGAGCTCAAACCAAAGGGAGTTACCCGATTTTAAGGTAATGTCTTCACTTGAGTCCTTTTGTTATATTTTGCTTCTCCAACACCCTAAAATATTTTTAGTCATTTCTTCTGTAACAACTCCAGTATCATAAATATACTCGGATGTTGTTATAAGAAGGATTCGAGCAACACTTACACACACCTACATCTAATGGATAAAGGACATGCTGTTTCGGTGGATGTTGAATTTATGCCTCCCGAAACGATGATTGTTCAACATTTTTTTAACACCTTAAAAGGTGGCCATTAAGATGTAACTATATTTATATATGATATATAATATTTTTATGTTATCCTTAACCTTATGTATATTTCATTTTGGGCATACCTTTATGGTTTCCATTATGGGTAAACGCGATATCTTTATTTAAGGAAGTGCGGACTACCGCCCCCTCAAAGTGATTTGATTCGTTAAATACCATATATGGGACGTATAATGGATGGAGTTATGATATTATATGTGATATTACACTGGAATTATAAGATACATTTATATAATTATGATTCCATTCTAAAAAATATGAAATAGAAATGAAAGTAGCATTCAGGCGTACGTACAGCTTACCGTCTCCATGAACGGTGCATTTCATTTCTTACCTCTAAATGATTATTTAACATAATAAATGCATGCATGTACTGGATATATATTGTAACGCTCCAAACCTAGATACCCAGATTCGATGCATTATTACATAACATTGGCATGATCATATAGGATCAAGTCTCGAAAGACCGATTAGTTTAGTAGTCTTGGAAACACTAGATATATTTATAAGTCTTACATTACATCATAAGGTAAAAAAAACTACAACAACATCTTGTCTTCATATCCCCTCATACTATCCCTGCAGGTCAGTCATTAATTACTTCTTCATAATCCTGGGAATAATAAAACATTGAAAGGGGTGAGCTCAGATGCTCAGTACGGAAAACATTATAGCAGAAGGTTTCATAGATAAGCATAAATACTTAAGGCATTTTATAACTAAAACGAAAGCCATTTAAACATGATCTTCAAAATAAAATGGCAAATATAAAATAAAATAATTCCATTTACTTACTCACATGGATATTCTACTACTCAAATGATCACATGCAATATCAATGACCACTTTCATAATGATGGAATGTATATGCCAGACTATCATAACCACATAGCCAAGGCCTAGTGCCAAGACTACAAATAAGATTTTGCCAAGGCCTTGTGACAAGACACTACTTTGTCTCATGAGACCTACCGATGCATCGAGGAGCTATAGAGGGCTCCACCCATCACTTACTATGTCCAATGCATTCCTCATATGAAAATCTTTAAACATAACATAAACATTCGTATTAAAACTCACATACGAAATGTCAATACTTTATCTAAAAACCATGAATGGTATAAAAATAGCACATCCACTGTCAAACATAACTCATTCGATACAATATGAAAGATTGTATTGTATCATATTAACCTCAATCAAGAATAATTAATGATATTGACATAGATGAAAATAATCATCAAAACTATTTGAGGGAAATATCCCCCTTTTTCTTGAAATCATTTAAAAGTCACACTTTTTGTCAATAAGCCATTTAAAAATAGATTTTTGAATCAAAGTGTCCCATACCACTTTGAAACTTTTAAAAGGTGTTTTAATTTTAAAACATTAATGTTCATATAAATAAATCCTTAAAACCATTTTTAAAACATTGACATTAATGAACATGATTTAGAAGAATAAGTCATTAATACATTTAAAAATTGTATTTTAGTTAGAGTTTCTAACCAAAATAGAGACACTTGAATACAAATAATTGAGTTAATCAAAACATTATAATTTCATGAGAATAAAGGAATTCATGATATACTATGTAAAAGTACATTATATACACCACATAAAAGTGGTTTGGTGTATAACAACAAAGAAGTCTCAATGGAATGTAAATTGAGATGAAATCTCTCATAAAGGATGTATCCTTAGATTAAGGATAAATCATTGAAATTGTTATGTGTGAAAAATATAAATACACTAAATATGATTGGATATTCAGTGTAAAACAATCAAAGAACATTCACAAATAATCTTGAAAAAACAACACCAATGAATTGGATGTTTAACTCAACAAATGGAGAATGAGTTAAAATTACTCTTATCAAATTCATATCGATGACATTAGAAATTATCAAAGGAGTGATTATGTGTATCAAAAGTATATCCACAGAAAAGGGAAGTGGAAATTATGACATAAGAAAATGAATAGTGATTCCACACATAATCTCAGAGTAAAATAATCAATGGAGTTTGCGTAAAGCCGAATAAATGGGAATTGAAATTTAAAATTCCCTTATCGATTAGGTAACCTATGAAACATACACCCATGAAATATGGATCATAAAATTATTATATAAATGCCCATAAATTAAATTATAATACACAATGAATACAAATATGGGTAGTACACATACGCCACATGCAATAAATAAGTAGTGAATAATGGAATTCTTACGAGATTAAGAGTGAGATATGAAACCCCTTACCTTGTAATTTTCCTTGGTTGGGGGTAGGTTAACCTCCTGTATAATGATGAAATAATTGTTATTAAATTATTCATGAATCATATACATTAATATGATATCATATATGATCTTTAAACATTGCTTTGTTAATAATATCTTAGAATTATCGTCGTTTCATGTGTTAACTTACTCGTTTTCTTTTATATGTTTTGTTAGATAAGCCATGTTTTTCATGGATAGGTTGTATCTTATTCATATCCACAATGATATAATGTTATTAAACAATATTTTTAAATCATCAAATGATAATTATACTTTAATGGATATGACGGAGAATGAATCTCATCGCGTTCGTGGAGACGGTAGTCCGTACGTACGCACGAGCGACAATATCATTCATTTGATATTAAAATAATATATAATTGGATTTTATATCATATATACAGAATCATTATCATGTTATAATTATTATTTAAATGAGTTACACATCATTATTATACCCACCCAAATAATAATATATTGAATAACAATTACACCACGACGTGGAGACGGTAAGTCGTACGTACGCACGTATGGTGACATGTTTTTCAAAGGGTGGATAGAATACCGAATATGGTTGTACCATATTTATAATAACATCACAATATATATAAGATACTGGAGTTATTATTTTAGAATGGTAATAACAAAGAATGAAGAAGTGTAAGAAGAAAGGAACTTGAAAAGTGGTGGTGAAAGCATTACCTCTACTTCGGGTTCTTCCTTTTGATTTGATCAAATGGGATTATTAGGTTGGATTTATGATCAAAATAAAGCCTTTAGGTTGTAGTGAGGGAAGTTGAGAGAGTATTTTGGCAGGGGTTGGCCGAACCAAAAGGCTTTGAAGGTGTGAAAAAATGATAAGGAAGAGTGCCCTTTTATAAGAGGGGTGAGGGGCACCATTGGAAAAGCTAGAAATATTAATTTATAATAAATTCATATTCAGTTTCTAATGGATCCATAGTTTATTATTCAAAGTTTAAGGTGGGGATAGGTCGCAAACCATTAATCCAATAGAATTTATATAGGTTTGGGTTACTATATAAACCTTATCTTTTAGTTTTAACTCTTAGTTAAATAGTTTGACATTTACCATGTCAATTTGTATTTTTATATTATATAGTTAATAAACATACTATATACATCCAAGAGACCCCCAAGTAGTCCATTAATGATATACCTATCATGATATAAGTATCTTGGCCGAACCTTAGATTTTTAGAAATTTAATATCAATTAATAATTTAATGTTTGTTTTAAAAACTCTTTTATGTCAATTTTGACACTATTCAATAGATGATTTTTTGAAACTCATACCAGAATGATTACTTAAAAAAAGATAATTAAATCAATCCTAATATGTCATATTATTCTATAAAATTAGTGTAATTCATTAAAAGTCTTAAATTATATTTATTTGGGTATTTATAATATCAATTATTTTAATTTTTCACTATTATGGTAATTACTGCATCATCATTGTGTCATAGATATATTACATTATTTAATGTTTAAAAATTATAAATAAAATATCATTTTGAATTAAATATTATTATACATCTAATGAATATTTAAAATCGAATTTATCTTATGTATAACCATATATTAAAAATGTTTTAGTAAATAAACATTGATTTTAACTCTTTTAGCTCTTCATTGAATTAAATAATAATAAATGTCCTAATCTAATCCAAGTGGACCTAAATGATAATATTTTATTCCTAAGGATTTTTTTGGTCGAGATACTCTTATCCAATCAAATTACAACATTTTTTAGGGTAATATTAATATCATTTTTACCCTTAATTACCCTATTTACTTTTAACCGTGGTAAATAATAGTAAAAAGTTACTATTCACCAAAAATTATTTTCATCTCATTGAACCACATTTTACTTCTTGGTATTAACTGTGTCTCTCGGATTTTTGAACTTCCATTCAAAGAAGCGGTAAAATTAAGTTTTCTGAAAAATTCAGTTATTTTAGCTACCACTTAGTAGTTTCACTATTCATCAAAATTGAAGTTTTTCAGAACAATGCCAAAATTTCACCCTAAGCTTTAATTGATATTCCAAATTCAAATATGATGTCTAGTTTAAAAAATTATAAACATATAAGTTGAAATAATTAATTTTATAATTAATTCCCGCTGTCACAACAAATAGTGTGTTTTAAAGAAACAATATATATCAAAAGATTGACCATTGTTTAGGTCCAATTTCAATGTGAAATTAATTATAATGAATAACATTGGATAAAATGGTAAAAATATATTCTAATTATACTTTAAAACCACTAAATAATATATTTTATCACTATAAAATAATTTTATTTAAAAAGTTTTTTTTAAATAAAATTTAGTAATTTTAACTATTCATCAAAATATAAATGTTATCCACAAAGTTCCAAAATTTCACCCTAGGATAAATTCGATATTCCGAATCCAAAAATGAAGTCCATTTTGAGAGATAGAATTTATAAAATTTCAAAAAGTTGGAATTACTATTCATAACGGCTAGTTTGATTGGTTGTGGTGTGTTAGAATCTCGAAGTTGCGTACAATGCATGCCATTGCATTATTCGAAGGGAAACGTATCGTGGAAGGTTGGGGTGTTACATTCTCCCCTCCTTTAATAAATTGCGTCCTTGCAATTTTTAAAATTGTGCTTGGGAATATAATTGAAAGTCCAACATCGGAAAAAGAGTCAATAAAACTATCACATTAAATGAAAGAAAGAGAGTTATAAAGGTCAACCAAGATAACCCATACTCAGATTCCATGTAGGAAAAAATGTATATGGATGATAAACTATGTGTCAAGTTCTGATGGAGAGGGATAGAAATCATGATCAAGAGAAAATTAACAATATGAAAACCACAATGCTGTGTTGGGAAAAACGGCCATTAGTCTCCTAGTAGGAATGTAAACGGACAACATTTTTTTGTTTTAAGTTACATTACATAAGGATGAAGAATTTATTTATGATATTGACTAATAATATAATGATATATACTTACATCTTAATTATAGTTTCATTATTTAATAAATTTCCACCACTAACTCATTTTTTTTAAACGATGAGTATTCAAGAAGACTTGGTCACACTGGAAGAGCTATAATAAGCTTCTATAGAATCACATGATCCATGCAGGATGAACTATATATTTAGATTGTCTTTAGAGATTAATCTAAACCAAAATGGTTAGTACAAGATCTAATGATCCCCCAAAAGGATATTCCTTGAGAGAAATAAACACTAATCATAATTTCCAAAATTAAACCAACAATACCCCAAAGTTAAATAAATACCATTCAATAATCAATTGTCCTTTAAATCCTTTAATATAATCAAAACTAATATTGAAAACCAAAACATATTCAAAATGTAGTCTTCCACGTTAAATTGTATCTCCAAATGACAATAATTACTCTTAAAGTCACATACTTATAAGTAAATAACCTAATCATTTCCATAAATAACCCAAATCATTATAAATCCACAATAAAAACATTGATAAAAATCCATCATTACTCCTTAAATGAAATCCCATACTACTCTACTTTCCTTTGGCATATATTTTTCTCAACAAAGCGAACAACTTCCAAAATAACATTTATCACTTAATCACCATAATAATTTTCCTATACTAAGGGTATTCATTTGATAAGACAAAAGATCCCAAATCAAATTATTATTGATCAAAAAAATCATTTAACTAAATATAATAGTCACACTAACCAGGGACTTCACGTAGTCCAGTGGTAGGCGATAAATCCCAATCGCACTTTGGTTGTGGGTTCGATTCCCATAGATTTGTCCGACGAGATGGGTTGTCACACGGTCTACATGTTGTCCTTTTTCAAAAACTATATTTTATAACATTACCAAAATGAGATAAATTCCTCAAAATAACCGTAACATAATTTAACCACAAATGTTATCTCATACCATGCATTGTCATCCCAAATTATAATAATTTTTAATTTCCTCAATCCCAATGATCATATAAAACCCAATGGTTATTTATAACTATATCCACAAGAGAAAACATAATTTTTCCATAAATATCATTCTCACATGGAAAACATTAGGGTTCAAATACAAGATAAAATTATTCCAAAGTAATCCCTTCAACAAGGATCACTAATAATTTTTAAGCATTTATCCAACCATTTATTTCCACATACCTTCTTCTCTGACCAAGAAAATATCCTATATAATTGAAAATTCACTCAGGTAATGGCCAGGTCCCCTACATTTACGGAAAATGACTGTAAATGGATTCTTGGACCATTTTTATCTTCTTCCATAGTACTCTTCATTTTTCTTCGGCAATTCTTCACTTTAAGTCCTTCCTGCATGTAATGCATTTCTTTGTCCCATTGAGACAGTTTCCTGGGTGCCTCCTTCACTTTTCCCTGCATGATGGAAATTGAGGATGTCTTTCTCCATGGTCTCCACTACTGGAGCTCTTATTATTCATCACCTTTCTCTTCTTTGTTGAGTCCGGTAATTGGTTAATATATATATTGTTGATCATATTTTTGGAAAATTGATTTGGCATAAAGATGATATCTTTTACGCCTATCAACATTCCATTTTGTTGCTCATTTCCACCATTGTTCCCACCCTGTGGATCATTCTCAAAGTCACTATGACTTCCTTGGAATCCAGCCATTGACTAAAACCAGAAAGCATTGTGTTATTAATAGTAGTCATACAATCATTTAGAGATTAACATGTCACCATATTATCAATTTGAAACACATTAGGATTAACCAAGGTCATTTACTCTCATATTATATATATAATACTTTAAATCGGTTTGTAATGAAAATGTAAATTATCCTAAACATATCCCCTTGGAGTGTCGTAACCAAGAGTGCAACAAGCCCCATTGTTGTGCACCAGTTCCTGTTCAAGTATAGTTCAAAGTGGTGTTTTCGGGTTTTAACCCTAGGTACATCTGTTCCAGAGCCACCTCTACCTGTTCGTATCCAGACAGGGATGTATTTCTCAGAAAAGTCACAAAATCTCTACAATACCAAAATTATAGGAAGGTCTTCTATTCTAATCCTCAAAGTTCATCTTAGGTCTACGTGCTCTAATCAGAGTTTATCTAAATCTAGCTTCCATGGTTTGTACTAAACTTCCTCTGATACCAACTGTAACGCCCCGACCCTAGATACCCAGAGTAGGTGCATTATTACATAACATTGGCATGATCACAAAGGATCAAGTCTCGAAAGACAGATTAGTTTAGTAGTCTTGGAAACACTAGATATATTCATAAGTCTTACATTACATCATAAGGTAAAAAAACTACAACAACATCTTTTCTTCATTTCCCCTCATACTATCCCTACAGGTCATTCATTAATTACTTCTTCATAATCCTAGGAAAAATAAAACATTGAAAGGGGTGAGCTCAGATTCTCAGTAAGGATAACATTATAGCGGAAGCTTTTATAGATAAGCATAAACACTTAAGGCATTTTATAACTAAAACGAAAGCCTTTTAAACTTGAAATTCAGCATAAAATGGCAAAGATAAAATAAAATAATTCCATTTACTTACTCACATGGATATTCTACTACTCAAATGATCACATGCAATATCAATGGCCACTTTCATAATGATGGAATGCATAATACCAGACTATCATAACCACATAGCCAAGGCCTCGTGCCAAGACTACAAATAAGAATTTTCCAAGGCCTTGTGCCAAGACACTAGTTTGTCTCAAGAGACCTACAGATGCATCGAGGAGCTATAGCGGGCTCCACCAGTCACATATTATGTCCAATGCATTCCTCATATGAAAAGTTTCAAACGTAACACAAACATTCGTATTAAAACTAGCATACAAAATGTCAATACTTTATCTAAAAACCATGAATGGTATAAAAATAGATTATCCACAGTAAAACATAACTCATTCGATACAATATGTAAGATTTTATTGTATCATATTAAAAAAAAATCAAGAATAATGAAGGATATTGATATAGATGAAAATAATCATCAAAACTATGTGAGAGAAATATCCCCTTTTTCTTGAAATCATTTACAAGTGACACTATTTGTCAATAATCCATTTAAAAATAGATTTTTGAATCAAAGTGTCCCATACCACATTGAAACTTTTAAAAGGAGTTTTATTTTTAAAACTTTAATGTCCATATAAGTAAATCCTTAAATCCATTTTTAAAACATGGACATTAATGAGCAAGATTTAGAATAATAATTTCTTTAAAACATTTAAAAATGGTATTTTAGTTAGAGTTTCTAACCAAAAGAGAGACACTTGAATACAAATAATTGAGGTAATAAAAACATTATAATATCATGAGAATAAAGGAATTAATGATATACTATGTCAAAGTACATTATATACACCACATAAAAGTGATTTGGTGTATAGGAACAAAGAAGTCTCAATGGAATGTAAATTGAGATGAAATCACTCATAAAGGCCGTATCCTTAGATTAAGGATAAATCAACGACATAGTTATGTGTTAAAAATATAAATACACTAAATATGATTGGATATTCAGTTTAAAACAATAAAAGAACATTCACACATAATCTCGAAAAAACAACACCAGTGAATTGGATGTTTAACTCAACAAATGGAGAATGAGTTAAAATTAATCTTATCAAATTCATATCAATGACTTGAGAATTATCAATGGAGTGATTATGTTTATCAAAAGTATATCCATAGAAATGGGGAGTAGAAATTATGACATAAGAAAATTAATAGTGATTCCACACATAATCTCGGAGTAAAATAATAAATGGAGTTTGCGTAAAGCCGAATAAATGGGAATTGAAATTTCAAATTCCCTTATTGATTTAGTATCTTATGAAACATACACCCCTGAAAGAAGGATCATACAATTATTATGTAAATTCCCATAAATTAATTCATAATACACAATGAATACAATTATTGGTAGTACACATACACCACATGCAATAAATAAGTGGTGAACAATGGAATTCTCACGAGATTAAGAGTGAGATAAGAAACCCCTTACCTCGTACTTTTCCTTCATTGGGGGTAGGTAAACCTCCTGTATAATGTTGAAATAATTGTTATTAAATTATTCATGAATCATATACATTAATATGATATCATATATGATCTTTTATCATTTATTTGTTAATAATATCTTAGAATTATCGTCGTTTCTTGTGTTAACTTACTCGTTTTCCTTTATATGTTTTGTTACATAATCCATGTTTCTCATGGATAGGTTGTATCTTATTCATATCCAGAATTATATAAAGTTATTAAACATTATTTTTAAATCATCAAATGATAATTATACTTGAATGGATATGACGGAGAATGAATCTCATCGTGTTCATGGAGACTGTAGTCCGTACGTACGCACGAGCAACAATATCATTCTTTTGATATTAAAATAATATATAATTGGATGGTATATCATATATAAAGAATCATTATCATGTTATATTTATTATTTAAATGACTTACACATCATTATTATACCCACCCAAATAATAATATATTGAATAACAATTACACCACGACGTGGAGACGGTAAGCCGTACGTACGCACGTATGGTGACATGTTATTCAAACGGGGGATAGAATACCGAATATAGTTGTAACATATTTATAATAACATCACAGTATATATAATATACTGGATTTAATATTTTGTAATCGTAATATCAAAGAAAGAAGAAGTGGAAGAAGAAAGGAACTTGAAAATGGGTGGTGAAAACATTACCTCTTCTTTGAATTCTTCCTTTTGATTTGATCCAAATGGCTCATTAGGTTGGCTTTATGATCAAACTAGGGCCTCTAGGTTATAGTGAGGTAAGTTGAGAGAGTATTTTGGCAAGGTTTGGCCTAACAAAAATTATTTGATGGTGTGAATAAATGATAAGGAAGAGTGCCCTTTTATAAGAGGGGTGAGGGGCACCTTTGGAAAAGCTAGAAATATTAATTTATAATAAATTCATATTCGGTTTCTAATGGATCAAAAGTTGATTATTAAAAGGTTAAGGTGTGGATAGATCGAAAACCATTCAACCAATAGAATTTATACAGGTTTGGGTTACTATATTAACCTTATCATTTAGTTTTAACTCTTAGTTAATTAGTTTGACATTTACCATGTCACTTTGTATTTTTATATTATATAGTTAATAAACATACACTATACATCCAAGAGACCCCCAAGTGATCCATTAATGATATACCTATCACTATATAAGTCTCTTGGCCGAACCTTAGATTTTTAGAAATTTAATATCAAATAATAATATAATGTTTGTTTTAAAAACTCTTTTATGACAATTTTGACACTATTCAATAGTTGATTATTTTGAAACTCATAACAGAATTATTACTTCCAATAAAGATAATTAAATCAATCCTACTATGTCATATTATCCTATATAATTAGTGTAATTTCTTAAAAGTCTTAAATTATATTTATTTTGGTATTTATAATATCAATTATTTTAATTTTTTTAATATTATGGTAATTACTGCATCATCATTGTGTCATAAATATATTACATTATTTAAAGTTTAAAAATTATAAATAAAATATCATTATGTAATAAATCATATTCGATTTCTAATGAATATTTAAAATCAAATTTATCTTATGTATAACCTTATATTAAAAATGTTTTAGTAAATAAACTTTGATTTTAACTCTTTTAACTCTTCTTTGAATTAAATAATAATAAATGTCCTAATCTAATCTAAGTGGACCTAAATGATAATATTTTATTCCTAAGGTTGTTTTTGGTCGAGATACACTTGTACAATAGAATTAGGACATATGTTAGGTTAATATTAATATCATTTATGCCCTTAATTACCCAATTTACTTTTAACCGTGGAAAATAAAAGTAAAAAGTTACTATTCACCAAAAATTATTTTCATCTCATTGAACCACATTTTACTTCTTGGTATTAACCGTCTCTCTTGGATTATCGAAATTCCATTCACAGAAGCGGTAAAATTATTTTTTATGAAAAATTTAGTTTTTTTAACTACCACTTATTGGTTTCACTATTCATCTAAAATTGAAGTTTTTCAGAACAATGCCAAAAATTAACCCTAAGCTTTAATTGATATTCCAAATTCAAAAATGATTTCTATTTTACAAAATTCTAAACATATACGTTGCACTAATTAATTTTATAATTAATTCCCGCTGTCACAACAAATAGCGTGTTTTTAAGAAACAATATATATCAAAAGATTGACAATTGTTTAGGTCCAATTTCAAAGTGAAATTAATTCTAATGAACACCAATGGATAAAATGGTAAAAATATATTCTAATTATACTTTAAAACCACCAAATAATATAATTTATCACTATAAATTATTTTGATTTAATAAGTTGTTTTTAATTAAAATTTTGTAATTTTCACTATTCATCAAAATATAAGTTTTATCCGAAAAGTTGCAAAATTTCACCCTAGGATAAATTCGATATTCCGAATCCAAAAATGAAGTCCATTTTGAGAGATAGAATTTATATAATTTCAAAAAGTAGGTATTACTATTCATAACGGCTAGTTTGATTGGTTGTGGTGTGTTAGAATCTCGAAGATGCGTACAATACATGCCATTGCAGTATTCGAAGGGAAACGTACCGTGGAAGCTTGGGGTGTTACATATATGACATATATGATATCTACATCATGAATACCGTTCTGGATATAATGGATACATGAACAACTTGTAATTATAAAGGGCTTATTTTTGTCTCAAGTACGAATGATCGTTAAAACGACCGTTATTAACTTAAATAATTACATAGTGTTCACAAAATGGAAATAAGTGATATAAAAGGAATAATGAACTTGAAAAAGGTTCTTAAACAAGTAGAAATTAACTTATTTTTATTATTCAGCAGATTAAATAATGACCGAGTGAAGTCGGACCCGAGGTATGGGACTTCGTCTCAATCTCCTTCCATTGAGGCATATTTTGTTTCATACTCAACCTTCTTTTATACGGTGTATAAACCCCTTTGACTTTTACGTTTATCCAAAAGGAATATTTTTTTATATGAAGCGTTTTACTAAATGACAAAAGGGAATGTTTTTTCGTACGTATGCGGCGACAACGACTTCTCCGCCGCCATGACCATTATTTGAGTTTCGGCTTCCTCTACAAGCCATACCTTCTTTTTAAAAGAAAAATAAATACCATGTTTTACTTTTCTTTTATTTTGGTATTGAAAATGGTTTTCATAATGTTTTTATATCAATGTGTTGTATTGATATCTTGTGATTGAAAGGTGGAAATGTTATGTTTCCTTTATGCATGTTTTATGTGATACGATTATGTTGAGGTTGTTGGGCATTATTATGAAGACGGGTGGTTCCGTGATAAACTAAGGGCAGGTGAGCCCGATATTGCTTTCCAATGCATTGGGTAACACGAAGGAGTGAAATGTTAATGTTTCACCGAAGTGATTTTGGGAATATACTGTGATGGGAATTCCAAATGTAACCAACAGGGTTACTCCCTACGTAAGAATGTTATGAATGCCTCAAGTTACCTTTATGTCTTAGGATTTCTATGATTTATTCATGATTTGATGAGGTATGTTTTATGGGTAAAGTATGATTTCATTCTTATGTATATATGAACTCATGTTTCCTTTCCATATTTTTTTATATCCCTTACTGAGCTTTTTATTCTCATCCCATGTTTATTGAAATGTTTTTCAAAAGTCAAGGGAAAGGCACATGATATGATGATAGTGTCAAGGAAGTGTCAAGAAAGAATCAATGTTTTATTTCAAATATGTATCTATTGATGGGAAAGAAGAATAATATCTTTATGTAACCACATTGTTTATATGTGGAATGTAATGAATGTTTTATGATCTAATTCTCTAAAACTCTAAACCCGAAAAGATCCTCAATATGTAATCTTGTAATAACTCTAGATTAAGTAAGGTTTAAGGATGGGGCCTTATAGTTGGTATCAAATGTCAGTTTAGATTACTTTAGGAGTAATAATTCTATTAAATGATTATCCAAAAATATTGTTTTTATGGTCAAATTGAATTGATATAGTATTTGAAGATTACCATGTTGCTTCATCTAAGACATGTTTGTTCAGAATGATTTTTTACAGAGGAAACATGGAAGCAATGCTAGGAAGGCATGCAGAAGGAAATAACCTTTCTAATCAGCTTCCTGAGATGGTCAGAATTGGAACTGAACAGTTTTTTGCAGTGATGGAATAGTTGAATCAAGCGATAAATGGCGGTGGTATCCATGCATGAGACCAGCCAGATCAACCGCAGAGGAACATGTTACTGGTTGAACATTTCATGAGGCAACATCCACCATCATTCAGAGGATCATCTGACCCTGTGCTAGCTGAATGGTGGATTAAATCACTGGAGAATATTTTCGATGTCTTGGGGTGATAAAACAATCAAAAGGTTAGTCTTGCTATTTACCGTTTGGAGGGTGAAGCAGATCAGTGGTGGTCGATGGTTAAAAATATCAAGGATGGTGATGAGATTGATGCTCTTGACTGGGATGAATTCAAAGGTATGTATCTTGAGAAGTATTTTCCTAAGGCTGTTCGACTTAGGATGTAAAATAAATTCTTGGAATTGAGGCAAGAGGATGACTCAGTGGCCGCCTATGAAAAAAGGTTCACTCGATTGGAAATGTATGCTCAAAATTTTATCCGATACCTTGATAGTAAAATCAATCATTTTTACTAAGGATTAAATCCAAAATATCGAAGGGCATTAGCTTCTCATGTGTTTAAAAGTTATGAAAAGCGTGTTTGATGTGCTGAGAAGGTGGAAATGGAGGTTTCTGATGATCAAGTTTTCTATAACAACCAATAGAAGAAGAGACCGAGGTGGTAGGAGAAAGGTAAGAATTCTTCAAAAAAATCTGATGGTAAGAAAACTTAGTTTCGAGTTTGTGATAAATGTGGAAAAAGGCATGTTGGGGAATGTCTTCTGAATTATGGAAAGTGCTACCAATGTGGTAATATGGTACATAAGTCTTGTCATTTCACTGAAAAAGATCACGGTGAAGGTAAGACCAAATTTGATTTAAAGTTAGTGAAATTTTTTATGTGTAATGAGATGGGTCACTATGAAAACAAGTGTCCGACAAAGAGCTTGAGTGATGGGAAGCAGTTAGACTACAAGCAGAAAGGGGTGGTGAAATCCTTTGCAACTACTTCAGCAGATGTTGGGCCATCAAATGAAGTTGTATCAGGTACATTGTTTGTTTTTTTATATTATGCCAGTGTGTTGTTTGATTCAGGGTCTACACATTCTTTCATCTTGGAAAACTTTTCTAGTACAATGGGAATACCATCTCAAGAAATGACACCTCAAATTTTGGTAAAAACACCTGGGGGAAATGTTGAGGCAAAAAGAATTTATAAGAATCTTCCTATCCTTATCCGTGGAAAGAACCTACTTGAAACCCTAATTGTTCTACCTCTAGTTGAGTTTGATGTTATCCTGGGTATGGATTGGCTCTCTATTTACCATGCTAAGATTGACTGTAGAGCTAAAGAAGTTTCTTTTCAGAATGTCTTTTAGTGTTTTTACAAGAATGAACCATTACTGTTGATAACTTATCAAGAGGACAAGAAACATGCAAAAGATGGAAATGAATGTTTCCTTGCACACATCGTTGAAAATAAAGGAACTGTTCAGATTAATGATGTGCTAGTGGTAAATGAGTATCCTGATGTTTTTCCTGATGAGTTGCCTGGAATATTACCAGATTGAGAAGTTGAGTTTACTGTTGACTTAGTTCCTGATGTTAAGCCAATTTCAAAACCCCCTTATTGAAAGGCTCAAATTGAACTTTTAGAGTTGAAGGAGCAATTGCAAGATTTATTAGAGAAAGGTTTCATTCGACCTAGCACATCACCATGGGTTTCTCCTATTTTATTTATTAAAAAGGAAGATGGTTCAATGAGACTATGAATTGATTATAGAGCCTTGAATAACATCACTATTAAGAACAAATATCCTTTGCCTAATATCGATGATTAGTTTGATCAGCTCCAGGGAGCTCAGTATTTTTCAAAGATTGACTTGAGATCAGTGTACCATCAACTGAATGTAAAGGAAGTAGATGTTCTGAAGACCGTGTTCCGTACAAGATATAGCCATTATGAATTTGTAGTTATGCCTTTTGGTCTAACCAATGCACCTTCTGTATTCATGGACTTAATGAATAGAATTTTCCATGAGTTCTTGGATAAGTTTGAGGTGGTTTTCTTTGACGATATTTTGGTGTTTTCTAAAAGTAAATAGGACCATGAAATACATTTAAGGGTTATATTGCAAACCTCAAAAGAAAAGTAACTGTATGGAAAATTCAGCAAATCTGAGTTTTAGTTGCAACAAATTTCTTTCCTTGGTCACATTGTTTCTAAATATGGGATAACCGTTGATCCTGCAAAAACAAAGGTTGTTGAAGAATGGCCAAGACCCACAAATGTAACAGAGATATGTAGTTTTTTTGGTTTGGCAGGATATTACCGAAGGTTTGTTATAAATTTTTCATAGTTATCTAGTCCAATGACTAAGCTAACTCGGAAGGGTGTTAAGTTTATCTGGACAAAAGAATGTGATGATTGTTTTCAGGAATAGAAAAGAAGATTAGTGAATGCCCCAGTTATGGCACTACCTTCCAGGAATGGTGAGTTTGTTATATACAGTGATGCTTTATTGAAAGGAATTGGTTGTGTACTAATGCAGAATGATCAGGTAATTTCTTATGCTTCACGTCAGTTGAAAACTCCTGAGGTAAATTACCCTACACATGATTTGGAATTAGCTGCTGTTTTTTTCGCTTCAAAAATTTGGAGGCATCATTTGTATGGAGTAAAGTGTGAAATATATACTGATCACAAAAGTTTAAAGTATATATTCACTCAGAAAGAGTTAAAGATGAGAAAGAGGAGATGGCTGGAATTAATCAAGGATTATGATTCTACAATTCATTACCATCTGGGAAAAGCAAATAAAATGGCTGATGCTTTGAGTCAAAAAAAGTAATGCTTTATTAGAAATTTTGTGTTTGGAACGTGATCATTTGGTTAAAGATTTGATGAACTTTGGAATAGAAGTTGTTGGTTCAGGAAGTTCTTCTGTTTTGATTCAGGTATCGGTGAGATCATCTCTAGCAGACAGAATCAAGCAAGCATAGAAGCAAGAGAGTGAGTTGCAGAAAAAGGTAGAGCTAGTTCAAATGGGTAATTTTCTTGAATTTAACATTGATAATGATTACATTTTGAGATTTGGAAAGAGATTGTGTGTGCCTTGTGATTCATAGTTGAAGATATAGTTGTTATGTGAAGCGCATAGTTCTCCATTTTCAGTTCATCCTGGCAGTACTACGATGTACAGAGATCTGCGGGAGTATTACTGGTTTGATGGAATGAAAAGAGATATTGCTGATTTTACTGTGAAGTGTTTGACATGTCAACAGGTTAAAGCAAAGTGGCAGTTACCGAAAGGGATGCTTCAGCCTTTACCAGTGCAAGAGTGGAAATGAGAGAATATATCCATGGACTTTGTTGTGGGATTACCAAAGACATCTCGGGGTAATAATGAAATCATGGTTATTATTGATCGCTTGACTAAATCTGCTCATTTCCTTCCTATACGAGATACATTATCCTTAGATCAACTTTCCTATTTGTATCGTAAAGAGATAGTCATGTTACATGGAGTTCATATTTCCATTGTATCTGATCGTGATCCCATGTTCACTTCTAACTTTTGGAAAGTCCTTCAGATGTCGTTGGGTACTGAATTAAATTTTAGTACAACATTTCATCCTCAATCAGATGGGCAGTCAGAACGAACAATTCAGACCTGTGAGGATATGATACGAGCTTGTTTGATGGATTATCAGCGAAGTTGGGAGAAACATCTTTCATTGGTTGAATTTTCATATAATAACAGTTTTCATTCCAGTATACAGATGGCACCATTTGAGGTGTTATATGGGAAGCAGTGTCGAACTCCAGATTTCTGGGATGAAGTGGGTAAAAGAATGTTTATGGGACCATAATTGGTAGAAGAGATGGTTGACAAAGTTCAGCTGATTCAGAAACACATGAGAACAACTCTGAGTAGGCAGAAGAGTTATGCAGACAATAGGAGGAAGGATCTAACTTTTGAGGTAGGTGATCATGTTTTTCTCAAAGTCTCACCATGGAAAAGTGTGATGAGATTTGGTAATAAAGGAAATATGTGTCCAAGGTTCATTGGACTATATGAAATTCTGGAGATAGTTGGATCAGTTGAATACGTGGTGGCTTTACCTCCGAGTTTATCTCAGGTACAAAATGTTTTTCATGTTTCGATGCTGAGAAAGTACATGCCAGATCCATCTCATGTTTTGAGTCCAGAGGTAGTTCAGCTGGAAGAGAACCTATCTTATGAGGAACAACCTGTCCAGATTCTTGACCACAGAGAGCAACTGTTACGGAATAAGGTGATTAATCAGGTAAAGGTTTTGTGGAAAAACCACATGATGGTAGAGGCAACATGGGAATCTGAAAATGAAATGAGGGATAAGTACCCCCATTTATTTCATAAGTAAATAAATTGTAGGGACACAATTTTCTAAAGGGGTCAAGGATATAACATCCCAAGTAAGTAATGAATAATAGATATTTTTATCTATGTCTATTAATGAATTAGATAGTGTTTTAGAGGCTTAAAATTAAAATAAATCCAATATTAAGCATGGAATACACTAAGTGTTTTACTGCCTTTTGATGGAAAACCATTTTTAAATATATCTTTTGAAAATTTTATAAGCCATGT
This sequence comes from Viscum album, assembly GCA_963277665.1. Taxonomy (NCBI): domain Eukaryota; kingdom Viridiplantae; phylum Streptophyta; class Magnoliopsida; order Santalales; family Viscaceae; genus Viscum; species Viscum album. The sequence goes on along the minus strand of OY728166.1, from coordinate 345,676,449 downwards.
TTGTAAAAATAAACTTATTCTTTATGATTGGGACATCAAAATTTACTTTGTGTGAATTTTTGGTATTTTTCTGACAATGATCAATTTTTAATGAATCGTGAAAAATACTTCATTTTACATCAAAACTACTTTTTCATTTAATTTAATTATATGGTTAGATTATATTTTTAATTTTTCTTAAAGTGTAATCTGAATATATATTTAACATTTAATCCAATGGGAGTCATTGGGATTAATTTCACTTTGAAATTGGTCATAAACTAATATCAAACATTTCATAGATATTGTTTCAAAAAAACCCGCTATTTGTTTTGACAACAGGAATTATTTTTAAATCAATTATTGAAATTTATGTGTTTGGAATTTGGTAAAATGGATTACATATTTGGAATCATATGTTCCAAATTATTCAATTAAGACTCTTTTGTTTTTGGACATTATGAATAGTAACGACGGTAATTATCTTTAATTATCTTGATTAATGAGTAATCAGGTAGTTAAGGATAATAAAATAACAACATAATAATATACAATGACACCAAAATGTGTCCTAAGGCTACTGGTTGTCTCTTGTCCGTCCATGGGATTCCTTGTGCCAAACATGGGGGCCCTATGAAATCACTTTTGTGAGAAAGTGACTTTTTATTTTTTTTATTTTTTAAAGAATGTTAAATGTAACAAAGAATGTATCACCTAAGTAATATATTTTTAATTTTGACTAAATAAATGATAATTTGGACTATAAATAGTCATTGGAAATCTAACAAGAATTTATACATCATAGTATTTTTTTTATAATTTTTAGACATTAAATAAATTAAATTATATATGACATCATAATGATGCAGCGATGACTTCATTATTTGACGATTTAAATAAAATGGAAACATAATGTAAACTATAAGACATAAACATGTCCAAAACCTATTGGATGGGTGTATTTCGAACCCTTATGACCTTACGCTCGAATTATATCAATTTGGGACCTTTTTAATACGAATATCATTTTCAAATAAAGTAACATTTCTTTGCTTTCCAAGAGTGCCCTTCCTCTCCTCTTATAAAAGGCCCCAACCTCTACCTCCTTACCCACACTCCCATAGCCTTTGGCTCGGCTAACCCCTACCCATTTTTTCTCTCCATATCCCTCTCTTACTCCTTGATGCCTCACTTTGGGAAGAAGTCTTCCCAAGGAAGCCTTTGAGCTCAAACCAAAAAGAGTTACCCGATTTTAAGGTAATGTCTTCAATTGAGTCTTTATGTTATATTTTGCTTCTCCAACCCCCTAAACTCTTTTTAGTCGTTTATTTTGTATCAACTCCAGTATTGTAAATATATTATAATGTTGTTATAAGAAGGATTCGAGCTACACTTACACACACCTACATCTAATGGTTAAAGGACATATTGTTTCCATGGATGGTGAATTTATGCCTCCAGAAACGATGATTGTTCAACATCCTTTTAACACCTTCAAAGGTGGACATTAAGATGTCACTATATTTTTATATGATATATAATATGTTTATGTTTTTTTTAATACTCTGTATTTTTCATTTTGGGAAAACATTTATGGTTTCCATTATGGGTAAACACGATATCTTCATTTAAGGAAGTGCGGACTACCACCCCCTCAAAGTGATTTGATTCGTTAAATACCATTTGTGGGATGTTTAAAGGATGGAGTTATGATATTATATGTGATATTGCACTATAATTATAATATACCTTTATATCATTATTATTCCATTCTATAAAATACGAAATAGAAATGAAAGTAGCGTTCATGCGTACATACGGCTTACCGTCTCCATGAACGGTGCATTTCATTTCGTACCTCTAAATGATTATGTAATATTATAAATGCATTCATGTACTGGATATATATGACATATATGATATCTACATCATGAATACCAATCTGGATATAATGTATACATGAACAACTTTAAATTATAAAGGGCTTATTTTTGACTCAATTACCAATGATTGTTAAAACGACCGTTATTAACTTAAATAATTACATAGTATTAATGACATGGCAATAAGTGATATAAAAGGAATAATGAACATGAAAAAGGTTCTTAAAAAGTAGAAATTAACTCAAGTTTATTATTCAGGATATTAAAGAACGACCGAGTCAAGTCGGACCCGAGGTATGGGACTTCGTCTCAATCTCCATTCATTGAGGCATATTTTGTTTTATACTCAACCTTCTTCTATACGGTGTATAAACCCCTTTTACATTTACTTTTATCCAAAAGGAATTTTTTTTATAAGAATCGTTTTACTAAATGACAAAAGGGAATGTTTTTTTATAAGTATGCGGCGACAACGACTTCTCCGTCGCCGTGACCATTATTTGATTTTCGGCTTCCTCTATAAGCCATACCTTCTTTTTAAAAGAAAAATAAATACCATGTTTTACATTTCTTTTATTTTGGTATTGAAAATGGTTTTCATAATGATTTTATATCAATGTGATGTATTTATATCTTGTGATTGAAAGGTGGAAATGTTATGTTTCCTTTATGCATGTTTTATGTGATACTATTATGTTGAGGTTCTTGGGCATTATTATGAAAAAGGGTGGTTTCGTGATAAACTAAGGGCGGGTGAGCCTGATATAGCTCTCCAATGCATTGGGTAATGCGAAGGAGTGAAACGTTAAGGTTTCTCCGAAGAGATTTAGGGAAAATACTATGATGGGTATTCCAAACGTTACTAAGAGGGTTACTCCATACGTAAGAATGTTATGAATGCCTCAAGTTGTGTTTATGTCTTATGATTTCTATGATTTATTCATGATTTGATGAGGTATGTTTTATGGGTAAAGTATGATTTCATTCTTATGTATATATGAACTCATGCCTCCTTTCCATATTTTTTTATATCCCTTACTGAGCATTTTTATGATCATCAAAAGTTTTTTGAAATGTTTTTCATAGGTCACGGGAAAGGTACATGATATGATGATAGTGTCAAGGAAGTGTCAAGAAAGAATTCATGATTTATTTTAAATATGTTTCCATTGATGGGAAAGAAGAATACTATCTTTATGTAACCACTTTTTTTATATGTGGAATATAATGGATGTGTTATGATCAAATTCTCTAAAACTCTAAACCCAAAAAGATCCTCAATGTGTAATCTTGTAATAACTCAAGATTATGTATGGTTTAAGGCCGGGGCCTTATACCAACAGTATGAGAGGGCGTATGGTCAATCAATCAATCATGGAAAGTCGAAAATCTCCTTCAGCGTCGGGGTACCTCCTATCAAGAAACAAGAACTCTGTGAATTTGTTTGCTTCCATTTGGTGGAAAAGCACCAGAAGTACATCGTGCTCCCCAATATTTTTGGCCGCTCTAAAAAAGAAATTTTTTCATCCGTGCTAGATAGGATTGAGATGAAAATTCAAGGCTGGACTCCCAAAAAATTTCCAATGCAGGCAAAAATATCCTCATTGAAGCCATCACTCATTCCATCCCCAGGTATTGTATGTCTCAATTTAAGCTTCTGGTGGCCATTTTCAATCAAATCCATTCATGAGTAGCCAACATTTGGTGGGGGAAGAAATATGGAAGAAATAGAACCCAATGGATGGCCTGGGAGAATCTATTCAAACCCAATCCTAAGGGAGGCATGGGATTGCAGAATCTCTTTCATTTCAATGATGCTCTACTGGCTAAGCAAGGTTGGAGTCTGGTTATCCGTCCATCATCCCTCTGTGCACATGTTCTTAGAGCCAAATATTATCCCCACAAGGACTTCCATGTCACCTCTCTTGGCCCATGTCCAAGCTTTCTCTAGAGAAGCATTTGTGGGGCACGAGTTCTCATGAAAAAATGGATAGGCTGGAGGATCAGGAATGGACAATCTGTTAAAATTTGGACTGATCCTTGGTTGATTGATAAGGATGGAATGCGGGCCTCATCCCCTGCCCAAGTAGGTTTTGAAGATGCCACCGTCAGATGCCTCTTTTCCGACCACGATCCAGGATGGTGCATTGAAAAGATCCTCGCATGGTTTAATGAAAGAGATAAAAGAATCATCCAGAGTACCCCTTGGGTCCCTGATGATGGCCCCAACCATCTCTTCTAGACATATGACCTTTCGGGAGCCTACACAGTGAAATCTGGATATCGGCTCACCAGTGGCCAACAATCAGTCGACTGGGATGGGGAACCCTGTCAATTTGGAAACTCAACGTTCCACCAGAAATATGCCACTTTTGGTGGCAGATGTGCATGGGTACCCTTCCAACCATGAGCATGCATGTCTTCCGACATATTTCAAATTAGGATTCATGCATTTGATGCCTGAACGTCCCAGAATCTCCCTTGTATTCCATCATCATGTGCCCAGGGGCTAAGGAAATTTTGAATTTATGGGGTGCTGCTGCTGACACTTCATTGGCCATGGCCGCTTACCTCCCATACTTCCTATTGAGATGGTGCTCCTCCTTCCCGCCATCTAAAGAAGGTTCACATTGCACCTTGTCATGGATCATTTGGGTCCGTCACAATGAGTAAATTTTAACCACATTCACAGACCCCCCCCCCCCGTTTTCTGGACCGAACGGCCTCTTTGTGGGTTGAGGGCTCGAAGCACCAAAATGGACACAAAAAGATTGTGGGTCCCCCATCCTTTCCCTCCCACTGGTGTCCGCCAAGAGAAGGGATTCTTTAGATTAATGTGGATGAGTCTCTCCCCAATGATATGCATGTTGGCCTTGGCATCCTGGCCCAGAATCATCAGGGGAAATTGTTGCAGCCAAACATGAAGCACACTACGCTTTCTGGGAACCTGTGGTGGATGAGGTTACTGCCATTCATGTAGGTCTGATGCTCACCCTGGACCGCGATTGGTATAAAATCACCCTTGAATCAGACTGTGTCACCATTATCAAGGCTATCAACTCCAACGACGGTGGCCTCCAGTCTTTTGGATTCCTCATCAGGCGAATCCTGTCTATCCATCCAGGCTTCTCAATCTGCACATTCTCTTTTAGTAAATGAGAAGGAAACAATGTTTCTCATAATATTGCGGCGTCAAGACCCTATGATGTGGACTATATCTGGCTGGAACATTTCCCTTCATGGCTTTGCATTCATACATCTGCTGATTTTCGACATCAATGAACCTTTTCCTTCAAAATAAATGATATAGAACCCCCTAGGATCATTCATGTTGTGTTTATGATAATGAAGATAAAATTTGGAGATGAATCCATATACATTTCTGAAACCTATGGTGATTCTCATAGATATGGAATCTGGTATTGAATATTAGAAATTGAATTACTAGTACACATTTTTGTGATTTATGTGAATGGAGGTGATCTTTTATAGAATCGGGATACTGGAAAAAAGATATTAATATTACCAACACTAATTTTGTGATGTCAAACATCCCAAATATAAATGAAAACATTAGAAATGGTGTCTATGAAAAATATATTAATTTATAAAAAAAATATCCAAAAAGGAGTGTACATGGATAAACGCACACCATGATATACTCTATCTTATACAGTAAGAGATTATTGATATAGATATGCATCATGTGTATTTTGGGACCCCTGCATGTGGTGTGAAATGTTGGTAGATACCTGGTTTGTACTCCATGAGTACAATTTAATGAATACAAACAATTTCACTGGATTTGACATTTGCATGTATCCGAGTCAGGACAATGACCAGTACGTTTCCATGAACTTATCATGGTATAATGGAATTGGCCAAATGACATGGGAACAACCATAATGAAATGGGAATTCATATTTTCTTCAATAATTGAAATTTAATCCCTATACACATCATGTATGGTTATATTTCCACTGACCGATTTCTAGAAGAGAGAACATAAAATATGTAGAGGGGGACACATCTCATGTGTTTTGATTACGTGATGTTTACTACATTTTTGAGAAATTTATTTTGCTAATATATTAGTCATATAGAATTATAATTTGGACATCGAGTCTCCAATATTGTTATTTTGACTACATATAATTTTGATGGATTCTTTCATAGTGTATTTTTATATATGATGATAAATTATTCAAATTTGATCCTTATTTACAAGATTCTTGATTATCATAGTTATTAGGTATGATCATTAGAGAAATTAGATAGAGACTTTACTCTGGTATCACTCCATGGTGATGGTAATCTATACTGATATCATAAATATAATAATTAATCTGATGTTTCCCCTAGGTGTTGTTCTACAATCCATGGAGAATTTTACACCAGATCACACTGGGGTTCACATCATCTATAATATTTGTGAAAATAGAGCAACAATCCTTAGTCGCACTAGGGACCATGTCCTCTATCATGGAGATAATACTTATATGTCTCACTACGGTGTTGGCCCTCCAATCCAATTTATTAGGTATAGGTGGGTTTCTCTATCATAGCATGAAATGGGTCATTTATCAATGTAGATGGTACTCACCTATAACACAAGATAAAATGGCCTCCCAAATAATTGGGATGATATATATGCTACTACCTTTTTACGCAAGAGTGTGAATCCTCACTAGTTGTGTGGATACAAAGGTTGTAGTAATCTCTTTATGTAATTGGTCCTCAATAAATGGATAATGTACTCACTTATCACACCAGATTGAATTTTAACAATATTTTGTACATAGTTATATAGAATGTACTCCCATACATGGATGCAGGTCCAGTATCTCTTAATATTAGTCATCCATGTTATTACATTGTATTGTTCCACTAACTATTGGAGACTATTCTATCTTGATCAATGGAGTGGTGAAGATATTCAATTCTTTCACATAGTAACTCCTATTGATAAAAATGTAGATTATCGATGATGGGCCATTAGAGATATATACATACTCATCAAGTTAGGCTTTGATGAGAGATGGAGATGTCTTTTCTCTATCATCTATGTTTATTATACGATCTTATATAACTATTTTCAGTAATGTTTTACTTTTATATTATTATTTTTATGAATAGTAACATCATGTAAACTATTTATATATCATTAAATTAAATGCTGTCACACTCGGTATGTATATACTCACTTATATAAGTTACCTTTAAGCATGTGTCATGTTTTATGTAGTATATAGAAATGATAGGGATGCAATTTTTTGAACGTTGTGATAATCGGTTGAATTGACCGTGTATGGTGGTCAGTTTTGTAGAATATATTTTGGATCTATCACCTTGTCTTTTAAAATTTTATTCATATTGGTATATCGTTTCTCTATTGGAATTTATATTTCCATTTTCATTTTTTATTAGAATAATATAAATTTTGTTACTACACAGTAATTATTAAATGGATGGTTTTAACTAATGATTATATTATATTTTCTTATTATTCTTCTGCACATATTCATTGTTATAGATTGGTGTATTCATAAAAAAATAAAATTAATCCCTTTATAGTTAATCCATATCAACCCATTTCACCAATCCGTATCTTATGAAATGAGATTGGGTTTATAGTCATTTTGTCTTCCACCAACCAGGTTTCCCCTAGAAGGTATATAAATAAGTGATTGGATTTATAGGTGGTTTCACCACTAGATATTATTTTAAATTATTTCCATTATCATGATTTTCTTGTAATTATGGTAAATGTTATCAATGTGTATCCAATTCATAATTCTTATTAGAAATCGAAATGATAACGGGTCAGAAGACAAATCAATTCACTAGGACTCGGATTACCACCTTGTAAACTCTAAATACAAATACATTTGTTTCAAGGAACAATGGAATTTGAATATTAATGATTGAGTCCCTTGGGTAACCTTATTGTGTAAATAACTTATAAATATTCCCATCTGACCATGGTATATAATGATCACTTTTGAGATGCCTTTTTGAAGAAAAAAATCATGATTACTTATTCACGATCATGATGATGATTAAACGAGTGATGAAACCTCATTTTATGGACAAAATTGTGTAATATTTTATTTTGGAGGGAAAGTTATCATCCCCCATTCCTGTTGAGAATAATTTTATACTACCATAGATGGTTGGGGATACACACAATCATTGAAAAATTTATGAGTTTTTGTAAAATATTCCATTAAGGGACCACATTATGCTAGACCCCTAGGTTGTGTATGATTGACATGATTTAGTGATAAATGCATTCAAAATTTATGCGGTCCCAACCAACCTGATCGATTCACTCATAACAATTTCTCATTATAGTGTAGTAGTCGTTTGTGGTTGTTCCACAATATAACATATGAGTTGTGCCTGTGAGTATTTTTCTGGTGATAGTAACATTACCAATTTCATATTGGTCGAATTTGTCTTCACAGGTGGTTTATGTGAGGCCTGATTGTGTGGTTTAGATATTCACCTTTTTTATGACCACTCTATATAAATTTCCACGTATAATGAACTCTATCGATTAATGCTGGTCATCTGTAGACCCCGTTGGTTTTAATTTTTATAATAGATTTTGATAGAAAAGAAATTTGGATTCATTCCCAACTAAGCCACATTTTTAGTAGATTTAATTCCATGAAGTTGTGTATATTCCACCCATATAGGATATTTTCATGTTTATTTGGATGAGTTATATTTACATGTTCATCTGAGGAAAGTTAGATTGATGATTCTTCATAGCAAGGCTAGTTTTTAGACAGTAGGTGGGAAAGGTAAAGTATGGGCTTCTAAAAAAGGAAAAATGATTGAAGGATCATGTATTATATTTTTTATGTCTTATGTATCCAATTATTTAATGAATTATTTATAAGTTGTTTTTAAGGAACATTTTCTAGTAAATAGATCCTTATTGAGACTGATTTAGACTATTGGAGTAATTTTTTACTATAATCATGTATTAAAGGATCCTACAGTTAAGACCATTGATCACACATTTCTACATATAGTGTAACTATACAATACAAGGAGGAAGATCCTCAGTATTATTAATTATATATATTATTTGATACCATATAATGTTTTCCTATGTTATAACTAGTTATATACCACCCACAGTTAGATGATTACAACAAAGGAGTATAGGATGGATTCAAATTTTTGTGAAGTGTCTTTCCCCGTATAATAAAGAGTGATACCCATTCTATGTATAATGATCTAAATATTTCATGGACACAACCTATTAATTATTTTTTCTGTTGTTTCAATTTTATGAGGGCATTTTTGAGATCTAATCTACCTAAATATTTATGGGGTATGATGGATTCATTAATGTAGACATTCCAGGTTTTCCTCGACACGGTGATATGGAAGTCTTCATATTATTACAAAATGTATAACACAATGTTTACAATATCACATTACATTTTCCAATGGGGATGTTAGATAAGAATCTCCTAGTTGAGTCATTATTCATTCAACAATGGATTGTGGTTCCTATATAAGACACATAATTAATATCAACTATATTGTGAATCTATGAGCTATATAGTGTTGGAGAATGTATCTCCTAGTACCTATTAAATTTAATAATGGGACCATATGACATAATTTTGATATGGAATGTTAATCCACATTCTAACAGTAGATGTACTATCAATATAGATTAGTCAGATTCCTTCTGACAGATGGGATTAGATTACCGATTGTTGTAGAGATATATCTTATGGACGAGACAGTTGGCCTTGGAAATAGTAACCTATAATCTATCATCCATCATTTTGAATGTATATCCCCTATAATTTTAGAACATTATTGAATATGGTTTCTTCTAGTAATTGATAATTATATTGATTTTAACCATGAGGATCTTCCATGATAGCCAATTTGGAGGTATGTTGAATTTTACAATGAAATTCTCTTTGAGAGATATATTATATATTATTTGTAAAATATGATATACCTATATAGATCTCTGATCTAAGGGAGTGGTTTAAGGACCTTTAATAGAGGGTTTTATCAGACCTAGTGTGTCCTTCTGGATAGCTTTGGTTACAATTATGATAAATAAATAATGGAGATTACATATTTTAATTGATTTTTGTAGCCTAAAATAGGAAACTATACTAAGTAGATACACCATTAACGGGGATTCAAACCCTCTACGATCATTTTCAAGGCTGGACATGGTACTAAATAATAGATCATAGTTCCAAATAACATGAGTTAAGGGTTGTTGATTCCAATTTTTTAAAGATGGTATTTTGAGGTTTCTAAAAACACTATAATGTTTTGGTGTTTCCTTTCATTGTGATGAATTCCCAATCCTTTTTAATGGCTCTAATGTATCAGCTTTTTCTTCCTTAAAAGGATGGATTTAATTTTTTCTACAATGATGTCATACTAATCTACTCTACATAAATATAGGGATAATTAGTGCACATGAGTATGGACCTATACATTATTAGTCAAAACAATATTTATGGTAGACCATTGATTTAACACCAAGATATTTTAATACAGTGTTTTCTTTAAATAAATATAATTATTCAATATCTTGATCTCTAAAAAACAATGATTTTAATAGAAACATTAGATTGTATTATTATGCCCTAGTCATCCCCTTTGTTGTAAAAAATATGAGTTTTTAATTTATAATATATATATATATATATAAATCTCCAACTCAATATTAATGTATTGGTGAGTTCTTGGAATAAAGTAACATAAATTTAATAAAATCACATTATTCATAAAAAATATGTCTAATTATGTAAATATATTTCATATGTACAAGAAAATGAATTTGAAAAAAATAATAGATATTTATGATTTCTTCATTTCAAAATAATCTTAATAAAATATTTTTTGACATCGATGATTTTTTAAGGAATATGAAAAATATTAAACATTATTGAAAACTAAATTTAATATAAAATTATTTAAAGGATAAAAAATTTTTTTTGAGTGGTATTAAATTTGAATTCGTATAGTTTAATTTAATTATGTTTTAATAAAATCCTTTCGTAAATAAATTATTTTAAATTCATTTTTTGTTTTAAAAAGTGTCTTTTTTAGAAAAAAACTAATTTCATTTAATTTGTAAATTTTATTTTCAAATAAATTCCACAAACTATGAGTATTGATTTTTTAAAAATGGATCTGAATTTTATATTCATAACAACCTCATTTATTAAATAGATCCCCTTTATGGATAATATTAATAGTAAGCATTGTTAATTTTGTTTCCATGATAAAGGGTTAGTAGGGTAATTTTTGTTAAATAATGATTAAGGCTATAAAATGAACCTAACACATTAATATATTTTCATGAATGATATTTATTTTCTTATAAAAAAAGGATAAAACATCAATTGTTTAATGGACACTCTCCCATGAAACTAACTTATACTATATTTAAAAAAAGGAAAGTCATGAAATGTCACATTCTTTATCAGAAACTTATTTTATGTGTCCACACAGGGTAAATTGGGATTCTATGAAAAATATTTAATTTAAATTTTTAAATTAAGATATATATAAATTCATTAAAATACTATTATTTCTAAATTTTGGGCAAAATATATAGGATTCTATTATTTAAAATAATATATATATATAAATTTCAATGACATCATATTTATGTTATTAATATTATATCCTTTTTAATATATGAATACCAAATAAATATATTTAAATATTTATATTCTTATCAAATCGGTAATATATATATTCATCCCATGTATTTATGATTATTTTTTAAATAAAATTTTTTATATTGAATAATTAATGAAATTCGATTTAGTAATTATGTTATTAATGAACATATAAATTAAATATTAATAAAAAATAAAAAATAATTGATAACTACTGTGAGATGTGAATTTTATAGATGGAAATGATTTATTAGGGATATAATTAAATATTTTAATGAATGTTATCATGTTATCTTGATATTCATAAATGTATACATAATGAATAGATCAAAAATGATAATAATGATATTTTATCTGAATAATATTTTAATAAATTAACAAAAAATAAAAAAAATATAATTATAAATACAAATGAATTATAAATTTTCAATAAATGTAATTAATTGTTAATTTATGGTCAAATTGACATCAAAATAGTAAAAATTTAAACCATTTAATGACTGAAATTTTGTTATCTAAGTTAAAATTCAAATATGTATACTAATGGTCATCCAAAAGGATATGGGTGAAAGTAATAACAAAAAAATTATAAAAACTATTAGTTGATGTGATTAAAAACATATCTAATATTATATTATCATAAATTTATTTTTTTAATTATTTCGATGGATGTTTATTTTATTTTAAAATAATTTATTTATAAATTAAAAAAAATTCCCTTCTCTTAAATTATAAAAGGGCTCAGTCAAAATCATTTATTCACAAGATAGTGACCCTTCCAGTTTGACCATACCTAGATTTTTTCTCTTTGAAACATCCATTTTATTATTCTAGAGGTAGTGGACTTCTTAAAATACCATCCATAATGTCCCAAAGTGGAATTACAAAGTAAGTTCACTAAGGAAGAGGTAATCTCTTATACCAGCTCTTTTATATTTATTGTTTCTTATTTTTCCCCTTCAAGTTTTTTTTCCAATCTATGGAAATAAATATAGAATAACATATATTATGTGGTGGTATTAGGATTATGGAACAAACATATTCCTCCTTTTATCTATCATATGCAAAAAGAAACCAACACATCGGCGTACATGTGCCTTACCTTCTCAAAGTCATCGTGTAATATGTTTTTCATCACTACATTAAATGTATGGTTATAATGATGAATATATATATTTATATATATATAATTAATAAATTGAAATTTATTTTTGGACAATATTTATACAATTCACTTCCAAAAAGTTTTATTTTTTAGGGGATGATATTGGTACTTGTGTATATATAGAGTGAACCATCTCAACGAATTGATGTGATTTATTTTAAATATTAATCATCTAAAAATGATTATATTTGAAACCATGACCATTAAAATTATTTTATATTTTTATTTATTGTCTTTTCATATCCTTAATTAGGTTTAGGATGAGTTGTTTTTAAAATGTTTTTTAATGTTTGATAATTTTTATGGATTTCATACTACTGCACAAGAACTGCATAGTGTGCGGTAGCCGTGAAGTCATCCTAGGGGATAGTGCATTTTCCCAAAATTTAAAATAAAAACAAAAATTATGAAAATAATACTAATTTTTTTTCATTATAATATTCCTATTATTAATAAACCTAATATTATTGTTATTGTTATTATAACAATATTATTATTATTATCAATTATGATAAATATTATTATGATTATTTTTATAATATTTTTATTATTGTTTGATTATTAGTTTAATTTTTATGATTATTAAAAATATTATTATGATATATGTATTATTAATATTTTTTATTATATTTTTGATTTCTTGTTTCCCCAAAACCACAAATTTCCCCTCCCCCTTAACATATACAACATTACCCTCACTTGATAACCCTTAATCATCACATTCCCAAACTCTATCCTGACCAACTACATTACCCTCCATTCCCGGTTGTGACCCCTTTCTTTGCCAAGCTCCCCCCAGATTCCCCCTACCCCAACCTGTCCTAGAACACAGTCCCCATGCACTAGCATTCTTTAGGATGTATCCCCTGCACAAGCCCACTATCCGATGAAAAATTCTCTAGTAGAAAAAATGACGCACCACTGCCATCTACATTTTCACACTTCCATCACTAGAATCTCTCTCCCTATCCAAAACCCCATAACATGTATATTATTTGATCAAACATTACGAGGCCTCACCCACATTCGAATTCCAACTCATAGGGTTGTGATTAGTTAGATTTTTAGCGTAACAACCCGAACATTTTAATAATAATGGTTTCGTGAATTTATGTGTTATTTAATATTGTACTCAACAAAATAATGACTTTTTAATTAATGATGTGAGTACATTTTAAATGTTGTAGTTGGGTATTGACTATTATATTACTATTGGTCCAAATCACTATCACAAATTATACTCATAATGTTATGATTATTTTTTTATAAATACAGGTGATCGTGGTAAGATAATTAAGAAAGAAGAGTTGATGGAATCATCAAGTAGACTTGGGTCGTATGAATCCTATCTGTCAGAGCGTGGGATGGTGTTTTCATCAGTGGGTGTTTCTTTGGACAAAGCCCAAGAAGATCTTCAACATGTGAAGCATAAATGGAATCACATAAGGGATATGTTCACGATGATATAAATCACCACAATGTCAATGTTTTTTGAGCTAGCCCAATATTTTATCACCATAGCACACCTAACTCTTAGGTCCTATACAGGTGTTATAAGAGTCGATGTAACGAGTCCCATGTTATATTTTGTAATATTTATGTAAAACTACAATTGTAATTTATTATTATGGAAAAATTTGTGAATTTCAAATGTCCAGATAAATATAGGAAGAATTTATAAAAGTTCTATATTATTGATGAATATTTTAAAAAAACGTATTTAAATTTTTTTTATACATTAAATAATTAATAACGTGAAATTATTTAAAAAAAATGATCTCTTACAATTATGATCAGTAAGAAATTTAGATTATAGTAAGATTAAGATAGTTCTTTTGGTGTAGAGTAATTTATGAATAGTAATATAACGATTACTAATTGTATAGTTACCAATGTATTAGTAAACTCTCTTAAGAATGTATAAATACAATTTTGGAATATTGGTCGGTAATTTTATATAATATTGTTAGTAACTAAATGTTTCATAAATTATTATTTATGTATTAGTATTTTTTAGGGGTAAATAGTGTTTTTTTGCAAAATATTATATATCTCATAATTATATAATTATTTATATAAAATATAGTTCATTTCAGAATTTAGATCATCGATTTTAGGTTAGGGTGAATTTAAGATATTTTTATTCGATGTTTTGTTTTTCAGTGAATAGTAAAAATATTTTATTTTAGTTTTGTTGTAAATAATAAAAGAATTAATGAAGTAATCATATTGTAATACTTATGATAGACTTTTTTAAAGTATTATATGTTATGAGGTGTCCAAAGTGGTAAATACCATGGGAAAATACCATGGGAAAGCTGATGGTTATGTTAATACCACTAATGTGGTGTCCCATTGAAATTTATTATATATTCCCTAATTTTATCTATAAATACCAACCCATTTTTTCATTACATTAATAAAAACATTATTCTAAACTATTTTCTTCTCTTTCAATTCCAAAGGATTCCTCCCAAGTTTCCCTTAGGTCCCCCATGGTCCCAACATTCATTTTTTTATGTTACTCTTCATGGAAAGGGAACCTTTCACCCTCCACTTTTATTCATGACACCCTTTACGTTATATCTTTTATATTCTATTTTATAATGATAGGGTATGTTATTCTACATCATTACTTCTGTCCATTTTATGTCCAAATAATGAGATAACCATTCCTCTCTAATGTACTAATTTTCTGAATTTTTATGTGTTGTCGTTAGGCTTCTAAATTTTTGTAATTGAAATCGCATCTTCTCTTTCAGGTTTCCTACTCATTTTATATTCCATTCAAATATCCATAGCATGATCTTATTTATACTATATTATATCATTAAACATTATTATGAGTAATTTTTTTGTTGTTTTCCCATTGTCCAATCTAGTTTTAATGTTTTAAAAAACCATGATCTATAGCTGTTGTGCTGAAGAATATGAATATCAAAATATCTATCCCTTTTTCTAAAAAATTGACTTATATAATTTATGTGAATACCCAAACCTATTTAATTTAAATGGGTATTCGCTATGACCAAAAAATATATATTATATTTGGTAATTTATATACATAAAACTGTCATTCCCTTTCCTTGAGTTGTATATGATATAATGATCTTGTTTTTAAGGACTTTTTAAAAAACATCACGATTTTGACATGAAAACCATTTCATTTATTCGATATGGGTTATTTATTATATTTGTGGTTATGATCGATGAGTCCCATATTAAAATATAAATATCTTAAGGGTGCTCCCTGATAGAGCTCTAATGCATTGTGTGAATAATTTAATCTCTATAGATGACATGTTGTACGATACCTTGGTAAATAACATTGGTATTTTTTTGAAACAATTGGGGAGGGACTTTGTGGTATGTTCATGAATGTCTAAATTAAATTTTGTAGATAGATTTTAATGTCATGATTCATGTTATTATAAGTGTGATACGCCTATTTATCTCCATGTTCTTATTGTTATTTCTCAACTTCACATGCAAATTGTTTTACTTGTCATCCATAAAAAGTCATATACTCACCCTATCCTTTGATTATTTCTCCAGGTTATGAGATTTAGTAATTGTATATAGAATGAAGATTCATTATTATTTTCAAGTGTATTTAGAATATCATTTTATGTTTTCATGTATTATATTCATGATATCCAAGACACTTTACTATAAAGATCTTTTGTTTTAAAATGTCATGAAAGGTAACATAATAAAAAGGTAGAATTCCATAGTTTATATAAAAGGATAGATTATTTATTTGTCTAATTTTGGCTGTGAATTAGTTACAAAGAACCCTATAAAATTATTTAAATATAGGAATACTTCATGGTATTTGGGTGAAATATTATGAAAGAAGTTTTCAAACAAATAAACCGTTGTTTGTATATGAAAAAGTGGATATGGATCTGGAATAGATGTACCTAAGAGTGAAAACTACAAAAAGGAGTTTCGGTCTTGACCTAGGTTAACTAGGTACATGTCATCGGGCCTTACAACACTTCTGGAATGACACTTCTTGGTGATATATTTGGTTTATCAGTATCATTTTATGAATTATTATGAAGGATTTATAGAGTAATGTAATTATTTAAGCATGAAATTTTGCAACATATAATAAATTATATTTAAATGATTCATAAATGAAATAATATTATAACTAATAATTTATTATTTTATTAAATGTCTAGTAATAGGTGGAACCCAATAATTGGTGACCATAATAGACCATGCACTGACTACACTTTAATGGAAGCTGGAATAGAATATTTTATGACAATGATGAAAAAAATAACAAATGTTTTGTGAAATAACATGAATCAAGATGAGTGAATGATCTCACCATGAAGTGACTAATATTATATTTATTATATTATATGTGAATGACCACCAACCTTTAATAGTTCTTTTGATCCATCGATTTCTGAACATTATATCAACTCTATCAAGAAGATCCTTTCTGTGCTCTGCTACTAAGAACAAGTGAAGGTCACCATAACTATTTACAACATAGAATGATAATATGTTCAGTGAATGAAACTAATTGAAAACATGGGGACAAGTTTGGACATTTAATCTATGGAGTGGTTGTTGTTCTGAGTGATCATCATCAATATGTGCTTCCCATGTTCTATGAGAATAAAAATAGATGTGGTTATTGAGATTAGTCATAAGGATAATGAATATGTTAGAAGCTAAGAGAAGGACATCGCAAGGAATACCTGTTACAACTCAATATTTTGTATGGATACCAATGGGATGGTTGATAGATTATTTGGTGGATTGTGGCCTAATATGTGGATGATTCAAGAAAATGAGACAATTATAGATATGAGGAGATCATATGGGGTGTGATGAATGTAGAACCGGTGTTTGGTGAGATGTAGTGGTCCCAAAAAGCAAATGATAATAAGATATTAATAAATTTTAGTATAGGGAGCACTGTTAATCTGCGAAGAGGAGGAAAGAAAGTGAAATGTACAACATGTAACATACCAGGACAAAATCAATCGTGGAACTTCCTGCTCGTTAGTGGGAAGTGCTACAATTGTGAAAGAGATGGCTATAGTATGCATAATATTTGTAGTGAGGTGACGAATAAATATAAAAATAATAACTGCAAGAATATATGGTGTTTTCCATTCCAAATGTACAACTATATAATGGTGTAAATAATCGTCCCATTGCCAATCACTTTCCAATTCTAAGGGCAGTGGGGGAGAACCACCATCTGGATCTGCAAAGGCCAAGGGGGAAAGGTCGTTCTTTTTCTATCACAATAGCTCTTGTTGAAGATTTAAATGATTTGGTGGTATGTACTCTTATTTTTCCCTCAAATATAGAATTTACTTTTCTTGATTCTAATTCTACGCATTATTTTACATCATCCATGTTTGCAATGAATTTAGAATTTACCCATAATTTTCAAAAAGTAGATATTTAAGTCAACAGTCCAAGTAGAAATATCAAATAATTGTCAGTGTTTAGAAACATTATTATTTACTTTAGTGATCACAATTTTACCTCAAATATATTTTTCATTCCCATGATGGAATTTTACATTATACTAGTGATAGACTAGCAATGATACTATAATTCTATGATCAAATACAAAATCTAGGAATGTTAAGTTTTCATGAATGAAAAAAAAACAATTATATTCAACGAATATATATCTCATCCTATTCTTGGTCTAGAAGAACCTCATATATCCTTCATTATAGAGTTGATTAGTTATGATGAAGAAAGAAATGAGAGTATAAGAATAGAAATTGTTCATATCATCTTGGAATACATTAATTTATTTCATGGGGAGTTACTCAGAACTACCCTAGAAATAGTGGTTGAAACTATAATGCTGAGATAAAATACAAAATAATGTAATGATAAGTAGTCTTGAATGGAAAACCATCAACTATCTTCAATTAAGTGATATATCAAACTAGTCTCATTCTAAAGAAACCTCATATATCCTTCATTATGGATTTGATCAGGGATGGAGAAGAAGTAAATGAGAGTATAAGAATAGAAAATGTCCATATTATCTATGAATTCATTAATTTATTTCATGGGGAGTTACCCTGAACTACTCTAGATAAAGTGGGTGAGTTATCTATTTAAAATGTACCGAGATATTATCCTCTGTAAAAGACCCCTTATAAGAAGAAAAATATTGAGCTGGTGGAATTAAATAAACAACTCCATGATCTTTTGGAGAAGGGGTTTATCCAAGGGAGCACCTATTTTCTTTGTGAAGAAGAAGGATATATCAGTTTAGATATGCATTGATTATAGAGAACCTAACAGCAAAATAGTTAAGAAGAAATACCCACTTTCAAGAATTAATGAATTATTTGACCATCTTCATGGGGCTCAATTATTTTACATAATCCATCTTCTATCATGTTATCATCAATTAATGGTGTAGAAAAGAGAAATTCGAAGAACTACCCTCTGATCAAGATATGAGAATTGTGATTTTGTTGTTATGATGTTTTTCTTGACTAATTATCCTACTATTTTTTTGAATTTTATGAATAAAGTCTTTTTGGGCTACCTTGATAACGTTGTTGTAGTTTTTATTGATGGATTTCTGATATATTCCAAAATTCATGAGGATAATAAGGTTCATCTAATGGTTATTTTAAAAACTCCAAGGAAGGAGAATATTTCTGGAATGTTTAGAAAATTTTATTTTTGGTTGCAACAAGTTTCTTTCATTGGGGATCAATGTAACCAATGAAATAATCAGAATTGACCTTGAAAACACAAATGTTTTAAAGAAGTATATTTATCCTATAACAATAAATGAGATTAAATGTTTCATTTGATTAGAAGCATAATATATGAGGTTATTGAAAAATAATAATTAAACTCTAATCCATTAACCATGTTAATTCAAAAAGGTCTAACGTTCATCTGGAAAAAAGAGGGTGGGATTTATTTCCAAAATATGATGTAGAGATTTGTTATAGCACCCATGATAAATCATACATCAAGTGAAGAATGATTCATTATTATTAGTGATTCATCTATAAAAATTAAATGGTGAATCCACATTATAAATAAAAAAATTAATTTCTTATGAATCTGAACTGTTGATTAATCATGAGAAGAACAATACTACACATGATCTTGAGCTAGCTCCAATTGGTTTTCTCTGATGATATAGAGAAAATATCTTTCTGTGGAGAAATGTGTTATAAAGACAAATCATCAATGTTTGAAGTATATTTTCACACCAAATTTATTGAAAATGAGACTAAGGTTATGGCTGGATCTTATTAATACTATTATTATTCAATTCATTATCAACCTATATCATCAAAAAAAAGTCGTTGATGCATTAAGTCGGAATGACCAAGTTGTTCTATCCATGTTGATGATTAAAATGGATACCTTGATCCATGACCTTGTTACAATAGACATTGGAATTATAGGTTAAGGGAAATCATCAAAAATATTCCAAATGAAATCTCAACTATCATTACTAGAGGTGATCATTATAGTTCTAGAATAATAACCTTTGTTACAGAAGAGGTTTGAAGATATTAATGATGGGATGTTTCCTCAGTTCAATATTGATCATGAAGGTGTACTAAAATTTCGTACAGGAATGATTGTTCAATCTATTTAGAAATAAGCAATGAGTTGATGTATTAATCTCATACATCTACAATCTTTATACATTCTATAAGCACTAAAATTTATAGGGACATTTGTGATCACTATTGGTGGGATAATATAAAAATGGAGATTGATGACTACACTACAAGGTGCCTCATATGACAGAATGTGAAGGCAGAGTAATAAACATCGTTAATGGGTATTAAAACCAATTACTATACCATAATTGATGTGGACAATATAACTGTGACTTTTTCACTAGTCTCTTGATAAAATTTAAAAGAAACAATTTGATGTGTGTTATTGTGGACGGTCTCAGAAAGAATACACATTTTATCTCTATTTGGGAGTATTTATCTTTAGATAATCATTCTAGGATTTATGTGAATGAACGGGTAAGGTTGTATGGAGTTCAACATTTTTTCATACAAGATCATGATGCAAGGTTCACATCAAAATTCTGGAGAAGTATTCAACATGATCTGAGTACTGAATTGAATTTCAGTACATCCTATCACCCCAATATTATAAACAATCTTAATGGAAAATTAAATATTATAAGAACATGTTGACAAAACTCTCAAGGGAATTTAATGGATCATGGGATCAAAATCTCCAATTATTTGAGTTCCTTTACAAGAAAAATTTCTACTCGAGCATTCAAATGTAACACTATGAAATTCTAAGCTGGAATCGATGTAGAACACCAACTTTTTGGATGAAGTTGGAGAGGGAATGATTCTAGAGTATGAGTTTTTAGTGGAGATGATAGAAAAGGTTCCTACAATCCAGAAACACATTAAGGATTCTAAGAGTTAGAAATATGACTTTTCCAACAACCATCAATGGGACACTGATTTTAATGATGGTGACAGTTTTTTTCTTGAAATTTCTCTTTTGAAGAGATTCCTGATGTTTGGGAAGAAAAGGAAGACAAAAATTTGGTATATTGGATCCTATGAAATCCTTGATCATGTAAGAGTAGTGGCATATCAACATGCACATTCTCCAAATCTAGCACAAGTTCATGATGTCTTTCACATATCGTTATAGAGTAAGTACATACATAACCCTTCACTTGTACTAATTCCCAAGGTTATAAAACTGGATCATGACCTCTCATATGTGGAGCAGCTGGTGGAGATCTTGGATCATAGAAACAAGGTTCTACACAATATTATTACACTCCTAGTTAAGCCATTGTGGATGATATATAAATGTGAAGAAGCCATGTGGGATCCAGAAGAGTCTATAAGGTAGAAGTACCCACACCTTTTCTCTTGAGAGTGTACAAGTTGAAATTTTTGGATCAAAAAGTTATAAGTCGGAAGAATGTAATGACCATAACTTTTGAATAATATTTCATTCCTAAATTTGTGTGTTATTTTATTTTGTACTAATAAAATATATATCATTTTAAATAATGAATTGAGTACAATTAAAATGATATTGTTGGGTTTAATCTGTTATATGACCATTGGTAAATATGAACATTGTTAACTATATAATTAACATTGTGATTATTGTTTATAAATAAAAATGATCATGGTTAGATAATATAGAACGATGAGTCGATGGCCTCATTTAGTAGACTCGGGTTGTTCGAAGCCCATCTGTCAGAGCCTGGGAAGGAGGTTGCATCAATGGGCTTTCCTCTAGACCATGCCCAAGCTGAACATCAATATGTTAAGCTTGAATGAAATTGATTTCAACAGAAGTTCAATGATATAGAAATCACCCATCAGGCAATGTTGTCTGAGCTGCCCCATGATTCTATTACCATAGAACACCTTACTCAATGGTCCAATGCAGTTGTTATAAGATGCAATGCAATAAGGCCTTTGTTACATTTTGTAATGATTTTTCATAAATAATTGTGATAATTTTTATTACCATAAATTTATAAATTTAATGTTTATACATAAATATAGGATGAATTTATATTAGTTCCATAATATTGATGAAAATATGAAAAAAAAAATTAATTTTTTTTTCTTTTTTTACATTAAATAAATAATAATGATATATGATTTTCAAAAAATGTTCTTTTACAGTTGTGATATGTATGAAATTTAGATTCTAATAAGTTTAACCTAGATTTTAGTGCATAGTAAATTATTATTTGTAATATTATCCTTCTGATTAGTAATGTGACCAATGGATTAGATACCTCACGTAATTATTTATAAATGTAAAATATGAATCTTAATTGGAAATGTAATATAATAACATAAGTTAATAAATGATTCATAAATTGTTAGTTTCATAATTGTATTTTTTTCGGGAAAATATTTTTTTAATTAAAAATTAATTTTCACAAAATTATAAAATTATTGTCATAAAATGTATATTATTTTTTAATTCAGATAATCAAATTTTGGATATGTTGAATTTTTTATATTTTTATTTTTTTTGTTTTTTAAGGAATAGTAATAATTTAGTTTTCTATTTCAGTGTGTTTAATGACATCATTAATGATGTAATACTATTGAAATAATTCTGGGACAATTTTTTATATGAAAATATGTTATCAAGTGTACCATGTGTTCTATACCATGGGAAAATATAAAGGAAAAGCCCATGATTTTGCAAATTCCACTAATAAGGTGTCCCGTGGAATGTAATTAAATATTCCCTCATTTTTTCTATAAATACCAACACTTTAAATCATTCTATTCATTACGAATTCCTACTACAAAAATATAAATTCATTTTTAAATACCAATGTGTCCTCCCATGGTACCCTTAATCCCCACATGGTCCAAACCATCTCGTTTTTTAATTTACACTTCATGTTTAGGGAACCTTTATCCATCTTCTATTAGTCATGACATCCAATATGTTATTCCTTCAAGTTTCTAATTTATAATGTGAGATTATGTTATTATATATCATTATTTTTTTCCATTTTTTTATATTTGAATACATATCCTTTATGATCTCACCAAATCATTTTCTAAAATTATAAGTGATGTTGTTAGGCTCCCAATTTTTCTTAAAATAAATCACATCTTTTTTCAAGATTCCCTTTCATGTCATATGTCATTCAAATATCCATAAAATAATCTTATTTTTATTTTATCCAATCCCTATAATTTATTATGAGTTATTTATTTGTTGGTGACCCGTTTCACCTCTCTTTTTAATGTTTTCTAAAACCATTTTTTATAGCCATCATGCTAAAATAGTTTTAATTAAAAATATCTCTCTATTTTTTCCATGAAATTAACTTATATAATTTCTGCGAATACCCAAACCTATTACAATTTTAGTGGTATTCATAAATGAATAAAAATGACATATTTTATTCTAGAAATTACATACTAAAAACCCTTATTCCCTTTTTGTTAGTTATATATGATATAATGATATTGTTTTTAAGAACATATTAATATACATCACGATTTTGGTAGGATCCCAATTTATTTTATTATCTTTGTTATATTTATGAAATTTAATATTATAATACATGTTAACCACATGTAAATAAATACATATTAATGGTGGACCTTGATATCAATCCACTGTGTTGGTTAAAAAATTTAATCTTTATAGATGACAAGTTTCATAACACCTTTGTGAATTACTTTGGTAATTATCGTGACACAATGGGTATGGAATATTGTGATATTTTAATGAATATGAAATCTAAAACTCGTAACCTCATTTTCAATTTATGTTTCATTTTTTTATTATTATTATAAGCCTCATTATAATTATGTTTTAATTGATATCGCTCAAGTTCACATGTAAACTATTTCACTTGTTTTCCTTACTAGGCGTTCTTCTCACCCTTTCCACTGATATATGTTTCTAGTTTATGAGATGTAGTAATTATATATAGGATGATCTTTTCAAAAATATTTTCAACTGGATTTAAAATAATGATTTTTGTTTTCATGTTTTAGGTTCATGATTTCCAAGATACTAGACTTCAATGATCCTCTATTTGTAAAATGTAAGGAAAAGTTATGCAACGAAAAGGATGGATGTCATAATTAGTGGAGAATATTATCCCCCAAGGTGTATTCTTATTTTAGTTGATACTTTTCATGTTCAAAATTTACAAGGTAGACAAATCCATGATTTTTTCTACCTTTTATATAAATATTTAATATTTTATAGTTTCAATTAATTGAATCACATGTTTTTTACACCAAAAATACCCTTGGATAGCTTGTGTTGGTGTTTCATTTATAGTATAATTTGGTAACATTATAGCTTTTGATGTATTTTAATGATTATTCCCATGTGTTACATTCCTAATGTGTTTGATTATCTTCTTAAAATTACATTGACAATTATTAAAAGATGATTCTCCACTCCATTATGTATTGAGTTAGTTTAATATTAAATTTTCAAATTAGTATAATTTTTAATATTACGTTATGAATTTAATTATTTATTAAATAATTTTTTGAAATATTATGTTTGTTTGAATAGTTGGGAATGTATTTTTTTATTAATTTTGTGGTGTTAAAGTGCTAATTGAATAGATAAGAAAATATCTTGATTCAATTTTCTTTTTCATCATGACATCAAGTATATCCGTTATGTAGATTTTTTTATCCTCATTGAAATTTTATTTATACATGGAATAATTAGATTATTAAATTTTTTAGGTGGTGTGATAGTATATTTTTAAGAGATTGTATTTCATTGTGTTTTAATATGGGGTTTTCATAAAAACATTGTTATCATTTATGAGAAAACCCTAGTTAAGTCATTTAGAAGTATTTTACAAAATTATTCAACAGTTTTATTTAATTGGGAATTATAGGGAAAATATTTTCTGTATGGTTTTTGGTGTTCCATTGATTTTTCATGATTTTTTTGTCTGTTCTTGCGGTTTTAGAATGTGTCATTAGATGCAAGAACTTCCATGGATGAATAAAGTGCACACGTGGATGTGTCCACAAATTAAAATGGAACATTGATATAGAGATATCCTAAATCCATGGTTTCTTTAATGGTTCATTGGTTTTTAAAGGAGGCGGTCTCTCTTGTGAAAATTTCAAAAGGATTATTTTATAATAAAACCTCAATGGGTATTTTCCTCTGGACATTGGTGTGTGTTTTAGTGGATCTCCACCATAAATTTCCATTCAGATATTTCATAATTGTTTTAGGTTTTCCAATTAATGAAAGGATTTTTTAAAAAAGCATTCTTGACATGGGACTTAAGGTACCATTTGGAAGTCGATCTCAAAAGATATGTTGGTGTTAATTTTTTAAAAAATTAATGTGGTTTGAAATGTTTGTGTACCTGATTGGAATGTTAAATTATTATTTTAAATGATTATAATGTTTATGATAAATACATTATGTTTGGAATCATGGATTGTTTTAAAAAGAATTTCTAAATACATAGGTGTCACAATAGCCTGATTAACATCATTAACTATGAGAACTAAGTATATGTATATGTGGTCACACATATATAGGATTTATCATTATGGGTTATCATAAATGGGATTTCTTGTATTTGTTTGTAGTCATGTGCGGTGATGTTGGGTTTGGTGAGTCATGCATGTGTGGGCCTCCTAATTACAACTTTATTCTACCAATATAGGACCCTAGAAATCATTAAGATAATCGCGTGAAAACTTATTAGAATTATTAATTAGATGGGTCGGTACCCTCTTAGAGTTGTAGAGAGGCTAAGTGTGTTGTTCCACAACTGAGGCCATGTTAGGGTAGCCAGTTTGTTATTGACATGGGAGATTCACCATATACTAACAAGTGGATTTGAACCGAGTGCATCTAGGGTATGTCTAGTGACTTTTAAGATCACCCCTGGTCACTATACACATATCTTCTTGTTTATAATTCATTGTTTTTAGAAATTATATTTTATCTTGAACAATTTATTTATTTATTAATTTATTTATTTTTTATCGATACAACCCTATATCATATTTATTAGTTGTTTGGAATATTTTTTGGTTTCAAAAGGATAATTTTCATTGAAAATTAATTGATGTGTGTGATGGTTTCTAAAATGAAAAAAAATGTTTTCCCACTGATATATAAAATACACATTTTCATATATGTATTTTAAAACTAGGTTTAATGGATTTTTTTGGGAATGAAGACAGATGGATTTATTAGATATTTCCCTATTATGCATTTCAATGCTCACCCTGACATTATCTCTCTTTTTTTATGTTCTATTTCTAATAGGTTATCCATATTTAGTTTCTTGTTGCTGGAAAAAAGTTATTTATATGGTCAGAGGTGAACAAGTGGTCAAATGAATATTTTGGTAGTGTGGTGTAGTGTCTGTTCTTTCTTATTCTACATTATAGTTTTATTTGTCTTAGATTTATTTTGTAACTAAATTTTTTTATTTTTTTATTTTACATTAAATTTAGTGTTCTATTTTTTTCTCTAGTTTTCATTTTGATGATCATGGTTATTTATTTTGGGAGTAAATCATTCCCACCTGTATGTTTTAATCCCATTACTAGTTTTTATCCTATGAGGATAAGAACTGCCCTTCGATCTCTTATAAGGGTAGGCTCGAGTAAGTTTTTCAGGCTTGACATGGGTGGGATCATGAAGAAATGGTATTAGAGAAACATTTTTTTTGTTATTTTGGGTGATTATTAAATAAATAATAGCAATATTTTGACTCGACCGACAAGTACAAGAAGTGTGTCGTTAATTATTTCCTATACTGATCCTCAAGAAACTAGGGGTAGTTTGTGATTAATTATTTTGTATTTGTTTTTGGATTGAAAAAGGAAAATTAAGGAAAGTCGTTGTTAATTCGAGATTTCACAGGGAGTAGTGACCCATGTAGTGTTGAATTATGCTGCTTATTTTTCTCATAATTGTTGATTCTTCATTTGGGATTGTCTGACTGCCATGTTTCGTGGATAATAATAAATACTAGTTCCTCACTCATATTGTTTTTTTTTCAAGTTGTGTCTTTTTGGTCTGGTTGGCGTGAGTGTCTTTTGAAAATGGAAGTTGTTTTGAAATGAAAACATTTTCTTTTAAATGGTCTTAAATTGGAAAAATGGTTTCTTTAAATTGGATATATTTTGGGAAAAATATTTTTTAGAAGATAATTTGTATGTAAATGTCATGGTGTGACCATGGGTAATATATATGGATGTTTGTACATGTAAGGGTATGCGAGAGGAATGTGCATGTTGGAATGCATGAGTTTAAATAGATGAACATAAGAGAAATGGTTAATGGGATTACATTGGTCATTATTAGAAATTAGTGGTCTATCATTGTTTTCTAATGTTATTTTTGAATGGTGCAATTTTTTTGAAAACTCATTTATGGTTTTCTGTTTTGTTTTTGGACTTGATTTTATGTTTCTTATGCTTTTTAGAATATGTCGTCGAGAAATGTTCTTAAGCCTCCCATTGGCTCATGCCCAATTTCTGGTTAGTCTAAAATGATGCTTGTCCATTATTTTGATCATGTTCTGTTAGAGTAAATGAAGTTTCTTGATGATTCTGAGCATATATTTAGGATATTTGGATCTCCACAATATATCAATGTGTGTACTATTTTGGTATTGTTTTGAGGTCTATCTTTCAGTGAATTGGTGTATTTCACCCATCAGTAAATGCTTGTTGGGATAAAATTGGATATCATTAAGTCTGTTTTCATCATATTTTTCATAACTGAAGAGTATTAAATGAATAAAAGAGAATAGATCATGGGTTCCTAACAAAAATAGAGGATGGGGAAAGCATATGTAGACCATTTCAATCAAATGGTTTCCTTTTCCCTATAGGAATCATGATAGGATCTGATGAA
Source organism: Viscum album (assembly GCA_963277665.1). Lineage (NCBI taxonomy): Eukaryota > Viridiplantae > Streptophyta > Magnoliopsida > Santalales > Viscaceae > Viscum > Viscum album. Next base: position 345,648,322 of record OY728166.1, on the reverse strand, counting down.
GAATTATCTACTTATCTGGATTCTTCGCCCACATATCATGAAGTAGTTCCTCTATTCTAAGGACCACTATTTCGAAGAGATACTAGATAAAGATAATCTTGTTGAGTTGGTGCCTGGAGTGCAGGCAGTTGGAAATCTAGCATCACTTGCTTCTCATGATGGTTCCCCATATGATGAGTGGGGTGTGTTTGATGACCCAAACATTTATTAATAAAAATTAATTTTCATCTATTTAAATGTACTGTTATATTAATTGGTTATATAAAACTTATGTATGTCCATGGTTTGATGTTTTTTAATTTTAAAATAATTTAAATAATTGATACCATTCCTAATATAGTCATTGAATAGTGATCACAATATTAGTATAAATATAGGACTTTAAAAAATAAAATTGACTAAGACAAAGGATGTGATAACCTCATCTTGTTGAATTTCTCCATATGAAGCACATTTTTCAGAGCTCATAAAGGAGGTAGAATCACTAGGAATTTCTCTTCACTAAATCCAGTTTGATCTTAAACATGTTATGTTTGAACGTAACTGCCCATGGGAGAAGTGGATGTTTATAGTCATTACCACCAGAGCGATGTTATCTAAGCTGCCCCAAGAGTTTCACAACATCACATACCATACACATAGTTCTTATGTAGGTGTTATAAGGAGTGTTTAACTATACCCTAGCATTAAGAATATGTTGATTATTTTTTATAAAGTATATATATTGATTTTCTTATTGTTACTTTGTAATTGGTTTTATAAGAACAAATATTATTTCATATTAATATTCAATTGTGAAATCTATTTTGATGAATTATTGAAATTTTTTAATTAAATTATATTTTAATAAATTATTATTAATAAATAAGTTATTATTAAATATAAATTATTGTATAATTTTTATACATTTGTATTTTTATTAAGGTTTGAAAGCTAATTTTGTCAACACCCATAAATTTTCGATAAATACCGGTTCTTTGTTTTAAAATGTAATTATTCAATTATATAGAATATTATATAGATAAAATGAATATTATTTTTTTATTCAATACATTGAAATTATGTAATTGTGAATTTTACAATATTTTCTAAGATAGTAAAATTTTTGGATAAATATTAAATACCATTTAAATATATAATGTTTTGTATAATGTCATAATTTCCTAATAGTTATTTAATAAAATACTATAAAATTTATATTCTTCCAATATTTGGTTTACCTTTTAAATAATGTGGTTTTAAATATTTTTTATTAATTTTATGGTTCCTTAGTGGACACAACAAGACCTATAATTTTATTAGTTATTAGAATGATTTCCTTGAAAGTGTGGCTCACCACCATATAATCCATCCTAATAATTAATATATGTTCAGCTAGGGCCCTTATAAAATAATTTTTTCCACTTCCCTTTTTCAATAACTATTGAAAAGAACATTAGTTTTTTTTTGGTTTTAAATATTTAATTATATAGATTCCAAAATCTAATGTTCTGAAATATTAAAGAATTTAACTCTCTTTTATTATATAAACCCCCCAAATTCCATATTCTATTCACAAAAAACCATTTGATCACTTTCATACTATGGAATCATATCTCTTTAATCCTCCCATGGTGCCCCAAGTACTCATGAATCCCCTCTTCAGGATCGTAAAGTCACACACCCATGTAAAGGATCATAACATTCCATCCTTCCTCATTTTTTTTCCATCTTTCATTATTTTGTTATTCCCTTTTATTTCCAATTAAAAAATTTGGGGTATGATTTCTCATCTACTATAAACATCCCATCTAATTTTTTAGTATTGAAGTATGTAATTTTCTATACCTCTCTGGTCTAGTCCATTATGAAAATATGGTGTTGGAGGTGTTTCGGGAGATCAAGAAGACTTATCCCACACACTTTTCAAAATGTACAGTACAATGAATTGTTACAACGGTAGATGATTGTGAATAGTGAAATGGTAAACTTATGTGATTAGTTACAATGGTAGATAGTTGTGAAAAGTTCAACGATGACCTTCTGTGAAAAGTTCCAATGGTAACCCATTGTGAACAGGGCAACAGTAACCTTTGGTGAACAGTTTCAAAGATAGAATGTTGTAAACAGTGCAAGGGTGACCTTAGGTGAATAGCCCCAACGATTGACAGTTGTGAATAGTGCAACGAGGACCTTCTGTGAATAGTTACAATGATAGATAGTTGTGAATAGTGGAATGGTAACTTTAGGTAAACTATGCCAACATTAACCTTATGTGAACAATTCCAACATTAGACCGTTGTGAACAATGCAACGGTAACCTTTGGCAAATAGTGTCAACATTAACCTTCTGTGAATAGTGCAATGGTAACCATAGGTGGATAGTTTCAACATTAACCATCTTTGAAAAGTGCAACAGTATCGTTAGGTGAACTGGGTCAACATTAACCTTCTGTGAATAGTTCCAGTGGTAGACCATTGTGAACAGTACAATGGTAACCTTAGGTGAACATTTTCAACATAAACCATCTATGAATAGTGAAATAGTGTGGTTCATGAATAGTGTTTCTAGAATAGTGAGGTTCCAAGGGTGATATCCATGAACAATTTTTTCTAGAACGATGAGGTTCCAACAGTGAGCTTTCAACAACGAGGATAATGAACAATGCTTCCAAAACGGTGAGGTTCCAACGATGTGGTTTCAACAGTGAGGTTAATTTACAGTGTTTCCAGAATGTTGAGGTTCCAACAGTGAGATTGCAACGATGATGTTCATGAACTGTGTTTCCATAATGGTGAGGTTTCAACGGTGAGGTTATTTAACAGTGTTTCTAGAATGGTGATGATCCTATGGTGAGGTTTCAACTGTGAGGTTAATTAATAGTTTTTCTAGAACGTTGAGGTTCTAACAGTGATGTTCTAATAGTGAGGTTCAAGAATAATTTTTCTAGAATGGCGATGATCCAATGGTGAGGTTCATGAATATTGTTTCTATAACAGTGAGGTTCTATCATTTATGAGTGTGTCCTGCTTCCTACTTTTTCACCCATTTTACTTTTCCTTTGACGTAAAATGCATTTAAAGCCACAATTTAAGGACTCTAAGGCCTATTAAAAGGCCATAACTCCTATATTAATTCTCTTTAAGGCTTGAGATGTTTTTACTTGGTCAAACCGCATGGTTTAATTCGATCCGTTTTTAATGGGAAATTAAGCGTATCTTAAAATGATTCTTGGTTAAATCGTCTAATGGGATGAGATATCTTCCACTCTAATTCTTTATCCTTGTTCTCAGATTTGAGATGCTCAAACATTACATTATTTCTCAATGTAGTTGCATAATAAAATATTCAACCATGGATTAGTTTGGCTCGGTTTTTATGCAACCAAGATGTATCGATCAGTCATCTATATAAGGTATGTTTTATCATCATTCATTAGGGGTTGATCTTCTCTTGTTTCTCCATCCATATTATAGCATGTGATCTCCATGATTCTAAAGGGTTTTCTTGGGTTTCAGTTAGTCTGGTCCTACCACGGCCTCCTCGGGTGGATGCAGACCTCGTGATAGGAGGAATGTGTAGAGACCCTAAGCTTGACGTACATGGACATTACATTACTTTTGCAGAATACTTAGTACATAACAAAAACACACACACAAGGATCGTAATAGTTTAGTGTCTTTGGAAACTCAGAATATAATCTTCTAATCGTGGTGAAAGTTCTTCAACATCTCCCATAAAGATCTTTCTTTTTTACCTAAACCCTTTATTTATATCCTAGGGAAATGAAAACATAGAAGGGTGAGCTCAAATGCTCAGTAAGGGTAAACAAAAGAAATATCCATCACATTATTTTCATAAGAACATAACATTTTAGAAATCTTAACCTTCCAAAGAGAGCATAATTTCATAACATGGGATAAATCATAGTAGTGAAATGAAATCCCAATAATCATTACATAAAACATGAAACTTTGTGGCATACACAGATAATCATAAGGAATCATATCTTATTAGTCAAGACTCATTTCCAAGACTATCTTAGTGGACCAAGTCCATTTCTGAACCGAGTCACCCTCATTTTAGTCCTGTTTCACTGAACCGATATAAATTACCGTTTTAGCCATGTCTATCTCATGAGATATAAAAGCTTTTCCCAATGCAATAGAGGGAGATATTGGTCCCACCCATCTCATAATGATACCATTCTTAGGTGTGCCACAAAATATTATATCATACATCATTGCATAACCCATATAATAAAAATGGGAATCTTAAACATCATGACATCATAAAACAATTCATATAAGATAAAGGAATTCATAAAAATAATTCCATCACAACATAATCAAATCAATGTAAAAATAGGGATAGAGGCAGAACCCATTATTATCTTAGATGGAAAATAATTTTGATAAAACACTTGAACTCCATTCTTGAGGAAAATATCCTTTCTACTTCAAAAACACTTTTCCTTTCTTAACATGTCATAAAAGTCTAAAATAAAATAAGTTGATTAAAATTAAACTTGAAAACTTGTAAAGTTAGATTCTTGGAAATAATGTTTTAAAAATTCATTCATGTCGTATAAGTTAAAAAAACATTTTTTTCATACTTTTGTTGGAAAAGTCAAAAAGTACCACGTATGAAAAATGACAAAAGATTCCTTTAATATAATTTACTAAAAACTCACTGAAGGATAAAATTGGATTTATACAATTTTATGTGGATGGAAGTAATATTACAAATTGAGGAAACATAGATGTGGGTGATAAAATACACCCCAGTAAATACCAAAGTATAAACAATCTCGGATAAAAATGAGATTGTGATATTTCCCTTACATTATGTCTGATTTGCTTCGTATGTGTCCGAACCTCCTGTATAATGATTTAAATAATGTCATTGACTTATTCTAGAGTCATACGCATTTTTATGATATCATAGATGGTTCACTTATTGCTTTATATTACCCGTTCTTTTGTAAATTCCATGTTAAAGAGCGTTTTGGGTAAAATCGTTTCATTTGTCATCCGTGTTTTGACTTGTAATTGTTCATATGATTACTTAGATCATGATTACATAGATCATGATTACTTAATTACAGAATATAAAACATGATTTATATATAATATATATTCAGAATATACATATACATAATAAATCAGTAAATGGAAAGAAATACACCGTTCATGGAGACGGTAGACAGTACATATGCATGAACACTATTTTTTTTCCTTATTGAGTTGAATGAAATTAAGTAGATGACATACATATATATATAAACATAAATCCAGAATCATTATTATGTCATATATTTCATTATTACTTATTATATATAATTTATAATCATTCATGAATGGTTAACGTGGAGAATTAATATCATCGCGTCGTAGAGACGGTAGTCCGTACGTACGCACGAGCGATGCTATCGTTCTCATGATCATGGAATTGTATTGCAGTGTATGTATACTATTTCAGAATAAATATCAATTTACAATAATCATATATAGTTATTATTTACACCATTGTACCCATCCAAGTAAGGGGGTGGTGGAAAATAAATTACACCACGGCGTGGAGACGGTATTCCGTACGTACGCACGCGCGGTGATTTTATTTTCCTTAGGATGGATAGATGGTGAAATAAGGTTGTTTCATAATTATAATAACATATCAGTATATTAGTTATACTGATGTTATTACTTCATAATGAAAAAACTAAAGGAGAAGTTGAAGAAGAAAGAAATTGGAAAGGATTGGTAATGGATATTACCTCTTCTTTAAAGTCCTTCTTTGAGACCTCCTTTTTGGGCACTAAAATTGGTCTTTTAAGAAGACCAGGACCTCTAGGATGTCTCTAGGGAAGTGGAGTAGAGAAAATGGTAGGGGTTGGCCGAGCTTGAAGCCTCAATGTGTTGTGGGGAAGAGAGGGAGGAGGTGCCCTTTTATAAGGGAGGAGAGGGGTACCTTTGGAATAACTTAAACTATTATTTTATTATAAAGTCCAATTCGGTTTTAAATAGCTCCAAATTGATTTATTTCGAAGCTAAGGTTGGTATGGGTCGAAATAATTTAATCCAATATAATTTAGACAAGTTTAGGTCATTATATTAACCTTATCTATTAGTTTTAACTCTTAGTTAATTAGATTGGCATTTACCACGTCACTTTTTATTTTTATATTATATAGTTAATAAACGTACCATATACATCCAAGCGACCCCCAAGTTTTGTTTCATTAATATATATAACCTTATCTAAGTAATTAGGCCGAAAATTATATTTTTAGGAATAAAATAAGAATTAATAATATAATATTTGTTTTAAAAACTATTTTACGTCAATTTTGACACTATTTAGTAATTTATTTTTTTGAAAATCATAACAGAATGATATGTTCGAAAAAAGTTAATTAAATAAATACTAACATGTCATATTAACCTAAAAAATTAGTGGAATTCATAAAAAGTCTCAAATTATATTTATCTGAGTATTTGTAACATCAATTATGTCAATATTTCATTAATAAGATAATTACGGCATCATCGTTGTGTCATAAATAAATTAAACTATTTAATGTCTAAAAAGTAAAAATAAAATACCATTATGTATGAAATATTTTTAGATTTCTAATAAATATTTATAGTCGAATTTATCTTATGTATAACCCAATATTAAAAATGATTTAGTTATTAAACTTTGATTTTAACTATTTTAACCCTACTTTAAATAAATTAATAATAAATGTCCTAATCTAATACAAGTGGGCCTAAATGGTCATATTTTATTCCTAAGTTTGTTGTTGGTCGAATTAAATATGTCCAATAGAATTAGGGCATGTGTTAGGGTAATAATAATATCATTTTTACCCTTAATTACCCTATTTACTTTTAACCGTGGTTAAAAAATTAAAAAGTTACTATTCACCAAAATATTATTTTCATCACATTGTACAACATTTTACATACTGACATCGACCGTTTCTATCAGAATTTTGAAACTCCACTCACAGAAGCGGTAAAATTAAGTTTTATGAAAAATTCATTTTTTTAACTACCACTTAGTGGTGTCACTATTCATCAAAAAATGAAAGTTTCCAGAAAAAAACGAAAATTTGGGCCTAAGCTATATTTGATATTATGAATTCAAAATTGATGTCTATTTTACCAAATTCAAAACATATCAGTTGCATTAATTAATTTAAAAATAAATTCCAGTCGTCAAAACAAATAGCGTGTTCTTAAGAGATAATAACTATCAAAAGATTGACACTTGTTTATGTCTGGTTTAAATGTGAAATTACATCCAATGAACAAAATTATATTAAATTGTAAAAAAATATTCTAAATATACTTTAAAACCACTAAAATTAATAATTTATCACTATTAATTATTTCAATTAAAAAAGTTTTTTTTAATTAAAATTTAATAATTTTCACTATTCATCAGAAAATGAAAGTTATCCAAAAAGTACCACAATTTCACCCTAAACTAATTTCGATATTACGAATCCAAAAATAAATTCAATTTTGAAAATTAAAATTTAAAAAATTTCAAAAAGTGGTTATTATTATTCATAACTGCTAGTTTTTAATAATATTTTAATAGCATATTGTTGTTTAGTGAAACTCGTTATTGCGTACTACACACGATATCAAGGAAGGTTGTGATTACGTGTAATGCAAGGCAAGTCAAGGATGCGTGTTGTGAAAGCTCCTATTGGTGTAGCGTACAACACAAGACATTAATGAAATTAAAAAGAATATTTTTCATAAAATCTCGTGGTGTTACATTCTACCCCCCTGAAAATGAATTTCTCCCTCGAAATTCATCGGGGTTATAAATGGTTTACTATTCGAAAGTTTCTTTGATAGAAACCCACATCGTAAAAAGGAATACCAAAACCAATCTTTAGAAACTAAAGTATGAAATGTAACGGTTACCCAAATAAACTAATCACTGGGTTTCCACATAGGTGAAAATATGGATATGGAAGAGAAATCTAACCATGATTTTCTGATGTAGAGTGTTAGAGAACATGGCTATGGAAAAGCCAGCAATCATAAAGCCATAAATTTGTGACAATCTAAGGTACCATCTGATTCATTAGATATAAGAGCACTAGGACATCATTTTTGGTTTTCAAGATCATTTCCCTAAAGTTGATGAAATTAGAAGAAATACTTTCATGATTTTGGTATAGTCTCACTCTTTGTCATTCTTTGGACAATTTACACTTCATATCTTAAAGAAATGAAGTTGAATTTGTCATTCGTGATGTGTTAGCAGATCATGTGATAGAATGATGGGTCACTCCATCTATCTCAAACAAAAGGATAGAAAAGTTGTCAAAAAATACATAAGTCCATCTATATTGAGATTAATCATATATGGTTCGTAAAATGAACTCATAATTAATATATCATACTGCTTAATATAATAAAACTAGTTTCTACTAAACAGGGACTTCCTGTAGGCCAGTGGTAGGCGATAAAGGCCAGTCACACTTCGGTTGTGGGTTCGACTCCCACAGCCTTGTCTGACGCGATGGGATATCGCCCGTCCTGCAGGTTGTCTTTTTTCTAAAGCTATATTACTATAACATCCCATCAACAATATCAAAAAAACTTATATCCTTAAACAATACTAACTTATGTCCAAAATAATCCATTCTAATCTTTAGGCTTATCTAAAATACTTCGGTCCAAGCTCATAGTATAAAGAAAACGATTACATGAAATGTCACATAACAATCACGTGAATGCCATCATTTATCCCCAATATATCATAAGATATATCGTGTTGGTCAAATTACAATCATGTGAATACCTTAATCATGTATTCTCTTGAAGAAAGAATACCCATTAACTGAACCATAGTGAAAATATGAATGTAGTTAAAAGTTAACACTTTCCACATACCAAAATCCTCAAAATTCTATATACTCAATCCATGATATAACCTTCTCCTTATATCAGTCATGAGCTCATGAATACATTTAATATTCTCCTTATCCCTTCATTATGCGCATATCATCTGCTTTCCAAAAATATTTCAATCACTTTTCATGGTTGTTGATGCCATAAAATTATTGAAAACCACAATTGTCCAAAACATAAATATTCCAATATTCCACGATACTATATAATACATCATTATGGAATCCCATTACATAAACACTTAATCATTCCACCACATCATTGTCATATTCATCATCACCAATGGTGATCGCATGTGACTTCCCTTTGTCCTTTGCCTTAAGTGGTTGCTCACGTGGATCATCACTAACCCTTGGATTAGGGCATTTATTGGCATAATGTCCCATCTCCTTGCACTTGAAACAATGAAGTGTAATAGGTTAATTCTGTGTATCCCTTCCTTTGTTTGCATCATTAGACATCTTCTTCCCATCATTGTGGCATTCAAATTCCCGATGACTTTCCTTTCGACATTTGAAACATTTACTTGTCCCATTAAGGCAATCTCCACCATGCTTCTTTCCACACTTTGAGCATAAGCAAACATTCATCTTATTTTCACCATTATTCTGAGATTTCTCCTTGAACTCCATCTTTCGTATCTTTTCAAAACTATGAGATGGTTAAGCAACACCAACTTCCATTTCTACCTTGATAGCACAACGCACAATTTCTTCATATCTACTAAAGTCTCTTATAGCTAATTCCCTTCAAAGATTTGGTTTTAAGCCACTTAAGAATCGATCAAAATTAATTTCAGGTTGGATGATAAATCTAGATACATACCTTGTAAGCCTTATAAAATTTTCTTCGTATATACCAACAGATTCATCATCATTTTGCATTAGTTCAAGAAACTCTGTCTCCATCATTGTTCAAATAATACGAGGGAAGTACTTATTCAAAAATAAGTTCTTGAACTTGTCTCATTCCCTGGACTCAATTTAATCTTTTGGCCTCATATTCTTGATAAGATGCCACCATTGATCAGCATCACCTTCCAAACGATATACTGCTAAGATGACTTTATCATGTTCCGAACATTGAGGAACTGAAAATATCTTTTCAGTGGTAATGATCCATTGTTCAGCAACAACTGTATCAGAAGACCCATTGAAAGAAGGTGGATGTTGCCTCATGAAGGAATCAATAGAATATTTTTCCCTTATCTACTCATTTGGAAGTCCAGAATGATTCATATCTTGTGTAAGTATAGCAATAAGATTTTTCACTCCATCTCCCATAATATTTGTTTGTTCAGGAGAAAAATCATTACATTTTCCATTGCATTGATCAACTCGGTTCCTTCGGGTTCCATCTATCATCTAAAACCCAAAAAGAATAGTGTGAGAGGCAAAAATCATGATAGGGAAAACAACATAATAAAGGGGGAGTACCTTCAATATCTAACATCTTAGGTTTAATTCTATGATCGTTAGCGTAATTCTAGTACTATAACCTATACGTATACTTAACCTTAGAGAAATCCCTAGAAATACCTTATAAATATCTCTAGGGATCTCACTAACGTTTTCACATCCTAGTTTCCAAAGGTTGACTAAATGTTTCCTCTGATACCAACTGTAGAGACCCTAATCTTGACGTACATAGACATTACATTACTTTTGAGGAATACTTAGTACATAAAAAAACACACACACAAGGACCATAATAGTTTAGTGTCTATGGAAACTCGGAATATAATCATCTAATCTTGGTGAAATATTTTCAACATATCCCATAAAGATCTTCCTTTTTTTACCTAAAACCTTTCTTTATATCCAGGGGAAAAGAAAACATAAAAGGGTGAGCTCAAATTCTCAGTAAGGGTAAACAAAAGAAATATCAATCACATTATTTTCATAATAACATTACATTTTGGAAATCTTAACCTGCAAAAGAGAGCATAATTTCATAACATGGGATAAATCATAGTAGTGAAATGAAATCCCAATAATCATAACATAAATCATGAAACATTGTGGCATACACACATAATAATAGAGAATCATATCTTATTAGTCAAGACTCATTTCCAAGACTATCTTAGTGGAAAAAGTCCATTTCTGAACCGAGTCACCCTCGTTTCAGTCCTGTTTCACTGAACCGATATAACCTACCATTCCAGTCATGTCTATCTCATGGGATATAAAATCTTTAACCAATGCATTGGATGGAGATATAGGTCCCACCCATCTCATAATGATACCATTCTTATGTGTGCCACAAAATATTAAATCATACATCATTGCATAACCCATGTAATAAAAATTGGAATCTTAAACATCGTGACATCATGAAACAATTCATATAAGATAAAGGAATTCATGAAAATAATTCCATCACAACATAATCAAATCAATGTAAAATATGGATCGAAACATAACCCTTTATTATCTTAGATGGAAAATAATTTTGATAAAACACTTGAACTCCATTCTTGAGGAAAATATCCTTTCTACTTCAAAAACATTTTTCCTTTGTTAACATGTCATAAAAGTCTAAACTAAAAGAAGTTGATTTAAAATAAACTTGATAACTTGTTAAGGAAACTTCTTGTAAATAATGTTTTAAAAATCCATTCATGTCGTATAAGTTAAAAAAACATTCTTTTCGTACTTTTGTTGGAAAAGTCAAAAAGTACCTCGTATGAAAAAGGACAAAAGATTCCATTCATATCTTTTACTAAAAACTCACCGAAGGGTAAAATTGGATTTAAAAAATTGTAGGTGTATGGAAATAATATTACATATTGAGGAAACATGGATGTGGATGATAAAATACACCCTAGTAAATACCAAAGTATAAACAATCTCGGATAAAAATGAGATTGTGATATTTCCCTTACCTTAGGTCTGATTTGCTTCATATGAGTCCGAACCTCCTTTATAATAATTTAAATAATGTTATTGACTTATTCCAGAATCATACACATTGTTATGATATCATATATGGTTCACTTATGGCTTTATATTACCCGTTCTTTTGTAAATTCCATGTTAAAGAGCGTTTTGGATAAAATCGTTTCATTTGTCGTCCGTGTTTTGACTTGTAATTATTCATATGATTACTTAGATCATGATTACTTAATTACAGAATATAAAAGATGATTTATATATAATATATATTCATAATATACATATACATAATAAATCAGTAAATTGAAAGAAATACACCGTTCATGGAGACGGTAGACCGTACGTACGCATGAACGCTGTTTTCATTTCCTTATTGAGTTGAATGGAATTAAGTAGATGACATACATATATATATACACATAAATCCAGAATCATTATTATGTCATATATTTCATTATTACTTATTATATATACTTTATAATCATTCATGAATGGTTAACTTGGAGAATGAATCTCATCGCGTCGTGGAGACGGTAGTCCGTACGTACGCACGAGCGATGATATCGTTCTCATGATCGTGGAATTGTATTGGAGTGTATTTATACTATTTCAGAATCAACATCACTTTACAATAATCATATATAGTTATCATTTACACCATTATACCCATCCATGTAAGGTGGTGGTGGAAAATAGTTCACACCACAGCATGGAGACGGTATTCCGTACGTACGCACCCGCAGTGATTTCGTTTTCCGTAGGATGGATAGATGGTAAAATAAGGTTGTTTCATAATTATAATAACATATCAGTATATGAGTGATACTGATTTTATTACATAATAATGAACCATCTAATGAAGAAGATGTTTAAGAAGAAAGAAATTGGAAAGGATCGGTAATGGATATTACCTCTTCTTTGAAGTGCTTTTTTGAGACCCTCTTTTAGGGCACTAAAATTGGTCTTTTAAGAAGAACAGGACCTCTAGGATGTCTCTAGGGAAGTGTAGAGGAGAAAATGGAATTGGTTGTCCGAGTTTGAAGGCTCAATGTGGTGTGAGGAAGAGAGGTAGGAGGTTCCCTTTTATAAGGGAGGAGAGGGGTACCTTTGGAATATCTAAAACTATTGTTTTATTATAAAGTCAAATTCGGTTTTAAATAGCTCCTAATTGATTTATTTCTAAGCTAAGGTGGGTATGGGTCTAAATCCTATCATAAAATAGAATTTAGAAAAGTTTAGGTCATTATATTAACCTTATCTTTTAGTTTTAACTCTTAGTTAATTAGATTGACATTTACCATGTCACTTTGTAGTTTTATATTATATAGTTAATAAACATACCATATACATCCATGCGACCCCCATGTTGTGTTTTATTAATATATATAACCTTATCTAAGTCAATTGGCCGAACCTTAGATTTTTATTAATAATATAAGAATTAATAATATAATATTTGTTTTAAAAACTATTTTATGTCAATTTTGACACTATTTTGTAATTGATTTTTTTGAAAATCATAACAGAATGATAAGTTCGAAAAAAGTTAATTAAATCAATAAAAAAATGTCATTTTAACTTATTAAATTAGTGTAATTCATAAAAAGTCTAAAATTATATTTATTTGGGTATTTATAACATCAATTATCTCAATATTTCACTAATAAGATAATTATTGCATCATCGTTGTGTCATAAATAAATTAAATTATTTAATGTCTAAAAATTACAAATAAAATACAATTATATTGGAAATATTTTTTTCTTTCTAATGAATATTTATAGTCGAATTTATCTTATGTATAACCCCATATTAAAAATGATTTAGTTATTAAACATTGATTTTAACTATTTTAACCCTTCTTTAAATAAATTAATAATAAATGTCCTAATCTAATCCAAGTGGGCCTAAATGGTCATATTTTATTCCTAAGTTTGTTTTTGGTCGAATTAAACTTGTCCAATATAATTAGGACATGTGTTAGGGTAATAATAATATCATTTTTACCCTTAATTACCCTATTTACTTTTAACCGTGGAAAAAAAGTAAAAAGTTACTATTCACCAAAAAAATATTTTCATCTCATTGAACCACATTTTACTTACTAACATCAACCGTGTCTCTCAGATTTTTGAAATTCCACTCAGAGAAGTGGTAAAATTAAGTTTTATGAAAAATTCATTTTTTTAACTACCACTTAGTGGTGTCACTATTCATATAAAAATGAAAGTTTCCAGAAAAATACAAAAAATTAGGTCTAAGCTATATTTTATATTATGAATTCAAAAATTATGTCTATTTTTTCAAATTCAAAACATATCAGATGCATTAATTAATTTAAAAATAAATTCCCGTCGTCAAAACAAATAACGTGTTTTTAAGAAATAATAACTATCAAAAGATTGACACTTGTTTATGTCTGGTTTATATGTGAAATTACATCCAATGAACAACATTGTATTAAATTGTACAAATATATTCTAATTATACTTTAAAATAACTCAAATTAATAATTTATCACTATTAATTATTTCAATTAAAAACGTTGTTTTTAATTAAAATTTAGTAATTTTCACTATTCATCAGAAAATGAATGTTATCCGAAAAGTACCAAAATTTCACCCTAAGCTAATTTCGATATTACGAATCCAAAAATGAATTCCATTTTGAAAAATAAAATTTACAATATTTCAAAAAGTGGTTATTACTATTCATAATGATTAGTTTTTAAAAATATTTTAATAGCATATTATTGTTTAGTGAAACTCGTTATTGTGTACTACACATGCTATCGAGGAAGGTCGTGATTGCGTGTAATGCAAGGCAAGTCAAGGATCCATGTTGTGAAAGATACTTTTGGTGTAGCGTACAACACAAGACATTAATGAAATTAAAAATAATATTTTTCATAAAATCTCGGGGTGTTACAGAATGTGACCTGTTGTGAGGACTATTTTCATATAAAGAATATCATGAACCGTTTGAGGTTGGGGATTCATTTATTATCTCTTCATTTACGTGCAATTGTATTGTTAGCATGTATTATCCCACTGGATCGCAAAAGAATTGAACAAATAAATATTTAAACTGGATAAAAAAATAATATCGGTCATATTTCATTGCCTCTAGTTTTGATATATAGTGTGATATCAATTCTTTCTTTGTCTAGGATTTTGTTCTAGATAAAAAATTTTAATGAACATAAAAAACAATTAATTGATAATTGCTTGGTTAAAAGTTAAATAAGCATGTAAATGAATCTGGTTCACCTTGTTGTAATTTGATGTTAATAAAATTTGCACAGTAATCATGTCTAATTATTTTTTATAGCTTACTGATTAGGATTTACAAATTTAGAACATATGAATAATAGATCGGTTAAATAAAGATGGATTAAAGAACTGATTGTTCAATAATTACATGAAGGGTTCTGAGTTGCCCACTTATTTTTTAAAGTGCCAAGAGCCCAATGGTTAAGTTGTTTTTTTCCTACCGATTGTATTGTGATGTGAGTGTAGATGGTTGTTGTTGTGTGTGGGGACATGGAGACCTTTGTTTGTGGCGTCAGATGATGCCTATAGTTCCATGATGCATCGGTTTTTGCATATGGGTTTCAGAGAGGACACCAAGGATGATGGAATTAGATGGATGCGATTGTTGGATGCTTTCTAATTTTTATTGGTTAATTATATACTTTACATTTCCCCACTTCTCAAAGAAACTGGTCTTGCATACCCTTCATCTGAAAGAGGCGAATATGCAAGGGGTATTCCACATTCTTTCCATGTTTAGCTTCTCTAGGGAGGATGGGTCTACTCACTTTCTATAGACAACAAATGCTCGACGAGTAGTACATCTACATACCGTGATGATCCCCCTTGTGTTTAGTAGCATATAATGTATTTCTATAATTCCTGGGAATATGGGAATGTAATTCGGTAATGAATAATTTAATATATGATTTTAACCCTTGGGGTTAGAGTTGTTGGAACATAATGATATGGTTGTAATTTTAAAGGGACAACGGACATCGGTTGTGATGCTAATGATGTTTAATGTGGAATTTTAAATAGTTAATTATTGTTTATAGATTAATTAATTTAAATTGGAACTGATTAAAATGGAATTAAATAATCTATTAATGCTCTTTAAATGGTTGTGTACATATATGATACCTAGTCTTAGAAGTAGCAGCTCGGAGTCCATGAGACGTTAGCTGTAGTTGAGTCTAAGACTAAGTTATTCCCATAGTGTGGTTGTGAGATACATTATATCCTATAATTTTTGGGTTTCTATACATTAATCCACCCTATAAGTAAGGGAAACTGCAAACTTTGGAATTTTGAGCCCTATGGGTGTTTTCCCCAACATTCAGGTTAGAGGATGAATGGATAACTACCCCCTTTGGCCTTGCACTCTTCCCCTGATAGTTACTTGTGTTGGAAGGCACATTGTTTAGTATTCCTCTTATATGTGTGTAGATGGCTGTAATGGCTTGTGTTTATTGACACAGCTATATTCTAGATATAGTTTTCTTTGGACTACCAAAGGTGTAACCTGTATAGGCAGTGATGGCTTGAGGATCCTTACTCAGTGTATGGGTTGTAATGGATGGAGGTATAATACCCGATGTATGATACACATTTTGTGAGCTATGGTGGCTCCTAGATACTTTTCTTACGTGCAATTGGTGGTTTTTTTGAACAAGGTGCATATTGTGGTGCTTCTCCCAGGTTTCTGTGGGAAATCCGTTCAGGAGATGGATGATCAAGACGTGAGATGTTGGGGAAAATGGTAAACTAGTGGGGAAGTTGTATCGGAGAACCCTTTATATTATTTAATATATAATATACTATTGTATGCATTACATGGTGTGAGTATCCATGGTGAGGCTGGGAACATAGTATACCTGTTTAGATGATGAGTTAGTTTCACTTGTTGTTCGTTGTGCTTTAGCATGCTTTCTTTACTTTTTCACTAGAGGCATCAGGGATGATCCTAGTGAGTATACTATTATACTCATCCTATGAATATATAAACCGTTTTTCAGGACACCTAGAGTAGGTTGGGGATCAGTTTGGTTACTACTTTCTTGTAGTTGCAGGAGCTATTTGGGCTTGTGGTTACTATTATTTTACTTTCCATCGGGTACTTTTAATTTTTTCCCCTTTCAGTTTTAGTAGTTTTTCATGACATTTAATATGTGTACTTGGGATTCCTTTAATCATACTGGTTGAGTTGGAGTTGGTTGGTGTCTATCTTATCTCCCTCTTTCGCATGTGTTCTCTTAGAGGGTAATTCCTCCAATTTGTGTGCTAACTCTACCCTTGGTGCTAGTCTCCAACTTGGGGCCTACTGGAGGCGTGAATCGGGGGGTCATTATCTCCCTGCTCACATTACCATCCCAAGAGAGGAACACTTTTTCTGGAGGAGGTCGTGACAAATGAACCATTTCTCTATCATTAATGCTTTCCATTTACACCTGTTACCATGTCGAAATTCAATATGAGATTTTTCTCTCCTCATTTACATTCTAGAAATTATTTTATTTATGCATCTAAATTCCATAACATATGTTAGTATATTATGTTCTGCGACCCACTTATTGTCCATTTCATGTATAAATGATGAAATTTCCCTTTCTATCTCTTCAACACATATTATGGTTTCTCTTTTACGTTGTTATGATACTGAAGGCACACCAAAATTTCCCATCCCCAAATTATCTTGTAATTGAATACGATTCCCATTTTTCTATCAAGGGTATCCACAATTACAAACATGAACTTGTTGAAATAGGATGTAAATTTATGTAATATACATATCTTATTCATGGAAAAAATTATGACCTTTATTGAATCCATGTTGTATGATCTATCTGGCACACTTATGGATGGAATGAAATGATTAAGAATGGTGCAACTTGTTAGGGATCCAATGCATTGGGTAAATTATAGTATCATGATACATCATGTGCAATGAGTATTAGCACCTGTAAATTAGAATTAAATTAGGTTTCACTCAAGATACATGTGCAATGTCTATTGAATCATGAAAATATCATGTAAAATTTTGTTTCCACATCTCATTGTTATGATAATCATTATATATCATTTTATTAGGTTCATTTTTCCCTTATGATCCAATGATATGACTATAGTATAACATGTACAGTATTCTTCAGAATTTGACTTTTTTAATCCCTTACTAGTATTCATTTCTCCCCCTTTTTTAGGTATGTCCTCAGGTAATACCCTGAAATGCTAAGTATGAAAGAATTTTGTGGTCATGTAAAAGATATTTTCAATAAAGATGTTGTATTTTCTGTCTAAAATTTTCATGTAATGTTCGTAATTTACCCACATACTTGACCTATCGATACTGGGAGGTGTATTAAGTGATATTTTATGTAACACATTATGATTATGCATATAATAATGAGCAGGGATGTTATAGTTGGTATTAAAGGATATGGTTAATTATTTTTGAAATTAGAAATGGAATGTTCTAGTGAAATAATAAGTTATATGACTCTGTATAATAAAAAACATAAATTTTAGGGATTAGAAAGAATGTGGTTTATTAAGAAATTACATCCTTTTATAGTTATGAAAAAGTATATGTGGCTCTTGAAATGATGCTTCAAGGGGTAAAACCTGAAAACCATGCATTGAGCTAGACTCGAATGAGAACTAGTGCATGAAATCGGGCAATGTTTCACTATGGGTTCGAAACATATATAGGTTATGTTTTTTAAAATTAAAAATCTTATTATGAAACATTATTACGAGAATAAAAAAATGCCCCTTGGATTATATGTTGGGAAATGGATCATGGATAACATCGATTAAGGATATTAAATTCATAAGTTAAATAAATAAATGTAATTTACAAGTTGTCTATTTTTTCAACTATTTCCCATTTATGATTTACACCTAACATTCATTTTTTTCAAGCCAATGGCTGGTAATATATGGAATCAGGATAAAAATCGATGCAAAGATAAATGGGATGATTGTTCTAATGATATTCCCAAACCGATGGGATTGAGAATCCCAAACATTATTATGATACTCTATTAGTTAACTCATGTTTCTAATATAGTCATTTTTCAAGAGGATCATCCACCCCCCCATAAGAAATAACAGTCCATAATCAAGATCTTCATGTGTAAAAGCCCCCTACATTCAATGGATCAGTGGATACCCCAATCACTAAATAGTGGATCAACTCCATTGAGAAAATGTTATCATACCTTAATTGTCTCGAACAAGAGAAGGGTCTTCTATATGATTATCATACAGAGGATGAAGATGATTGATGGTGGACATTGATAAAAATTAAGAAGACAGAGCATGAGATTGAAGTGATGTAATGGAATTTTTTCTATGAAAATTTTTTTATAAATATTTTCCTCCCACCCTTCGACATAAGACTGAAAAAGACTTCTTTTCCATCAAGAAAAAATATAAAGAATCCAAAAGATTTTATGAGGGAAAAAATATAAGGCTTGCATGATATGCCTCTTACATTTTTGTTTCCACCAAATTCAAGGATGGCTGATTCTTTGGTGGGATAAAAAAATATCTAATATAATGACCTACTGATTAGTGACATTGATATCTATGACGAAATTTTCAGATGTGACCTGAAAGATGAAATGGATATCAGTGAATCTAAGAGGTATCATTGGGATATGAAGTGGAAAGTGAACATTAATTTGTGTAGTATAATGGAAAAATAAAACATTGAAATGAAATTCTAGAACCCTACTTTCCATAGGTGTTGAATTAAGCACCCCTGTATTTGTTTTAAGGGGAGGAGGAAATGCTTTAGTTTTGGATGAAAATGGAACTGGGCCATTAATTGCTGACTTGAAAAACCTGTTGCTGTGATAGAGGAGAAATATTCTTTTGTTGGACCCTGAATGAAATTTTCATTTCCTAATCTATAATTAACCAAGGATGTTTTCAAACTAGTGACTTAAGACAAGGGTTTTTAGAGGAAACAGATATCCTCCAAGGAAGAAAGGGAGATGTTTTTCCATCCCTACCACTGAAACAAACCTTTACATCAATGTGGAGATAGGTAAGATAGTTATTAATTCTAGAATATAGAAGGTACCTTTTATTATGGTTCTATGAAATATTTTATATCCTAAATGTTTATTAGAACAATCCCAACACCACCAAAAATCATGGAAGTAGAGATGTCTGTTAAAATGGAAAATATTTTAATCATTGCATCCCATGAATATAACTCCACCTATATTATAATTTTTTTATTGAACATCTTGAAGAACCTCCTCATACTCCTTTAGGTGAAATTTGATAAAATTATTTTCATTGAATGGATTTCCCAATATAGAGGCCACATTAATTTGTGTGAGTGGGAAATCACTCTCTATATAATGAATCATCCCTATATTCTATATAAGTGCATGGATGAGGATGAATCTTTTTTAGAAAAATAATCTCATGAATTGATATCAAATCACTATGAGAACACATATCTATCTTAGATGTTTGAGTTTTAGGATGAAAACAAACTTAAATAAATTCCTATTGTGAGGGAATTCATAGAAATGTTTCTTGAATAATTGTATTGTCTTCCTCTTAGATGATATTTTCAATTCTCGGTTGATATTATATGTAAGGTATTTCCAATATATATAACTCCATATAGTGTAATACCCCTAGATTTTAAGAGAAATATTATTAATTTATTTGATGTATTATGTTGTACGCTACACCAATATTATCTTGCGCTATAGGAAACACTGTATTAGCTTGTAGTATACGCAACACTATTCTTGTCTTTCGTTACATGCACGAGAAACCTTCCCTGATAGCATTCATTGTATACTATACCGAGTATCTCTAATCAATGATATGTTATTCAAATATTATATAAACTAGCCATTATAAATAGTAATTCACAATTTTTTAAATTTTATAAATTTTATCTTTCAAAATGGACATATTTTTTTTATTCGGAATATCAAAATTATCCTAGGGTGAATTTTTGGAATTTTTCTGAATACATTAAATTTTTGATGAATAGTGATAACATTGAGATATTGGTTAAAACCAACTTTATATTTAAATAATAATTTGTTTAATTTTAATTTATTTTAGGTCAAAATAGATACATAATACCTATATATGTTCAATTTAATTAATTGGAGACATTTTATAAGAACTTTAGATATATAAAAATTTTATTGAAATTTTTACTGTCTTTTACCCACCTCCTAAGAGAATTTGGAAATTGACATAAAACATAATTTTACCACTTCTGTGAGTTGAATTTATAAATATGAGAGTCATGGTTGATATAAGTAAGTAAAATTTGGTTCAATGTGATGAAAATAACTTTTGGTGAATAGTAACTTTTAACTTTTTTTCCACGGTTAAAAGTAAATAGGGTAATTAAGGGTAAAAATGATATTATTATTACCTAACACATGTCTTAATTTTATTATATTAGTTTAATTCACAATAAAAACCTTAGAAATAAAATATTACCATTTAGGTCCACATGGATTAGATTATGTCATTTATTATTATTTTATTTAAAGAAGAGTTATAATAGGTAAAATCAAAGATTAATAATTAAAACATTTTTAATATAGGGTTATACAAAAGATAAATTTGACTATTAATATTAATTAGAAATAAAAGAATATTTCCTACATAATGGTAGTTTGTTTATATTTATTAAAGATTAAATAATTTAATTTATTTATTACACAATGATAATGCAGTAATTACCTTTTTAATGAAATATTAACATAATTGATATTATAAATACCCAAATAAGTGTTATTTGATACTTTTTATGAATTAAAATAATTTTATAGACTAATATAATTTTTTAGGGTTTTTATATGATTTTTTTGAAGTAATAATGTTGTTATGAATTTATAAAAAACAAAATACAAAATACTGTCAAAATTTACATAAAAGAGTTTTTAAAACAAATATTATATAATTAATTGATATAATGTTCCTAAAAATATAAGCTTTTGAAAAAGACATTTATAATAATATATATGACATTCATGAATCAATTGGGGTTCTATATCCTATTTAAGGTTTGTTTATTAACAATATAGTGTATGAATACAAGAAGACATGGTAAAAGTTAAAATTCTAACTTAGAGTTAAATCTAAATGATATGGATAAAATGGTAACCTAACCTTGTCTAAAACCTATTAGTACATAGTCTTCTGACCCATACCCACCCTAGACTCTAAATAAGTCACTTAGGAGACATTATAATCATAATATGAATTTATTATAAAATAATATATTAACTTTTTCCTAAGGTGCCCCTCACCCCTCTTCTAAAAGGGCACTCCAACATCTCTCTAATCAACACCTACAAATCCAATTGTCTCGGTGAAGCCCTGCACAAATACCCTCTTAATTGTCCTTCATTCATCCCAGAGGCCATCATTTAGTCATAAAACCATCCTATGGAGCCATTTTGATCAAATCAAAAGGATGAACCTGAAGAAGAGGTAAATATCTTACCACCTATTTCATGTTCCTTTCTTCTTCCACTTCATCCTTCTCTGTTGTTTCCAATATAAAATAATAAATACATAATCATATATATATTTATATATTTTGATTTTGTTATTAAAAATGGTACAATCATAGTAGTTATTTTTTCAATCCTATGAATGAAAAAGTCACCACACGTGTGTACGTACGGCTTACCGTCTCCACGTCGTGGTGTAGTTTGTTATTCAAAAATTTAATCATTTGAATGGGTATAATAATGAGTATAAATGATATAAATAATAAATATAACATTATAGTGATTATATATATATGATATACAATCCATTTATATATGATTTTAATATCAAAATAATGATATTGTCACTCTTGCTTATGTACGGACTACCGTCTACACGAACGTGAAGAGATTTATTTTCCATAGTTAAACATTAAAGTATTATTATAAAGTTTATATAATATTTAATCATTAAATATATTAAATAATAATAACACTGTATTTCTGTACATATATTTTTCATTTACTTAATTCAAATCAATTGAATAAAGAAACGAAAAAACCCTTCAAACGTACATATGGCCTACCGTGTCCATGAACGGTGTATTTCATTCCATTTATCAATATATCAAATATATGTATTTTCTGAATATACATTATACATAAATCATTTCTTACATTTTTGAATTAATTAAATCATAATATAAGTGATAATATCATGAACAACAAGTAAAATCACGTATGATAAATGTTACAATTTTACCCAAAATGATGCTTCAACATGTAATTTACAAAAGAATGGGTAATATAAAGTCATAAGTGAATCATATACGATATAATAAATATTTTTATGGTTAGTTTACAAGTTAATAATATGTTTATAACCACAATACCTGATTCTCGGAGACATACAGAAGAAATTGGACATAAGGTAGGGGATAATTTTGCAAATCTCATTTTTATCTGAGATTTCTTATACGTAAAAATTTACTGGGGTTATATTTAACCTCCATGTCTATAAAAAAATTCATAAATTTTTTAATATTATTCCATGTATTTTTTAATTCATGTTTACCTCTCTTTTACTTTTACATTGTGTTATGGAAGGAATCTTTCTATTGTTTACCATACGAGAGACTTTTTAACTTTTTCGGAAAAAGTACGAGGAGAATGTTTTTTAACATATACGGCATGAACAAATTTTTATGGATTCATAACGCCTAATTTTCATGAATATCCCTCTACATTATTTCATGATTATTTTCAAATAAATACTTTTCTTGTAAAATTGAGTGGCTTTTTGTGAAAAGAAAATGATTTTGAAGAAGAAAGGATATTTTCCACAAGAATTCATTTCATGTGTTTTGTCAAAACTATTTTCCATATATTATGAAATTATTTAGTATGATTATGTTTCAAGTTTAATGTATCTATTATTTACTTGGATTAATTCTTCTTATGATGAAATTATATTCATTTGTTTTATATAGATTACATAATGATGAGATGATGTTTGTGTAACGCATTTTATTATTTGGGTTATGAAGAATGATTTATGTTTATTTTGTGGCACAAGTAAGAATGATATCATTATGAGATGGGTGGGACCTATATCTCCCTCCAATTCAATGGGTTAAGAATTATATCTCATGAAATAAACATGGCTGGAACGACAAGTGAATTCAGATCTGTAATACACGGCTGGAACGACATGTAAACCAGGTTCAGTAATGGATTTTGTCCACTATGATGGTCAGGGAAGCAGTGCCTTGGCTACGATGGAAATAATAACATGTGATTAATGGTTTTACAAAATTACATGTTTTATTCCCATGCTATTTAATCATGATTAATATTCCATTATGATCGATTCCTTATGCACTTCCAAGATTTATGTCATTACTCATGATATTGATGTCTTATGGTCATGTTCTTACGTTCAAATGTTTATGGATTGTTTTATGTTCTCCAAGTTTACCCTTACTGAGCATTTCAACTCACCCTTTTTATGCATTCATTTCCCCAGGATATAAAAAATGGTTTTAGGTATGAAAAAAAAGTGGAAGATCTTTATGGGATATGAAAAAGATCGTTCACCATGATTAGAAGATTATGTTCCGAGTTTCCAAAGACACTAAACTATTAAGGTCCTTGGGTGTCTATTTTTGTTATATATTAAGTATTTTGAAAAAGTAATGTAATTTCCATGTACATCAAGCGTGGGTCTCTACATTTGGTAACAGAGGGAAGGGTTAGTTAACCTTTGGAAACAAGTATGCAAAAAAATTAGTGAATTCTCTAGAAATATTTCTAAGGTATGTCTAGGGATGACTATAAGGTTACGTATATGTATATGTTATAGTCCTAGAATTATGGTAACAGAATTAGAATTAAACCTAAGATGTTAGGTATTGAGTGTACTCCCCTGGATTATGATGTTTTCCTAGTATTATTTTTTCCTTCACACTATTCTTTTTGGGTTTTAGATATTGGCTGGAACCCGAAGGAACCCTGTTAATGGTCAATGCACTAGGCAATGCAATGATTGTCCTCCTGAACAAACCAATGTTATGGGAGATGGAGTTAAAATTATTATTAATATACTTATAAAGATATGAATCATTCATGGCATCAAAATGAGGAGTGAAAGGGGCAATATTCTATCAAGTCCTTCATGAGGCAACATCCATCTTCATTCAGTGGGTCTTCTGATCCACTTTTTTCTGAACAATGGATCAATACCATTGAAAAGATATTTTCCATACTTTTCTATTCAGTGCCTGAAAAAGTCATTTTAGTTGTTTACCTTTTTGAAGGTAAAGTATTCTAGTGGTATAATCTAATTAAGAATACAAGGAATCAAGATGAAATTGAATCCATGGAATGTTATGAGTTCAAGAACTTGTTTCTCAATAAGTACTTCCCACGTATTCCTTGAACAATGATTGAAAAAGTGTTCCTTGAGCTTATGAAAATGGAAGATGAATCTGTTGGCATATACAGGGAAATTTTTACAAGGATTTCAAGGTATTCATCTGGCTTTATCATCCAACATGAATGTAAAGTTGATCGATTCTTCAGTGTCTTAAAAACAAGACGTCAAAGGGAATTATCATTAAGATACATCAGTATCTATGAAGAAATTGTGTGTTGTGCTATCAAGGTATAATTGAAAGATGGTGTAATATATCCATCTCATGGTTTTGACAAGAAACGGAAGATGGGGTTCAATGAAAAATCAAAAAACATTGGTGAAGATAAGACAAATGTATTGTTATGCTCAATGTTTGGAAAGAAGCATAGTGGAGATTGTGTTAAAGGGACTAGAAAATGTATTATGTGTGGAAAAGAAGGTCATAGAGCAGCTGAGTGCCGATGTAGTAGAAAAAAGGTAGCTAATGATGTGTATAGAGAAAAGATTACAGAAAATGCACCACCATCACTTCAATGCTTAAAGTGTAAGGATATAGGGCATTATGCTAACCAATGCCCTTATCCAAGGGTTAATGATGATCGAAATCAACAACCTCTCATGGAAAAGGACAAAGGATAGTCACATGCGATCATTATTTGCGATGTTGAATATGACAAAAAAGTGGTGTAATGATTATGTTTTTATGTAACGGGGTTCCAAAATAGTAGTGTGGGATGTCATTTTTTGTAATGTGGAATATTGGAATTACTATGAATTGGTTTATTGTGGTATTAAATAATAGTATGGTACCAGTAAATATGAAAAGTGATTGAAATATTTTTGGAAATAAGTAGATATGTGCATAATTAAGGGATAAGTAGAAAAGAATATGTTTGATAGTATTAATGAGCTCATGATTGATATAAGGACAAAGTTATATCATGGTCTGAGTATGTAGAATTTTTGGAATTTTGGTATGTGGAAAGAGTTAACTTTTGACAACATTCATGTTTTCTCTAAATTTAAATGGGTATTAATTATTCAATAGAATACGTGATTAAGGTATTCAATTATTTGGAATGTTACAAAGAACAATATATATCTTATGATATATGGTGGACAAATGAAGGCACTCACATGATCAGTGGATGGCATTTCTAGTAATCAGACAGAAATATTTTGGATATGCCTAAAGGTTGGAATGGATAAATTTAAGCATCTGATAGTATTGATTAAGGCTATAACTTTGTGACTTTATTTCTGAAATGTTATAATAGTATAGTTTTAGAAAAATTACAACCCGTAGAATGGGTGATAACCCGTCACATTGGACAAGGATGCAGGAATCGAACACACAACTGAAGTGTGACATGCCTTTATTGCCTACCACTGGCCTACAGGAAGTCCCTGGTCAGTATAAAGTAGTTTTATATTATTAAGCATTATGATATATGAAGTATAAGTCCATTTTAAGAACCATATATGATTAATCCCACCATATATGGACTTATCTATATTTAATAACTTTTGATAAAATTTTGTTTGATAGAAATGGAATGACCTATCATTTGATCGAATGATCTAACAACACTTCACAAATGACAATTTCAACTTTATTTTTTAAGAGATCAAGTGGAAATTTTTCAATAAATGACCAACCGTGAGATTTTACCAAAATCAGATAAGTATTTCTTATAATTCCATTTTTCCCAACATTAGGGAAATGATCATGAAAACCAAAAATGTTGTCTTAGATAGTACCTTAGATCATCAAAAATTTATGGCTTGGTGATTGTTGGATTTTTCATAGCCATGTTCTATACCACTCTCTATCAGAACATGATGGTTATACTTCACTTCCATATCAATATTTTCACATATGTTTTTTTATATGGGAACCTAGTGATGAGTTAATTTGGGTAACCGTTACGTTTGAAACATTAGTTTTTAAAATTTTGTTTTATTATTCCTTTTAATTATGTTGGTTTCTATGAATGAAACATTTAATTAGTAAACCATTTATAACCTGGATTAGTTTTGAGGGAGAAATTCATTTTAATGGGGGTAGAATGTAACACCCTCAGCTTTTATGAAAAATATTATTAATTTCTTTAATTTCTTGTGTTGTACGCTACACCAAGATTATCTTTCTCTATGCACAAAACAATATTACCTTTTAGTATACACAAAACTATTCTTGTGTTGTGTTATACGCAAGATCAACCTTCCTCGATATCTTACGTTGTACGCAATATCGAGTTTCACTAAACAACAATATGTTATTAAAATATTATATAAACTACCCATTATGAATAGTAATACCCACTTTATATAATTTTATAAATTTAATCTTTCAAAATGGACTTCATTTTTGGATTCATATTATTGAAATTTTCCAAGGGTGAATTTTTGGTATTTTTCTAAAAAATTTCAATTTTTGATGAATAATGAAAACACATAATTATTGGATAAAACTAAATTTTTTTTAAATAATCATTTATTTTATTTAAATTTATTTTATTCAAAATATATAGTTAATACCTATATCTGTTCAATGTAATTCATTAGAGGAATTTTATAATTATTTTAGATATATAAAGATTTTATTGAACTTTTTACTGTATTTTACCCACCACCTAGGAGCATTTGCAAATTTACATAAAACATAATTTTACCGCTTCTGTTAGTCGAATTTCAAAAATATGTGAGACACGGTTGATAACATTAAGTAAAATGTGGTTCAATGAGATGAAAATAATTTATGGTGAATAGTAACTTTTAACTTTTATTTACCATAGTTAAAAGTTAATAGGGTAATTAAGGGTAAAATTATATTATTATTACGTAACACATGTTTTAATTCAATTGGATAAGTTTGACTCAACAAAAAACAACCTTAGGAATAAAATATCATCCTTTAGGTCCACTAGGATTATATTAGGACTTTTATTATTATTTTATTTAAAGAAGAGTACAAATAGTTAAAATCAATGTTTAATAACTAAAACATTTTTATTATGGAGTTATACAAAAGATAAATTCTACTCGATATATTAATTAGAGAGATAAAAAAATTTCCTTCATAATTTTATTATATATATATATATTAGACATTAAATAATTTAATTTATTTATGACACAATGATGATGCAGTAATTATCTTATTAATGAAATATTAACATAATTGGGATTATAAATACCCAAATAAATGTAATTTGAGTCTTTTTATGAATTAAACTAATTTTATATGTCAATATAACATATTAGGGTTGGTTAGATTTATTTTTTATGATGTAATAATGCAGTTATAAATATAGAAAAAACAAAATACCAAAATTGTAAAAATTGACATAAAAGAGTTTTTAAAACACATATTTTATTATTAATTGATATAATGGTCCTGAAAATCTATGGTTCGGCCAAAAGACTTATATAATAATATATATGACATTAATGAACCTATTTAGATTCTATTGGTTGTTTAGAGTATGTTTGTTAACCATACAGTTTAAGAATACAGGAAGACACGATTAAAGTTATATTATTTAACATAGAGTGAAATCTATATGATATGGTTAAAATGGTAACCTAAACTTATCTAAAACCAATTGGTTGAATGGTTTTCGACCCATCCCCAACCTAGCCTCAAAATAAGTCACTTTGGAGCCATTATAAAATGGATACGAATATATTATAAAAAAATATTTTAAGTTTTTCCTTAGGTACCCTCACCCCTCTTATAAAAGGGAACCCCCCTTCTCTCTAATTCATATAGAAATAGCCATTTTTCAAGGAAAAACCTACCCAAATACCCTCTCAACTGTACTTAATTCATCCTAGAGGCCTTACTTTAGTCATAAATCCATGATATGGAGCCCTTTTGATCAAATGCAAAGGAATAACCCGATAAAGAGGTAAATATTCCACCACCTATTTAAAGTTCATTGTTTTTTCACTTCCTCCTACATTGATGTATCCATTCAAAAATAATAACTCTAATATGTTATATATATTATTATGTTATTATAAAAAATAGTAAAACCATAATAGTTATTTTACCTATCATATAAATCAAAATTTCACCACATGTGCATACGTACGGCTTACCGTCTCCACGTCGTCGTGTAGTTTGTTATTCAAACATTTAATAATTTGGATAGGTATAATAATGAGTATAAATGATATAAATAAAAAATATAACATTATAAGGATTCTCTATAATTGAAATACAATCCAATTATCTATGGTTATTACATCAATATAATGATATTGTCGCTCGTGCATATGTACGGACAACCGTCTCCACGAACGCTATGAGATTCATTTTCCATAATTAACCATTCAAGTATGATTATAAAGTATATATTATAAAAAATAAGGAAATATATTAAATAATAATGATAATGGATTTATGTACATGTATATTTAATTTAAATAATTCCATTCAATTCAATAAGGAAACCAAAACATCATTCATGTGTACGTAAGGCCTACTGTCTCCATGAACGGTGTATTTCATTCCATTTATTGATCTATCATATATATTTATATTCTGAAAATATATTATATATAAATAATGTTTTAAATTATGGAATTATGTAAATCTGAATATAAGTAATAATGTAAATAAAAAAAAGTCAAAACACGTACGATAAATGAAATGATTTTTCCCAAAATGCTGCTTCAACATGGAATTTTCAAAAGAACGAGTAATATAAATTCTTATGTGAATCATATATGATATCATAAATATTATTATGGTTATTTTACAAGATAATAATTTGTTTAAACCCACTATACATAAGCCTTGTACATATACTAATGAAATTGGACCTAAGTTAAGGGATAATTTGTCAAATCTAATTTTTATCTTAGATTTCTTATACATAAGTATTTATTGGGGTTAAATATTTCATCTATATCTATAAAAATGTTTTTCCAAAATTTTTTAGTATTCATACATGTCTGTTTAATGACATTATTACCGTTATTTTACTTTTACATTGTGTTATAGAATAAATCATTCTTTAGTTTACCATAAGAGATAAATTTTCACTTTTCCGGCAAACGTAAGAGAAGCATGAATTTTTAACTTATATAGCATGAACAGATTTTTACAGATTCATAATGGCTAATTTTCATGAAGATTATTGTACAATATTTA
Organism: Viscum album; assembly: GCA_963277665.1. Taxonomy (NCBI): domain Eukaryota; kingdom Viridiplantae; phylum Streptophyta; class Magnoliopsida; order Santalales; family Viscaceae; genus Viscum; species Viscum album. The sequence continues at coordinate 345,617,897 of OY728166.1, read as the reverse complement.
ATGAGTATTTTCAACCATATCCTTTTTTTTTAAAATTGAGTGGCGTTTTGTAAAAAGAAAATTATTTTGAAGAAGAAAGGATATTTTTCTCAAGAATTCATTTCAAGTGTTTTGTCAAAAATATTTTCCATATAAGATGACATTATTTAGTATGAATATGCTTGAAGTATAATGTCTCTATTATATACTTGGATTGATTATTATTATGATGAAATTATATCCATGTGTTTTATATGAAATATTTTATGATGGGATTGTGTTTATGAAGCCCATTTAATTCATTGGATTATGATGAATAATTTATTATTATTTTATCACACAAGTAAGATTGATTTCATTATGAGATGGGTGGGACCTATATCTCCCTCAAATTAATTGGGTAATGATTTATATCTCATGAGATAGATATTACTGGAATGGAAAGTTTATCTGGTTTAGTAATACAGGGCTGGAATGACAAGTAATCCCAATTCAGTAATTGACTTTTTCCACTATGATGGTCATGGAAGAAATGAATTGGATACTATGAAAATCATAACATGTGCTTAATGTTTTTCCCTAATTACATGTTTTTATTCCAATTCTATTTTATCATGATTAATATTCCTTTATGATATATTCCTTATGCACTTCCAAGATTTATCTCTTTACCCATTATTTTTATGTTTTATGTTCATGATCTTATGTTCAAATTTTTAGTGATCTTTTTATGATCTCCATTATTACCATTACTGAGAATTTGAGCTCACCATTTTTATGTTTTCTTTTCCCCAGGTTATGAAGAAAGGTTTTCGGTAAGAAAACCAAAGGGTAAGATCTTTATGGGATATGTTGAAGATCTTTCACAATGATTAGAAGATTATGTTCCGAGTTTCCAAAGAAACTAAAATATTACGGTCCATGGGTGTCTGTTTTTAATATGTATGAAGTATTCCGTAGAACTAATGTAACTTCCATGTGAATCATGCCTGTGTCTCTACATATAGAATAGATGTTGTTGGGCTTATAGAAATAATGATACAACTACATGAGAATCTGGATAATGGGATTATACACCCTTGTGCATCATGATGGGATGTACCAGTCCACTCTGTAAATAAGAAGGATGGGTAAATGTGAATTTTCATTGACTACTGTGATCTCAACAAAATCGAGATAAAAAACATGTATCCTCTGTCATGAATTGTTGACTTTTTTGATCACCTACAAGGAAAAAATAATTCTTTAATGTGGATCTTCGATCGGGTTATTACCAAGTACGAATAAAGAAGGATGATATCTAGTTGACTACTTTTTGTAAAAGGTACATGAACTATTAATTCATAGTAATGTATTTCAGACTCACTAATGTCCATTATTCATTGTGAAATTATCAAATAGAGTCATTAAATATTACCTCGACAAACTTGTAGTAGTGTTTTAGAGGATATTCCAAAATACACCAAAACATAGGAGGATAATTAAGAGAATATAAGCATGTTACCAATGACCTTGATAAAGGATAATATTTATGAAACGTACAACAAGTGTGAGTTTTGGTTGAATTAGTTATCATTTTTGTGTCATATAATCCAAATAAATGGGAAAGCTTTGGATCCCTCAATGAAAAACGAAATTTATGGATGTTCGGGGCCAACATCTATGATGGATATCCATATATTCATTATGTTATAATGATATTATCCATGATTTATGTGAAATTAATCATGATTGTCAAAACATCTTACCAAGCTAATTAAGAAGGGAGTCATGTCTATTTGGAATGATTATTGCAAATATATCTTAAAGGAGTTTAAAATGATATTTTTCACTACACAATTTCTCACACTACACAAAAGTGGATAATGTTTTGTGGAATTATTGATGCTCAGAAGAAGGTTTTGGACTATGTGTTGATGCAAAATGAAAAATTCATTGCCTATGCTTCATGGAAATTGAATGTTAATGATCAAAACTATAAAACAAATTACCTCGAGTTATTTGTAGTAATAATCTCTTTAAATATATGGTGACATTATCTTTTTGGGAAGAAGTGTGAATCTTATACAGATCATAGAACAATCACTTATATTTTCACAAAGATGGTGGTGAATATGAACCAATAAAGATGTTTAGATCTAATAAATGACTATGACTGTTCAATCCATTACCACCCTGGTAAAGCGTACAAGTTGGTAGATGCTCTATGTAAAATGGATCCAACAATCTGGCATTTATGATAATTTAAGAGGATCCAATATTATTATATTTGATGAAGATGGACATGGGAGTATTAAATATGGGAACTTCATATATCATTTCACAAATAATTTATCAACTGTCTATTTTGTAAAGGTTGAAAATGCTCAAAATAAGGATTAAGGACTTCAGAATAACGTGGTAACTATCATAAAAGTGAAATCATCAGATTTCACAGGTAATGAAGATGCAATTGTGATATTTGGGTCATGAATATGTGATCAATATTACCTAGATTTAGATATTTATCTTTTCGGTGATGCACACTGTTCAAATATATCCATTCACCCATGAAACAAAAATATGTATCATGATATCCAAGAGAATTACTAGTGGGATAACTCGAAGAAAGAGACCATTGTGCATCAATATTTTTAGTATGTCAATAAGTGAAGGATGCGAGGAAGAGGACTAATGGGGGGATGCAACCATTACCCATACCGAAAGAGAAATGGGGAAACATCACCATGGGACTTTCCACTCAACATCTGAAGGAATCTAACGTATACAATTCTATATGCGTTGTTGTGGTTTATCGTACAAAGACCACACACATTATTAAAATCTGAGAGGAATTATCATTGGATCAACTGGCCCAGAAATACACCTCATAGAAGTGATAAGTTTTCTTGTAGTCCCACTACCTATTGTATCTGAATGATATCCATGATTCCCTTCTATGTTATGGATGAGTCTCCAAAATGATCTGAATATTGAGTTTATCTTCAGTATAGATTATCATCCTTAATAGACATCAAAGGAGGATGGGATCAACATTTTCCTCTAGTTGGGTTCTATTACAAGAACAGTTTCCACTAAAGCATCCAATTGGCTCTATATTTAGCCATTATTATAATATCGGTAGAACATCATCATGTAGGGAAGATGTTGTGGAGATAAAACACGTTGGTTTAGAATGGTCGATGAAATGTTGGATAAGTTTAAGACCATCCAATTGCACATTAAATATGCCCAGATTCGACAAAACATCTATGTTGATAATCATCAAAGAGACCTAGATATAGATGATGGATACCTGATATTCCTGTTCAAATCACCGTGTAAGAGAGTTATAATATTTTCAGAGAAGGGAAGTCTTAGTCCAGGGTAAATCATCACTTTTTAAATCCATGATCACATTGGAGCAGTGGCCTATTTAATTTCACTCACAACAATCATATCTAATGTACATTATGTATTCAATGTATCACTCTTGAGTAATTACATATTAGCCCATCTCAAGTATCAATGCATAGGTGGTAAAATTGGATAAAAATAACACCTATGAATAGAAGAAGGGGAAGATATTGGTTTGTAGGGAAAAAGTTCTACAAAATAAGTCAATTCCCTTCATCAAGGTGTTACTAAAAGACAAAATGTTTTAAGAGGCAACATTGGATTTTGAAGAAATGATGAAGCATAGTTAACCTCTTTTGTTTTATTGTGGGAAAAGGAAATTTTGAGGGAGAAATTTCTAAAAGGGGTAATATTTTAATGACAGAAATTTTTGTTAATGAAAATTACACTTGATCTAATTAATTGTATCATTATATAAAAGGGTTATTTAAAACATATTCACATCAATGGTTTTATGTGTTTTAAATATTAAATACCATTAAAAATTCTTATCGTTGTTAATATAGATGTCAAAAAGTGATGACATGATTAGAATAAATATATGGATTTAGAGAATATAGTTTACTCATACAAAAGAGGTGATGGCCTCATCTAGTATAATTTCTTCATATTAATCCCATTTTTCAGATCTCAGAAAGGATGTAGGGTCACTGGGCTTTTCTCTTTACCAATCCCAAAAAGAGCATCGACACATTAACCTTGAGCGGATCTTCCTACAAGAGAAGTGGAATTTTATATAGATATCCTCCCAAATGATGTTATCCAAGATGACACATGAATATGTCACCATCTCACACCATACCGTTAGGTATTATAAAGGTGTTTTAAGGGGATAAGTAACTAAACCATTGAACTATGATTATTTGTATTATTTCGGTATAAATAAAATACATTCATTTTATTATTGTCACTTCGTAAATGGTTTTTAAATCTAAAATAGTATATTTAGTTAATATTAAATAAAGAAATCTATATCGATGAATAAATTCAATTTTTGAATTAAATACTATTGTATTAAAATATTATTACTAAATTACTTTTTATTACATATAAATTATTATTTAATGATTATATAATTTTATTTATTAATGTTTGAAAGCTGTTTTTTAAACACATGAATTTTCTATAATTGACATTTTTTATTTTAAATGTAAAAATTCACATATTTAGAAAATTATTTTGATAAAGTGAATATTTATTTTTGTCTCAAGAAGTTGAAATTATCTAATGGTTAACTTTTCATAATTTTCAATCATTTGAATTTTTTTGGGTAAAAATTCAATATTCCATAAATATATAATGTGTTTTATGACTTCATAGTGACCCAATAATTATGTAATAAAATAAAATATAAGGGATATTCAGAAAATATATATCTTTTAACTTGAATATAATGTTATTTTAGAATGGTTTGACTAGATTTATAGTTCATTAGTGGACCATTGAAGACATATAACTTATTTGAAATTTAAAAAATGATCTCCATGATAGTGTGAATCACCTCCACATATGCCAGCCAAATATTTTAATAATTTCGGCCATTGGAACTATAAAATATTTTTTCCAACATCACATTGGAAAACACCCTAGGAAAAAACGGGTTGTTTTTTTTAAATATTTAATTATATACTTTCCAAAACCTATGTTTCTTAAATATTAAATAATTCCCCTCTATTTTCCTATATAAACCTACACAATATCCCACCTATCATTAGTAAAAAACCATTGATCATGTCCCTAATATTACCATATATCTTTAGAAAACATTCAAGGTTCCCGATGATCTCAATAATACCATCCTCATGATCATTAATTAACATACTCAATTAAGGGATCTTCACATTCTATCCATCCTTATTTATGTCTAGGATTATTTATACTGTTATTCCCTTTATTTTCAATTGAAAATGTTGGATTATGATTTCACACCTCCCCTACACTTATCTCTTTATTTTTGAATGTTTAAAGACATTCTTCCCTATAATTAATTCATCCTTTATAAACTCGTTTCCATACCAAAATTGCATAAGGGGTTTCTATCTCCTCATTTACATCCTTGAAAATATTTTATATTATACATCTAAATTCAATTAAATATATTTTTATATTATTCTTAATGAACCCATTAATGTCATTTCAATGTATAGATGATGAGATTCCCTTTTATCTCTCATCAATACATTTTTCAATTTCCATTTGATTGTGTTTTGATGTCAATGTTAAACAGATATTTCCCAACCAAAATTATCATGTAAGAGAATACCATACCCATTTCTCTATAATGGGTATTCACATTTATGCACATGTACTTTTTTATTGATGACATAAATTTATGTATTTCACATCTCTTATTCGTGGAATAAATTATGACAGTTGATGAATCAATGTTTTATGATCTATGTGGCACACAGTTTCATGAAATGAAATGATTAATAGGGTTGTGTGTTGATAGTGATCAAATGCATTTGAGAAATGTTAGTATCAAGATACATTTTGTGAAATGATGGTTTACTCATTATAATTATTGTACAATTTTGGATTTCTCATTTTCTATTTGAAATGAGCATTGGATCATTCTAATATCATGTTAAATGTTGATTCCACATTTCCATGTTATGATAATCAGGTTATATTGTGCCTTTATGTTCCGATTTCTCTTTTGATCCACTGATATGCCTACTACTTGACATGTATTATATTCTTAATATTATTTATTTTTTACTCCCATAGTGGGAATTATATCTCACCATGTTTTTTTGTATGTGCCCAGGTTATACCATGCAATGATAAGTATGAATGAATCTTGTGATAATGTAAAAGACGTTTTCAATAGTGACTTTATATTTTAGGTCATAAATTGTCATGTAATGTCCTTAATTTCCTAATATACTAGACCTCTTTATCCTCAGTGTTTTCTTACATCCAATTTTATATAATTAATCATGTATAAGGGTGTAATAAATAGTAGGGTTGTTATGGTTTGTGAGAAGGACCTATTTCAGAAAAATCACCTCAATCGGTTCTGGTTTTCTGTTCAACAGACTATTTGTTGGGGTGCCACTAGTTTGGACGGTTTGGACCCCTAAAGTAATCCTGTCACATCCCTCTGAATAAGTTCAATCATTAAAGTAATCTAGGTCATTTGAATATGTTCTATAGGATTCTTTTCCTGGATTATATGTTCTGACTAACGAATGCTCATGCATGACTGTGTAGAAGGAGATGCTCCGACCATCAGAGCCCCAGCCATAAGTCTCTGGGTAAAAATTGTTCATAGTCATAATTTTCCAATGGTTTGAATCCTTAGTTCAGGTTTTGTGTCTCATGATGGGATTCTAACATTTGAATACTTTTCCCCCATGATTTTTTCTGATCTATTTTTTCACCATTGTTGGTCAATTGATTTATTGAGATACTACGATGAACTAGTTCTATTGTAATAAAAACATTCCCATTTTTTAATATTGTTTTATGAACCATTAATTTTTTTTAATTTGTGTTTTGACATTTTATGTGTTTATCATTATATAGGTATATATTTTTGGATATATATGTGATAATAGAATAATATAGGGTTGTCTTAGTTCTTTGGTTTGTTGTTGGGTATGAATTTTTTGTGGGTTTTCCTTAGTGTTTAAAATCTAGATCTTGTGGCAGTGTGGTTCCTCTCATGCTAGGGCTGTTAATAAAAGTAATTTTTGTAGTTCACATATTTATTGGGGGTATTTTATGGTTAATGTGGAGAAAGGGTTTTGCCGGTTCTCTCATCCCAGTGTCCCAGTTTTCTGAGTGCCCTTGTAAATGGATTCTTTTTTTTTTGTCTTGGAGGCACGACTTGGGTTTTAAAGTTCTTGAGCTTGTTGATTTCTTATGTTGTGGAGAACCATATTATATTCTCTTAATCATTTTGGTCTTTTATTACCCCTTGAACATGTAAGGTGTGATATTTGGATAAGAAGATCATCATGGGATTCAATATTTGCATTGGTTTTTCTAGTCATGGTCTCAAATTTTGGTTAACTATTATTTTGGTTATATTCTCATTGCATAAAATGTCTGTAGTGGGAAGTCATTTCACACCCTGAACATTAAAATTATATTATTTTATTATTTCACGATTCGGGAATTCTTTATAAATGTTTGGGGTTACTATTTGTTTAAATTTATTTAATGTTTTGTAATTTTAGTGTGATTCAGTATGGTGAGTGGGCATTGCACGACAGTGGTAACCGGGTAGTCGGCCCTAGTGGTCGTGCATTTTCATATGGTTTAAAATAAACACACATTATGAAAATATGATAAAAATAAATTTTTAACCATATGAATAATGATATTATTATTATTGTAATTAAAATAAATATTATTATTCTTGATATTATAATATTATTTTTAATGATAAATATTATTATCACTGATTTAATATTATTATTATTATACAATGATTATTATTATTATAGAAATATTATTATTATTATTATGAGTATTAAAATATAATTATTATATTAGTATTATTATGATTTTTAATTCATTTCAGTTATAATTTATTCCCACAATCCTAGGTCCTCCCCCCCTCCCACTTTCCCTATGTGGAGCCACCCCCTCGCTACACCCTTCCCTATGTGTTCTCTACCATTGGTCGGTCCACATTCTTTTGCCTCCCTAGCTTCCGTTGACCCCCAGCTCCACCCTTGTCCACCATACACCCCTACATTGGCATATTCTGGTGTGTGGCCCCCTACTTCATCCTTCTCCCACATACGGCTCCTTTGTGTGCCCCCTTGTCTAGTGCATGATGCTTGGACATGAACCCCTCCCTCACCAGAGTCATCTGTAGCTGCGCCCCTCCCTTAATAACATTTCTCTCCCAATCTATGAACTACCATGTTGGTGAATATTTTTTGTCAATTTGTAGGGGCTTGATACAATAAAAGACCCCTATTTCCAATGGTTGTGTTTAGAGTGTTTTTCGGTTGATTAGGGGGTGTGGATTATCTCTCAAGGTGTATTCTTCATTCCGTTGATGTTTTATCACCATCACAGATGTTTAGGTATGTGAATCATTTTTTTAAATTTGATGACGCAACATTCTATGCGTGTATAGTTTTGATTAATTTATGCACATGTTTTCCACACCCATAATACCCTTGGTAAGCTTATGTTATTGTTTATTAAATAGTATAATTTTTTTTAAAAATATATTTTTAAGTGTTTCCTTATTTATTAATATGTGTTACATAACTAAGGTGTTTGATATGGTTCCAAAAAATCTTTGATAAATTTTATAATAAGATTCTCACAACCTTGATAAATAGAGTCTGTTCAATATTGATTTTTCAAATTACTAGAATTTCTAAAGAGTATGTTTCCACATGAAATTATATTTAAATACTATTTGATGAAAATATTATTATTATTTGTGAATTTTTCCATGTCATTCACATAATGTGTGTGATGTGAACATTGTTTTTGAATGGATTATAAAATTTTTAACTAAAAATTGGTTTGTTTTTCATGATATTAGGTGTATCCATAATTAAATGATTTTTCATACTCTTGGAAAATTGTTTTATACATTTTCTAATTGTTTTATCAAATTATATGGGTGGTGAGAAAGTATATTTTGAATTTCTTGTCATGAATTTCGTTTTAGGTTTGATTATTCATTAAACGTTTGGTGTGGTTTATGTGAAAACCCTTGTTATGTCATTTAATTGTATATTATAAATTTTTTATGAGTTTTGTTAATTTTGGTGTGAGATAAGAAAATTGTTTTGGACAGTTTTCTGTGTGGATTTTATTTTTCATGAGTGTTTTGGGTGTTCATGGAACCATTGAATTTTACATTTTATTTAGCCACCTCCAATGGTGCATGATGAGAAAACATGAATGTGGACTCCGATGAAAATGACACATTGAAAAAGTATTTTCCTAAAACATTGGTTTATTGAATGGTTAATTGTATTTTAAAGGAGGTTTTTTCTATTGTGAAAATTTCAATATAATTATTTTAAAATGATACCAAATTTGGTATTTGCTTTGGGACAATAGTGTGTGTTTTGTTGAATGTCCAACTTTAAGGGTCATTTGGTTGTTTTAAATGTTTTTGTGTTTTTTAAATGTTAGAATAGTTTTTCTAAAATGCATTGGAGACATGGGATATAAGGGATTTTTTTGGTACTCCAAATCAAACATGATGTTTGTGTAAATTGTTAATGAAAATAAATTTGGTTTAAAAAATTTGTGTACCTGATTGGAAACATAAATTATTTTATGAAATGATATATTTTTTATGTGAAATGATGTTCTAGTTGGAAAATTGAATGATTTTGATGAAATTTATAAATTCATTTGTGATGATATAACAATATTGGATTAGTTTTTACCATCCTGGAGTTGTAGACATGTTTGGAGGGTTTTTCTACTATTGAGGCTGGGTTATGGATGTCAGTTGGTTATTGTCATACGGGAATCATCACACGCTGACTGGTGGTTCCGAACCAAGTCATTCTAGGGGTTTTCATTGGATGTATATGATTATCCATGTTTAATTTAGATATATATTATTTTTTTTAATTTCATTTTTTTAGTTTTCAACATTCACCATTTATTAACTAATTCATTCATTCATTTATTTAATTGTTTATTTTTAGAACTACTCTACATAATTCTGATATGCTATTTGGTCTAGTGTTTTGTGTCAAAAGGATAACTGGCTTTGAAATGAGGTGTGTATTGGTTTTTAAAATGGAAAAAACTATGTATTAAAAGTAAAAGGAGAATAATTCTTTTCATATAAAAAATTTCAAACTAGTTTTAATGTTTTTTTGAATGTACCAACATGGATTATTTTGGGATTTACTAATGAGAATTTCAGTTCTCACACCAACATTATCTTTACATTTTAATTTTATGTTTTTAATTAGTTCTCTAGTTCTTGTATCTTGTTGATGATGAAGACTTGGTTATGTTCTAAGAGGAGACCAATCTGTTACAAAAAGATTGTGGTAGTGTGCTCCATTTTCATTTTATGTTCTCAATCATTCCTTTAGTTTCAGTCTTCTTGTTTATATTTTGTATCTCAATTGTTTCATCTATTTATTATAAATTCATTTGTTGGTTTTATCTTTATGTACATTTTTTTCGTAATAGTAATTTATTTTGGTTTCAATAATTCCCAAATTTATGTTTTGATTCCTGCAACTAGTTTCTAGCCTATAGGGATTAGGAACTCCCTTCTGGCCCTAATGTGGACCAGTTTGGGTACCCTGTGTAGGGTCGACCCGGTTGAGTACATGACATGATATTAGTTTATATAAAGAATATATATATTATATTCATACCTTTATTTAAATGATGGTTCTCTATAATATGAACAACAATTTGAATTTATATAATAAAAAATCATATGACTATAAAGATGTATACACCCGAATTTAAATAAATAATGAAATATTATTATTAAATGTATGATATTATTATCAAATACGATATATTCAATATGAATATGGTTCTAGAATAAGTTACAAAAAATCTTTAATATATAATAAAATATCATTAAATACATATGAATGAAATAAGACATATGGTAAACATTAATGTCCAAATATCACTATTATTTGGCATTATTTTTATATATGTATCAAAGGGAAAATATTTATATTCAATTACTATGTTTATATATAATTTATTCCAAAAAATTGTTATTTTTATTTTATTCTAAATTTCATTTTTATCAATGTGTGCCTTTTTTCTAAAGAGTTTTAAAGGAATAAGATTCTCAATTTCAAAAGGACCTAATTTGTGATTTTTCCAGAAATACTATGGAGGAAATGTTTTTTCAAATAATACTTCTTGAGTTTATTTTTATGGTTTCATGAAACCCTAATTCCTTCATTCATCTATAAAAATTGTTTAATTTTATTTTGAAATGAAATGATTTCTTTTAAAATATCATGGAACTATTGGATAAGAAAATACTTTTGAAAAGGGATAATTTATAGAAAAAATTATTTTAAAATTACATTCAATATATTATAACATTATTTTATGATAAATATGTTTTAATGTCGATATTTTTCCTGGATATTTTATTTATTATTTCTAGGGTTGTTTTAGTTAAATGAAAGAATGATATGTTTGATAACATTTTATTCGATGGGTTTTGTTATGATTGAATTGTATTTATGAAACCCATTTCATTTTTGGGGGTCTGATATGATGATTGGATTATGTTCTTGTGTGTCAAAACTGTATGTGTTTCATTATGTGATGGTTGGGACCTATATCTCCCTCCAATGCATTGGTCAAATATTGAAATCTCAATATATAGAAATGACTGGGATGGACAATGATCTCAGTTCAGTAATAAAGGGTTGGAACTGAAAGTAAACATGGTTTAGTGACGTGGGGTTGTAACGGGGAGTGGACCTATTTCAGTAAAGGAATTTATCTCCTATGATGGTCCTAGAATTTATCGTTGACTAATGAGGAAATTATTTTTTATTCTTAATTGTATGAAACTATTTAATTTCTTATGTTATGATATATTGAAATAAGGAAATTAGGATCTTCTAGGATTTATCCCATTTAATTATATCGAATTGTTCCACAAAAAGGATGTTATTTGATAATTATTGTCTAATTTTTTTTGTCTCATAATTATCATATGATTGATAACTCCCTTGTTTACCCTTTCCTATTATATAAGGTTACACTTTCATATGATTTATATCCTTAGTTATAAATAAATGTATTATGTAGGATGTGTAAAAAATAGTTATAGTACTGACGGAATAAGTGAGAGATACTTTAGATGTTTTATGAACATTTTATTATTTCATTATTTTATAATAAACTAAACTTACATATATATAGTGTGTGTTTTCTATGTTATATAATGAATTTTATTAAATTTATATTTAATATAATTTTCTAAAAATTATGGTCCATTATAGTTTGAATATAATTGTGGTTTCATTAAATTTGAAAAATATGATGATAGATCCTTATTAATAATCATAAGGATAAGTATAATTATAGGATAAAATCCAACTGTTTTGGTGACAATCATAAATAAACATTAATAAAACATAATTATCTATCAATTAAAATTGATTTATTTTTCAATGCTACATGGTTTTTCAATTATTTTTAATGGATAATATTCTATGATTTTTGGTTTTAGTAAATGGATATAACCCAATGAAAAAAATTAATGTTTAATGTGATGGGTAGTGAAACAATTACTCTCTTAAACAAATGAATGTTAATGATGATGGAATGAAAAAATTTATTGTTATCTTTACATAAAATTCTCATCCTTGAAATCATGATATGCTACCAAATCAGAAAAAGATCTAACAAAATTTTATTTATTGCCTCATGTGACAATATCCATCGTATTTTATTGGGTCTTCTGATCCACTTATGGGTAAACAAAATATTTGTACAATTGAAAATTTCTTTCTATTTATAGAATGTATATAACATTAATAATTAAACATGTAATTATATCATTTGATGTTTTATGTGGATCAATGGAGGAATAAGATCATTAATATGATTCAACAAGGTGAAATTGTTCTTATAGAATGGGATGAGTTCATGAAATCAATTTCATAAATGTACATTACTAGTCATCATTGAATAATAATTGTGAAAGATTTCCTTGTGTTTTATAAACATTACGAAGAATCCATTGAGACTAATAATGAAAAACATATTATACATGAATGGCAAACTTCTGTAATTATCATTCCACTTTATAGTAATGGTTATTGATTTGTTAGTACATTGTTACCAATTTTTTAATGTGAATTATTCATATGGAAATTACATAGATATTAGTTAATCCTTTAATATTATATCATGGTTTATATATATATTATATTTATCCATCAATCTTATAGGTATTATAAGAAAGGAAACATGGATTTCAATGCAAAATCTAAAAAATATAGTGAAAATATTTTGGTCTTTATTTTATGAAATTTTTTTGGAATGAAATTATGAGGAAACTACTTTGTGGGTACTAGTAATTTTTTTATGTCTGGAAATGATGATCATAGGGAAATTTACTAGTGATGATATGTGAAACAGATAAATATTGATTTTAATTTAGAAAAGGTTTAAAAAAGTTCACCTCCCACACTTCAATATTACAAATGAATGTTAAATGGGAATTATTCTTCTGATGAGAGAATCTAATGGTTATCAATGATGATCATTGTTTTTAACCTTTTAAAGCCAGATATAGTGGAAAATTTCTTATAATCACTATAATTGATTTAATGTATGAAAATGTTGCGGTGAATTGTAATGATATAATCCCCTACAATGAAAATAGTGACTATTCGGTTTTGGATTCACTCACTCTTTTATTTTTAATGATTTCGTAAGTTTATTTAATTATTATCTCAAAAATTGTACTTTTATTATTGTATTAAATGTCATACTTGACGAATTCATTGATCAACAATTATTTATTCTTTTTCGATAAATGTTTTTGGTAATGTGATTCCTTCAAATCACGTGATCATTCCTTAAGATGAATTAGAGTTGATTCTTATAATTTTGTGGCATTCTGTATAAGGATCCCAAATCAATTTCCAAAGAAGGAAAGATAGATTAAATATTTCTTATGAATCTATGATCAACTATTTATTTAAAAATTAATATAAGCTTCCATTGGAAATCACATTCATAATTTGGTTATTAATTTCTATAATTTATGATTACCTATCATATAAGATTATGGAGAAAATATCTATAATTGATTCAACTAATTTAATGGATTTTTATCATTTAATTCAAGAAAAATTTCATGGTCTTCCAAGGAATTTTTAATTTGATCATTCAATTGAACTCATACTAGGTTCTATTACCATGTCAAATCATCTTTATAGAATATAAAACATTGATTTTCTTGAATTTATAAAATAAATTCAACAGAAAATTGATAGGGAAATCATATTACCTAGTATAAAACATTGGGGTGAACCTATTCTACATTTTATGAATAATGATAGCTCAATGATACTCTTCATTGATTATCGTGGTCTTAACATGATCCTTATTAATAAAAAAGTACCATCTCCCATATAGTTATTAATTATTTGACCAACTATACATAGCTTAATAAATATAATGGATTGATATTCAATTATGATTTCGTCAATTATGGTTCGAGATATAGGATATATCCTAGATGACATTAAATAAAATGTATGAACAATATGGAATTTTATAGAATCTTTTTTTTATAATTATCCTATCATCTTAATGGATCTTATGAATATATCCTTTAAAAACAATCTTGATATGTTTTTGGTTGTTATTTTAATGAAATTATTATTTATTCATAAGGAATATAAGACCATGTAGATGAAATTTTGATTTTACTAAAGGCCTTATGAATAGTAAATAATTATGTTAAATAAACCAGGTATATATGTTTTCATCAGAATGTATCATTTTAAGGTCAAATAATTTCAATAGAGGGGATATTTGTGTATCCATCTATGAAAGATATTATTGAATATTAGAGAGCCCAAAAAACCAAAAAAAAATTGATGTTTTATGGATTTGGATGGATATTAATGATGTTTTTATTAATTTCCTTCTTATTATTTTCTAATCAACTATACATATTGTCTTATATAGGATTTAATTTAATATATATGGAATAATTTGAATATAATATCATGTATCAATAAAGGTGTTTATTTAGTGCACCTGTGCTGCAACTAACTAGTATTTTAGAATGGTTTTTGATCAATAGTGGTGCATAAAATTATTGATAAGGTTATGTTTTCATGAAAAATTATATGGTGATATATTATGCCTCCTGATAATTTAAATTCAATGAGAAACTTTTACCAATACTTGATTTAATGATATTCGATCTAGACAATTCATTATTAACATGGAGGAAATATTATTATTGAGAAAGGTGTGAAATATCGTTTGATCAGAAATGATTAGTGTATATTTTCACTCCCAATATGGTGAAAATGTACCAATAGTGATGGTTAGATTTGATTAAATATTACAACTGTTGACGCCGAAAAAATTCCGTAACTCCCGGAGGAATTTTCTGAATGAAAAAGTATAGTCATATTCGGAATCAGAGGCCCGATCCGGAGGCCCGAGATGTGGTGCGCGAAATATTGGAGGATCCATGCGAAATATTGTTTTCTGTCCGTAGAATCACCGTGTTTCACGAAATTGATCTGATGAGGTGCGCAATCTTTGCGCGCCCCGGTTCTCCGCAGCGAGTTTTTTCGCGCTGGCTGCGCTCGGCGTGAAGAATTTCATGCGCCTCCTGGATTCTGTGCCAGAGGTCGCCTATAAATAGAAGGTGACCCCGAACATTTTGTGGGTTGAGGAATCCAAAGAGACTACCGTGCGCGCAATTTGTCTCCCCCCGCTTGCAAGATGACTTCCAGGTACTCCCTCATTTTGCATAACCTTTCCCCGGAGTTCGCCCTTGCGCGCAACTCCTTCGGCTTCAGTGAATTTGCCCCTCCCCCAGTTTACACTCTCACGCACAATCTGTGTCTCACGCACGAAATACCGTACCGTGCACACGAAACCCTGCGCGTAGTTCAATCTCCACGTGCAATTCCCTTGGTCCAATTGCTCGTCATCCCGGTGTTTTGCGTGAAAACATTCCCTTTTGCGCTCAAGCACAAGACCCCTCACCTTGACGCTCCATGGAGGCCCCCTACACCGACACCTGATGTCTCCCCTGCCGAGCATGCGCACCATGAGTTGTT
Source organism: Viscum album (assembly GCA_963277665.1). Lineage (NCBI taxonomy): Eukaryota > Viridiplantae > Streptophyta > Magnoliopsida > Santalales > Viscaceae > Viscum > Viscum album. Next base: position 345,601,746 of record OY728166.1, on the reverse strand, counting down.
TTCCTGTACGGCCTTCCAGGCTCGTGTGAAATAACCTCAAGGTCCCTTGGGCCGTGTTTCCCGTTGCATTGCTTTTCCTTATTCTTCTCCGCATAGGCACGCTAATGGATATTGCTTCTTCGCATAGCCATACCAATGTGGACCACCCGGTGGTTTTCCCTGCGGCCCCCCTTTACTACAGCCTTGCCGATCCCTTCCCTCCTACAAGGGGTAGAGTGAATTGGGCATATAAGCCCTAGGGGTGTGGAGCGAACCCACCTCATCCAAGCTGCAGGATAATAAACTTCTAAGCATCTCGTTTTTAACACAAGACGTTAAACTGTGGTTCGACCCCGTGCTTCACAAGTAGGGTCCCCCCAGCTCGGACATTTTTTACGCCCCTTGTCTCCACGGGAATGGACTCTTCCTCACATGGAATGAGATCCTCCTTGTCAGAGTGGGGTTTGTCCGTGAGGGAAGGGCTGCCTCAGAGCGTAATCCCCTAGCCTTTCTTGCGGATGATTGCACCCATGCATATCCATACTTCCCCCCTGCCAAGGCCAGTGGAGTCCATTTCCCACTGTGCTTTGTCACACCACGGGCCTCTACCCTAGAGTAATCCCCGGCAACAAGGGCCGCTAACCACGCGTAAGCCCCTGTTTCCTCTTTGGGCCACTCAACGTGTAAGCCCCATTCCGCTTCTCATGGACGCAGCCTTCGCGACGTGATCGCCTGGTCCCTGCTACCTCTTGTTTCCCACACCGAGCATGACTCACGTGGGATTAGAGCGCGCACCGACCATGACATCCTCTTATGGGCCACCCCAGAGCGTAAGCCCCATCCCAGCGAACTACGTGGACTTTGACCCATGCTAATGCACGGTATGTAGGAAGCCTCCACGAGGATCAAGCCCACCACCCGGTCGTCCCGACCTCTCCATGTCGGTTCCCTGACTACATTGGGCCACCTCAGATCGTAATCCCCGAACCCCTCGTCCCACATAACGTTAATCTGTATCTCATCCCACATGACGTGAGACTGTATCCCATCCCGCATGACGTTAAACTGTAACTTGTCCCGCATGACGTTAAACTGTATTCCCCCTCTTGGGCCGTCTCAGAACGTAATCCCCATGTCTCACTCCACCATCCATCCTGATCCTTAACTGGGCCGCCACATCCCGGTGAGATCGTGCCACCCCATCCCACTCCATAGCATCAGGGAAGCCGCCCACGTGCTGGACCCCATATCGGTGTTCCCCCCTAGAGGCCCTTCAACCCGATCCTTCTACGCAAGACGTTAAACTCGCGGCATACCCCTTGTTAAACATGGGAGGCTGAGGAAAACTTCAGATGGTACACATTCCCTGCGTTCGATGTGGGATGCCTCGGGCTTCCGCATCCTCGATAGGCCCTGTGATGTGGGACCAAAGACAGACATGCCAACGATGCCCCAACGTGACGATTCTCCTCACCGAAGGTTGCTGCCCTGACAAGACCCATTGGAGCATCTTGATAGAAGCAACGTAATTAACAAGAGTCCATGTAGATATGGAACTGGGAATGAGCTACACGAACCTGTCTTAAATCTATGAGGGAGACCCGGACTAGGTGATGAGCTCCGAGGAAGAATCCACGAAAGGAAAAACCGACATCTCATCATCCCGGTTTTGATCAAGAAGAAGATGCCCACGAACAAGGAATGGATGTCACCCGCCTTTGGAAAGCGGGAATGTAGGGTAACAAGCAGTGCGTCCTCCCCACAGACGGACGCGCGCGCCCCGGCGTAAGCATCAGAGCAACAAAAATGGTGAACCAGACGTGAAGCTCTTCTCCTCAATACGGGGAATGGTAGCCGTCGGGGCGTCGGAAGAATAGCATGTCACCAGGTCCGGGTAACCCTCACCGGAACGTGAACCCGCCAGGGGTCGAGGCCGTCAGGACATTGACTACTCTGTTCTGCGGCGTCGTCAGCATGGATCCCTCCCGCCGAACATGGAAGGTGGAATGATGTTGGGCCTTTTTTGTTGATCTCCTTTCCTGTTGATACAAATGGGTTCATCTACCTGCTTCCAGGAATCAGATCATTGAATTCGGAACTCGGTCGCCACCTGCCCAAAGGCGTAGGGGTAGGGGCAGTACCGACGTAGCAACCCCGCGCCGTCCTGCCCATTTCACGGCCGCTCCGACATCGGCCGCCGTAGCAGTCAGGGTATTGCGCCCCCTCTCCCCGTCAGAAATCATCCAGCGAAGGGTGATCAATGACCTGGTTCATATGTATGACGAGGAAGGGGTCATCCCCAACAGGGGCATGGCCTGTTTGGATCGAGAGGCGGCTGCGCCTCACCAACATCGCCGCCCTCTTGGGCTGTAGAGGGAGCCTCCAATCCCCACACCGACGATCAACTGCTTCGGGATTCTATCCCCGTAGCACCTTGACACATCCCTCCACTACGCCAATGAGGTGGGGGATTTCCGGGTCCACCCGATCGGCGATCCATCCCAGGGGTTAATGGCAAGTACCCCCACTAGGTTGCGTCGACGCCACCGCCCGACTCCCTGAGTCGAGGAGCAGGAAATATTCCTTCCCGCACCGCCCGTTCCAGCCCATCTGACTCGACGCCTGTGTCTGGCGCGAGCAGGAGAGAATGACCATCATGGTTCTCAAACATCAGTAACCACTGTGGCCCGAGCAACTGCTGACTCCTGTTACCAGATCCCCGCACACGTTGAGAAGGTGCAGCCACATGCCGGACTGGGATCGAAACCCCGACCGCCCTGCAAGCAAGTTGGCTCGAATCACCTGGTCACAGACACTGTCAATGGCCACTACGGACCAATCTGCAGTAGTGCCACTCACCATGAAGGCTCATTCCGTGCCTCCAATCTGGAAATCCGAAAGCTTCTTCGCGGCGGCTATGCTCCGGGCATGACTCCATCCAGCTCCCGCTGCATGGGGTATGAGGTCACTCCCCCTACTGCTGGCTGCGATCATGGAGCTGTTGTGTATCCAGTCGCCCACTCACATGGAGGTCCTCCACATGTCCCTTTCGACATCGGTCCCGGTGCTTCTCGCACCCCGGCCTTCGGTTCCCTCTGCCCCAGCTCTATTGTGGCTGGGGGACCCTATGACGGAAATTGTCCTTACCCTGAGGAGCTACCCAGGGGTAAGAAGTCCAGGCATCGTCACCGTAGGAGGAACACTAGTGGAGTCCGGACGGAAATTATACCGGCCTGTTTCTCGGATTCTGAGGTAGAGTACGACTTGACGATGGAACCTTCCCCCCAAACCTTCGAGTTGAGGGCAGGGATGGGGACGCGGCATGTTAGTCTCATACTCCCTGAATGCGAGATCTGTATGATTCCCTCTTACCATAGAAGGTATATCCAGGAGGATGAGGACTTGCCGTACCGTCGAAGGTCAAGCCCGAAGTTGCCAATGGCCTCCTCGGAAGCACCTCCCGCCCCTGTTAGAGAGGGTGAGGAAATTTTCTGGGGACCGACAGGAGAATCGCAAGTTGATACACCCTTGGAGAGCATTGACGTTGTGACAGGAGGCCCATTCGTCGGCCCATCCTATCGCGACGTGGCATCTAGGGCACTGCAACACCTGGAGGATGACCCAGGGATCAGCTGCCAGTCGGCCTGTTCGCCGTATTCCTCGCAGGCCAGCCCACCACCCAGGTTGCCTGCCTTGGAGCCATTTCCAATAAACCAACTTTAATCGATGGACGAGCAGGGGCGGCAGTTTCTGGATCCCGAACCGGAGCCATGGAGCTTTTGGACCGTTCTTGCAGCGGGCCACTTCCATGAGAAGTTCTGGCCGGTCGCAGAATCATATTTTGATGTGCCGGAGTCACTCACCCCGGGGGAGTTTGAATGCATCCGCCAGATTATTCAGTTGACTCTCTCCCGCCTCCACCATTAGCAAGGACCTTATCCCTAGAGCCAAGCGCATCTTGTGGAGATCAGTGAGCAGTTTCGTCGATTCGACCTGGCAGCACTCCCCGCTGTCCGGCACCCCGAGTCACTAGACCACCACGAGGCCCTCCAGCAACAATGCGTCCAGATTTTTCAAGTACTCCACAGAGTTATTGAAGAAGCCACCCCCAAGCGCACTTCTGCGGATGGGGGTAGTACGCTTCTCTCCACTTCTGTGAGATCTTCCGACAACCTGATCCACTGGGCGACCCTGAGGAAACGTCGCCAAGGGCAGTCACAGTCAACATGGCTGACCTTTCAGATGAGTGAAACATTATGGAGCCACTTGACGGGGAGTCACCCCCACCCCCCCCCCCCACCCCCCGAGGATAGGCCACTATTGGACCCATCTGGGTGGATTACTTGCGAACTGAGGATCCTTCTAGGTCATCCAGTCCCCACAGAGGAACTGACACTAGGCTGAAACATCATCAAGGGTAAAGTGCCCATTGGGTCTATAAAACTCACCGACCCATCTACCTCAGTGCAGAAGGTAGAGGAAGATCCCGAGAAGGCCACACTAAACCAATAGCTAGTTGAGAAAAATAGGATGGTTGATGAGCTCTTGGACGAATGCATTGCAGAGTGGCGGCCTGACTACGGTGCTTCTAGACCAGGACAACAGGGGCAGGAGCATCTACCCCTTGCTGAGATCCCCCCGGGAAACCGTGACCGTGTAGTGTTCGCCGACAGGGGAGATACCGGAACCCATGGAAAGAGGGCGCGATATGTTTCGCCGAACCCTCCCGAGCGGCGAGACAGCCTGGGGGACACTTCTCAGTTTCCTCCCGCCGTTCCGAGAGTCAGTTCGCCTGCTGCCCTGCGAGCTTCTAAGCACGACTACCGTATCGAAGAGCCTGGAAACATGCTTGTGGTTATAGATCCCCGTCAGGATAGGTATCTTCATTCGTATGATCTTATGGAAGTACTCATCACCCGCATGGAGGCCCTGGAAACTCGGAAGGTGGAAATCCCGCCAGATGGCAAGCCATACCCAGCGTTGGTGGATGACATGCCGACTCCACCATGATTCAGGAACCCCAATTTTGCCCCCTTTAACGGGACCGGAGACCTGCCACAACACATGGCCCACTTCAACTCGAGGTGTGGGCCTATGTTAGGGACTCTGGAGCAGTAGGAGGCTTCCAAGCTCCGGTGCTTCGTTAAGATACTAGAAGTACCAGCATTAGTCTGGTATAGCCAGCTCCCTGTTGGATCGGTGACTAGCTGGGAGGATCTTCGCTGGCAATTTCTCTACCAGTTCAGTTCTACAACTCAGAATACTAACATTTCATACCACTTCAGGTGCAAGAAAAGTCCCGATGAGCGAGTCGCGGGCTTCATCACCCGGTGGAAGGGGCTCACGTACTACCTTGACATGCCACAAAATCAAGAGAAATTAACGAAGATGTGTCTAGGGAACGTCAAGGGGAAGTTGTTTCCTTCTCTAATCATGCAGAATTACCCTGGTGGGTTCCGGGACTTCTCGGACAAGGCTTAGCACCTCGAAGAAGCCCTACAACAGGCCATTCAGGCACGCCAGCTGCCTCCTGTAATCTCTGTAAGGAGAGCTGCCAGAGCCGAGCCCACGGCTATGGCCCAAATAGGGGCCCCCAGAAAGCTAGATTTGCTGCCAGTGAGGCCAGCACAGTAGGCTCATAGTGGTTCACCCCCACAGCCTCCGGCCCAGTAGCGACCGCCTCAAAATCGGCAGACGCCTCCGCGTAACGCACCGCCACCACCTAGGCAAGGTAATCTGGCTCCGCCTCCACGGCCTCCTCCTCCGGCCCCTAGCCATGGTCAGCCCCAAGGAGTCCCCTTTCTAGACAGAAGTAATCGGACTTACTCATTTGGTGAGGCCCAGATCCCCGGTTATTTCCATAGCGCCTCGGAACAGAGGATCGTGCGGCTGCCTGAGTGTCGGAAGCTAGAAGAGGCGTGTCTCACAGATCACCCTAACTACTGCCCTTATCACCGGATCCCGGGACACACCATCCGGCAAATCTATGTGTTCAAGGACTGGCTCCATGACCTGATTGACAACAACATAATCAAGTTGGGCCCAGCCCCAGCACAGGTGGCAGGTGTCTTCGTAGGATCATATGGAAACAGTGACGACGAGGATGGGTGGGAACAGGTTTCCCACTGGGGGTACCGGGAGTATAACGACTGGATGGCCCGTAGGACGGTCGCCCGTGCCCATGGAATCATCTGTGCCCTCCTTAGTCAACCAGAGCCCTCGGAGTCTGTGAGCACCATTTTCGCTTCGTCGTCCCATCCTACTTCTTCCCAGAAGAGCAGGCAACGACTCAAGAAGAAAGAATGTGCCCTGTCATTATCGTGATCTTCTTGCACGTTTGGCGATTTCATGCCCCTGGAGATGGGGATCCCTCCGAGACCCTGTCTGGTAGTGGATGACTCCTCAAGTGAGAGCCCGAGGTACGCTTCGGTTAACACCGTAGAATTGGTAAATCCCTTTTTGGCTCCCGACGACGAGGAGCACCAGGTGGACCTCCCCGAGAGCCCGAGGTACGCTTCGGATAACACCATGTAGTTGGTAAATCCCTTCTTGTCACCTAACGGCGAGGAGCGCCAGGTGGACCTCCCCAAGAGCCCAGGGTACGCTTCGGTTAACACCGTAGAGTTGGTAAATCCATTTTTGGCTCTCGACAATGAGGAGCACTATGTGGAGCTCCACGAGAGCCCGGGGTACACTTCGGTTAACACCGTAGAGTTGGTAAATCCCTTTTTGGCTCCCGACGATGAGCAGCGCCAGGTGGACCTCCCCAAGAGCCCGGTGTACACTTAGGTTAACACCGTAGAGTTGGTAAATCCCTTTTTGGCTCCTGATGACGAGGAGCGCTAGGTGGACCTCCCTGAGAGCCTGGGGTATGCATTAGTTAACACTGTAGAGTTGGTAAATCCCTTTTTGGCTCCTGACGATGAGGAGCTCCAGGTGGACCTCCCCGAGAGCCCGGGGTACGCTTCAGTTAACACCGTAGATTTGGTAAATCCATTTTTGTCTCCCGATGACGAGGTGCGCCAGGTGGACCTCCCTGAGAGCTTGGGGTACACTTCGGTTAACATAGTAGAGTTGGTAAATCCCTTTTTGGCTCCCGACGATGAGGAGCGCCAGGTGGACCTCCACAATGTCCCCAGTCGTCGCCAACGTCGACGGAGCCGTGGCTACGTAAATCCCCGAGGGACAGCAGTTGTCACATCCAGTCAGGTTGTGCACGCTACCGAGACCAGGCAGCAGGCCTGGTACAGAGAGCAGCACTCGGGGCTCCCTCACCCGGTGACAACAGGTTCGCTTCCACCACCGTTTGTGTTTCTGGATCGGGTGGAACTGCCTTGACAATGTTGCAACCAGCCCATCACTGCCACCGGCCGACTACGGCCTTCCGGTCATGGCATGACAACCATCTCCCGGGCATCAGCTAGTGAACAGCGGGACCTGCCTAGTACCAGTCAGTCACCGGTCCCACCAGCAGGGCCCGTCATGCCCCCAATCGCAGAGCGACCTCCTGTAAGCAGAAGATCGTGTTTGGCGCGAATGTATGATGTCCTAAATCATCTGGATCTCATTCCAGCAAGACTTTCCATCCTTGAGGCCATTCTCCTGTCATGTGAAATGTGTGAGGCACTCACCGAGGGTCTAAGGAGCCCCCTCCAGTTTTAAATGGAGGTAGCGGCCACAGAAGCCTTCCACACCGAGGTGATTGGGGATGCTGAATGTCAGGAGATTATTTTGTTTTTCGGTGAAGATGAAGACCTTCCCATAAAGGGGCACATCAGCCCATTGTACATCATCAGCCAGTTCAATGGAGTGGAAGTCCTTCGCTGTCTTGTCGACACGAGTTCTGGGATTAACATGATCCCAACTCGGACACTGCCTACAATGCATTGAGGGGCAGGCCGTGGCTCCATCTTCACACAGCGGTTCCCTCATCACACCATCAGTGCCTCAAATACTCCCTTAAGGGTCTATTGGGTGTGATCTAAGGATATGAATCTCCGTTTTCCTCTTGTAAAGCTCGATACCTGGACGCTGACTATTATAAGAACAAGGGCAAGCAAATCCTGGCAGGTGAGGTTGAGCCCGCCGCTGTCGCAAGCGATCCCTCGGCAGGTCTGGATGACGCAAATGTATTCCCAATCCATCGGTTGGAGGCCACGACTCCTAATATGGGAGAGTGCTTTGTTGTCTCAGGTACTAGAGGAAGCCATATTTCTGGGTCTATGTGACGGCGGTAAATCACCTCGTACTCTTATACCAACCCGGCTCAGGTGATCCATGATCCTCCTACCCCTGTACGATATCGGGATGTTGGGCTCATGGAAACGGTAGTATGTCATACGTGTCTGTTTCGCCAAGCCGGAATCGACCGGCTCAAGCCAATGCGTCACCACTGCATTGATTTCATAAAGTGTGTCCCCTTGGGCCGATGGCCGGATGGGATTGGATCGACTGCCTTCGTCGCCATGATCTCCGCGGTGCATGAGTCCCCGTCGTGGCGACCTCTGCCGCCCAAGCTGGTGCCAGCTCCCCATCAGGGGTCGAGCAGCCCCGAAACGGCTCCCCCCATGGATGATCCTTCCTCAAGTAGAGAAGAAGACATGGAAGATGCTCCTCCTACCTTTGAGTAGGGCGTCTCCACCACGGTCGACGAGCTAGTACAGGTGATCCTCGGTAGTGAGGCAGACCCGAGACCCGCATTGGTCAGCGCCTCTATACCTCCCGAGGAATGAAAATAGTACATAGACTTCCTCAGATAGAATTGTGATGTGTTTTCATGGAGTTATAACAAGATGTCGGGACTAGATCCCCAGGTGTCCATCCACCACCTTGGCCTCCCTGCAAACCATCGCGGTTTCAAGCAGCCTCCCAGGAAAATGCACCCTTTTAATGGTGCCATGGTTAAGGCCGAAGTTGATAAGATCATTAAGGCTAACTTCGTCAAGGAAGCCCAGTACCCTAGGTGTCTAGCCAACGTTGTGCCCGACAGGATGAGGTACGGGCAGATCAGGGTCTGCATCGAATTCCGTGATCTTAATCGCCACTGTCCGAAGGATGAATTTCACCTTTCCCGTGACAAAGCTGTTGATCAATGCAACGGCCGGGTTCCAAGCCCTCTCCTTCATGGATGGGTACTCCAGGAACAACCAGATCAAGATATCCCCCTAGGATGAAGAGTTCACTGCCTTCAGTGCCCCCCAGGGCACTTTCTGCTACCGGGTTATGCCCTTCGGCCTGAAGAATGCGGGTGCCACCTATCAACAGGCTATGCACCGCATATTCAAGCTGATCCTCAGGACACTGCTGGAGTGCTACATAGATGACCTGGTGGTTAAATCTCGTCAGCGCCGGGACCATCTCAATGAACTTGAGAAAGTGTTCGGTTACCTCCGTTCTCTCCACTTGACGATGAACCCGTTGAAGTGTGCCTTCGGGGTCACCTCCGGAAAGTTTATTGGCTTCATTGTTAGATATCGAGGTATCGAGATCAACCCCGAGAAGATCAAGGCCATCAGTCAGATGCCTTCCCCGAGTAATATCCGGGAGCTTCGAGGCCTCCAAGGCCACTTAGCCTACATACGCTGATTCATTGTGAATTTGGCCGGCATGTGTAAGCCCTTCTCCCAGCTCATGAAGAAAGGCGCCGCCTATGGGTGGGACAAAGAGTGTCAGACCACTTTTGAGGAAATCAAGCAGTATCTACTTCATCCTCCAGTCCTGATGCCACCCATTCCCGGAAAGCCACTTGTCCTTTATGTGACTGCCCTAGAGCGATCCCTCGGCGCCCTTCTCGCTCCGAAGAACAACGAGGGAACAGAGAATAGCCTCTACTACTTCAGCTGCATTCTCCTCGACGTGGAAATTAGATATTCTCCCATCGAGATGAGCTCCCTGACGCTCGTATTCTCCATATAGAAATTCTGGCACTACATGCAACAACATGAGGTACAGATGGTCTCTCGGGTAGACATGTTGAAATACATCCTGAGCCGGCCTATGTTGACCGGCCGATTGGCACGCTGGGCGATGATCCTCCAGCAGTATGAAATTAGGATCGAACCTTAGAAGGCCGTCATAGGGCAGGCATTGGCAGACTTCTTTGCTGCCCACCCAACCTCTGCGGACCAGCCACTAGATTTGGGATTTCTTGATGAGGCAATCCTCTCAGTTAATCATGCCACCCCATGCTGGCAGATGCACATTGACGACACCTACCTAAGCCCAACCGGTAGAAGGCTCAACAATCCTAGGCTTCACAGAGTGGGCCTGGGTATCGTCTTCATCAACTCGGAGCAATCTGTTCTGCCATATTCTTTCGTATTGTCAGTAGGCTGCACCAACAATGAGGCAGAATATCATGCCCTTATCACTAGCCTCGATTTGGCTATGGAGGATAACGTACCCCACCTGTATGTAAAAGGGGACTCTGAGCTAGTCATCAAGAAGGTTAACGGTGACTATGCTGTTAGGAAGCCGGAACTCATTCCATTGCTGGGGTGCACCCTCAATCTAAAGGCTAAATTCCCCTCCCGACCAGATGTCGTTCACGTTCCCCGTTCGCAGAACAGTCCAGTAGATGCTTTGGCCAGCTTGGCCGCATCACTCGCCGAGCCCGAACAGGATGACTTAATCATCCACGTGGCACACCAGAGAGTCATTGCTCCTGTTGTCCCAGAGGGCGATCGTGGCCCGCGAGTGAACCATATCACCACTAGTGCCCCTGCGTCTGGACCCCCTGGGGATTCAGGCATGGTGATCGAGATAGTTCCTGACTGGAGGACACCTTTGGTTGAATATCTCAGGCATGACAATCTTTCGATGGACCGAGCAGAGCGAGAAAGAATCCGGCGCCGCGCACTGCAGTTCACCCTTCAAAGTGGTCCCATTCGTGAGCGGCTCCTTTACACGTGTGGGTTTGATGGTGTTCTCCTCCATTGTCTTCAAGGAATTGAGATCCCACAGGTCATGAAGAAAGTGCACGCTGGTTCCTATGGCGCCCACCAGGCCGGGTCGAAGTTGTCCCACCATATTCGGAGGCTGGGATACTTCTGGCCCTCCATGATCCACGACTGCATCGAGTACGCCAAGAGGTGTCTTGCGTGAAAAGTTCATGCTAACTTTGTGCATCGGCCAATAGAGCCTCTCCATAACACTATGTATTCTTGGCCCATTACAGTCTGGGGGTTGGATGTTGTAGGGCCTTACCCACCGGCGACGACCCGCCAGTGCCGGTTCATCTTGACCGCTACAGATTTCTTTTCAAAGTGGGCAGAGGCAGCCCCGCTCAGGGAAGTCAAGGCTGGTTCTATCGCCGACTTCGTGAGCTCCAATATCATCCACATGTTTGGAATACCTCACGCTATCCTCACGGAGAACGGAACCAACATCCGAGCGGCCGAGCTAAAAAGATTTTATTCCATGTAAAACATTCGCTCTAACCACACCTCCCGCTATCATGCATATGAAAATGGACAGATTGAGGCGTTTAACAAAACCATCTCTAACCTTCTACCGAAAATGGTTGGACAGAACAAGAAGAGTTTACCAGAAAAGCTCCCCAATGCCCTCTGGGCTTATAGGACAACGACTCGCAATTCCACCCAGGTGACTCTGTATTCCCTGGTATACAGAGCTGAGGCCATCCTACCCATCTAGGTCCAGCTACCCTCATTGCACAAGGCGGTCTACGACCAGCAAGCGCTGGATAGAGTTTCTGAGATCCGTCTAGCCGAGTTGGAAGTGCTGGATGGAAGTAGGCTTCGCGCTTTACATATCTTGTAAAGGCATCAGAGCAAGATGGCTCAAACATTCGATAAGAAGGTTCTCCTCTGCTCCTTCCTGCGAAGTGACATGGTGCTAGATCTCAGAGCGCCAATGATTACTAGCAGGAAACCACCCAAGATGGAGCCCATGGGGGAGGGGGCTTGTATTGTCCACAGGGTCTATCCCAATGGCATGTATTCCCTGGTGACTATGGATGGTGAGAGTATCACTCCTCCCACCAATGCCAGGTTCCTCAAGAAGTACTTTGCCTAGCCAATATGGTCCTGCATGATCTTAAACTATATGGTCCAGAACGACCATAAACTACACTCTGCCGTACATCTGGGTTCCATGGTCCGAGCTCTAAGACCTAAAACTAAGATCATTTTGGTCCGAGTTCTAAGACCTAAAACTAAGATCACCTTGGTCCGTGCTCTAAGACCTAAAACTAAGATCCATATTTCATCCAACATTACATTAAACTGTATTTCTAGAACTACGTATTGCTTGATTCCCATCCTAATGGGATACGTAGGAACGACCAGACCTTTTGTCTTTGGGTCCAGCTTGAGGTCCGCTGTCATGTCTATCTCGCCTTTGGGACCTTGACCGCAGGATCGTGTGGCGTGGTGTGATATCATGTCCTCATTCATTTCGGGTTTGCAATGGCTGCACCACGCGCACCCTGTCCTCAAGATTTATCCCTCCTATGTCCGATGGCATTTAAGTACGCCTTCCAAAACTATGAATGTCTTGATTCCCATCCTTATGGGATATGCAGGACCACCTAAACACCTAGATGTCGGATCCAGACCCATCTCTTAGGAGATCCCATGATCTCCAGGTTCCCAGGGTGTTTGGCATTACGCCCCCTCTTTTGCCCGGGGATCCGCCATCTTTTGGATGCTCTCAGACTGAGCCCTCTGACCCTTTCCAGTGGTCTGTTGATGTGCTCAAGGTACTCTGGTCTAGGTTGTGGAGTGCCAGATTCAACTTAGGCAAGTTCTATCCACTTTCCAAGCTTCATGTTCCCCTTCATTTGGTCCCCTGTCATCCTTCACACCCGGAGGGACCCCCTAGAACATCCTGGAGACAATGCCCAAGGGCACTCCTACCGTCGTGGGCTAATGCCCCCGAGGGTTTCAGAAAACAAATTGATATGAGTCCCACATTGCAAACATTGTCTGCGGTTTATGCTCATTTGTTTGTTCCCATAGCTAACACGACAGGATGCTGCGTTGCGAACATGGTCAACAGTAATCCTCAGTCATCACGCCGTCTTCCACATGCCCTGAATATTGGTGGCATGGTTCATGTCATGTTCTGTCCCACTGTGTTAATGTGGAATCTCGACACTCCTTGTACTAACCCTCAGTACACCCCCGCGCATCAGACAGACCGAGCTGCGTAACGGTGTCTCTTGGGGCTCCTGCGATCTGAGCGCTAGAGTATGTGCTTGGGTCTATTCTTTATGGGTTGCATGTAGTTTGACCCTCATCCCCATGGGGAACGAGGAGTCACCTGAACATTGAGTTTAGGGCCCATCATAGTTGGGAGCTAGCATCTCTTTCCCCCCTTGATTGTTGAACCCTCGTAGGCCTCTTTGGCCCGAGGCTCCTCTCTTGGCTAGTCCAAACCATAAGACCTTAAACTGTGTATCGGTCCAAACCATATGACCTTAAACTGTGTTTTCGGTCCAAACCATATGATCTTAAACTTTGTGTCGGTCCAAACCATACGACCTTAAACTGTGTTGTCAGTCCAAACCATATGACCTTAAACTGTGTGTTGGTGAAAACCATACGACCTTAAACTGTGTGTTGGTCCAAACCATACGACCTTAAAATGTGTTGTCGGCCCAAACCATACGACCTTAAACTGTGTTTCGGTCCAAACCATACGACCGTAAACTGTGTTTCGGTCCAAACCATACGACCTTATACTGTGTGTCGGTCCAAACCATATGACCGTAAACTGTGTTGTTGGTCCAAACCATACGACCTTAAACAGTGTTGTTGGTCCAAACGATATGACCTTAATCTGTGTTGTTGGTCCAAACCATACGACCTTAAATAACGTTGTCGGTCCAAACCATACGACCTTAAACTGTGTTGTCGGTCCAAACCATACGACCTTAAACTATGTGTCGGTTCAAACCATAGGACCTTAAACTGTGTTGTCGGTCCAAACCATAGGACCTTAAACTGTGTGTCGGTCCAAAACATATGACCTTAAACTGTGTGTCCTTCCAAACCATATGACCTGAAACTGTGTTGTCGGTCCAAACCATAAGACCTTAAACTGTGTGTCAGTTCAAAACATACGAACTTAAACTCTGTGTTGGTCCAAACTATTAGACCCTAAACAGTGTTGTTGGTCCAAACAATACAACCATAAACTGTGTTGTTGGTCCAAACCATACGACCTTAAACTGTGTGTTGGTCCAAACCATACGACCTTAAACTGTGTTGTTGGTCCAAACCATATGACCTTAACCTGTGTGTGGGTCCAAACCATATGACCTTAAACTGTGTGTCAGTCCAAACCATACAACCTTAAACTGTGTTGTTGGTCCAAACCATACGACCTCAAACTGTGTGTCACTCTAAAAAATATGACCTTAAACTGTGTTGTTGGTCCAAACCATACGACCTTAAACTGTGTTTCGGTCCAATCCATATGACATTAAACTATGTGTCGGTCCAAACCATATGACCTTAAGCTCTGTTGCTGGTCCTATCACACAACCCTAAACTGTGACATTATCGTCCTGGCCGTAAGATGAAAAAAATTGCACTGCATTGTGATGACCTCGTTATAGAGTACATCAGGTTGGGTATTGGTCTCGTTCCATGCCATTTTCCAATGCCTATCACGGCTTGATGCTTGTGGCAACACCACGACCTACTACTCTAGGCCTGTCGCTTCGCAAAAAAAACCACTCACCTTAAAGGAAAAACAAGATTTATAAAATTCCGCTTCTTTCAGTGAAAGGGACATGCCTGCACTCCCCTTTTCCCCTAGCACTGGTATCTTAAAATTTCACCTTCCAGAACTACGCATGGATTGATTCTAATCCTTATGAAATAAGTAGGAGCACCTAGGGAACTTCCCCGCGGGCCCAGCCTACCTTTGTGTTCGGTCCCTCGACTCGAACATTTCCCCGGAGAGCATGTGGTATGTAGGTCTTAGGTCCTCATTCACGTCGGGTTTTGTAACCGCCTTTCCATGTGTCCATTTCTCCCCCTTCCCATTAATGGTCCGAGCTCTAAGACCTAAAACTAAGATCCATATTTCGTCCCGCATGACGTTAAACTGTCTTTCGTCATGCATGACGTTAAACTGTATTATGTCTAGCATGAAGTTAAACTATATTTCGTCCAACATGACATTAAACTGTATTTCATCCAACATGACGTTAAAATGTATTTCGTCCAACATGACATTAAATTGTGCTTGAGTTACTATGGGTGGCTTGATTCTCATCCTAATGAGATACGTAGGACCGCCCAGACATTTCGTCTTTGGTCCAGCCCCAGGGATTACGGAACCCCGTCCTTCCTTATTGTTGGCCCCTCAGCTCGACTTCATGGGAAGTGGCGTAATCAGGACATCTAACCCGAGCAGGTTTAGGATGCCCCATGGTAATAATGGGAAGTAGCTGTTCTCTTGCTAAAGAGGTCCTGCCTGGAAATTAGGGCGACTCGTGATTAGGCCTTTATGTCTGCCTAATGCACCTTCGCCATGGTGGCGCAATATAGAGAGTGTTGGACTCTGCTCGAACAAACCACCACTCCACCTCCCACGCTTTGCGTCCACCTTTATTCGTATCCTAATTTCCTTTCATGTGTGTCGGGACCCCCTAACATTATGGATGCTTGACCTATGGTCCGCCTACTGTCATGGGAAAACGTTCCGGAGGACAGGTCATGTTTGATGGGACCCCCTAACTGTATGGATTATAGCCCTTTGGTCCACCTATTGTCCTGGGCCAACGTTCCGGAAAACTGACCGACGATATTTGAGTTAGGCCCCGTGTTGCGAACATGGTCAGCATTCAACCCTCATTTATTGACCCCATTCCAGGCCAACATGATATGGATGTTGTGTTTCCACCACTGTTGACAGTTATCCTCCATGGTTGTGCCCCATTGGGTTCTGAATTTGGGCAACATGAATCACCCTTCTTCTCCATCCCCATGTGTTCAGATGGATTTCAATGCCCCCGGCATCGCCCCGCTCGTGTGTTAGATCACATTGAGAAGTCGACACATCAATCGGCCCGGGGTATCCTCAGAAATCCAGGCCCAATTTTGGATGCCTAGAGCATGGTCAATGACCCACAGTTGAATGGAATGATGGTACGAGCATCTCCTGCTTCTCGCGTTGGTCACGACCCACAAGATCCCAGGGATGAGATGTTATTCGTTTCGAAACTATGGTTGAGCGCATTAAACAAAGAGTAAAAAATAGTGGATTTGTACATATATTGGATTTAGACGATGAGCTGTAAAAGAAAAAAAGTTCATGAGATGGCAAAAACAATGCCCTTAGGGATTAGCATGATGAAGAGATCTTTTCAGCACTACTACCCTCTGGCTGGTAGCCTCCAAGGCCCCATTTCGCTCTTTGAAGACTCTCTCCTCATCTGACACCATAGAGAGTAGCTCGCCAGCCCTAGCTTGTGCCTGCACCCACTCGGTTCGATGTACGTTCATCTGGTGACTCGCCTCCACCAGTTGTTCCTGTGCATCAGCCTGTTGGGCTGTCAGTTGCTCCACGCGCTCAGAGCATGTTGCGATGAAGACCTCCTTATCTGCCGCCTGCCCTTTGAGGTTTCAGACTTCCTGCTCTACCCTAAGAAGCTCTTGAGGACTAGCAAATCCTTCCAGGCACTGGGAAATGTCGGTGCGCCAGCTGCTCTCGTGTATCTTCTCGGCCATGTAATCACGGACCATCAGATGAAGACGTTGAGCGTCAGCCCCTCCTGTGCACAGGAAGTGCAGCCAGTTCTGAAGTGATCCCATCTACCTCAGCCAATCTGACTGGGGCTGCCTGAGGAAGCGCTGGATACACTTCCACCCTTTCCGTCGTGTCGTCCAGCTCTCCTCGGCTGCCTCTGAGACTGAGTCATCTATCTCCTCAGGGTCAGCGGGTCAGTATATAGGGAAGGCTGCCGGCAGATTGGTAGCAGGATTCGCCCCAGGGATGTCTTAGTGAGGGATAAAATCCTCGACGTCCGGGCAACCTTCTTCTCTCACCCCAGTAGCAATGATGCCTCCACCATCTTCCGACCTCGTCTCTGGAACAGCGCCGCTGATGTCCGCCGCCCCCTGTTCATCAATTTTTCGGGCCGACTCAGTGCAGAGAGTATGTTCTGAACAAGGTGGTATGTCCGTCGCTGGTCCAATCACGGACGGCCCGGGCTCCACATCCTGACATGCCTCCAGTTTTGAGATCACTGCACAAGGCATACACTGGTTAGATGGGATCATTTTCCACCAAGCGCCAGAGCGTCTTTCCCCAGTGTTTCGACCGCTACAGGAGCCGCCGTAAGGGGAGACCCCTCCAGGTTTGTTAATTCAATGATGGGTGTCGGATCCCCATCATGTCCCACTGGTTCCTCTCCTCCTTCCTCTGGTGGGGATGCCCGTCCAATTCTCAACTGCTCTTGAGTGGGATTGGGGAAGTGAGTTAGAAGTTGTAAAGGAGAATGGATGAATAAGGGAAATGAATGAAGACAGAGACAAACCTCGAGAATCTCGGTTATGTCGAGATCAGAGTCGACAATCTCGCCGCTCTCTCGGAGACTCCCTTGGTAGGTCACCCCTTGTAAACCCTCACCTTCGGGCTCTTCTTCTTTTTCTTCTCCCTCACCTTTGTCCTCTCCGGTTTCCTCCTCTCCCTCTGGCTCCTCGTCATTGTCGCCTTCTCCCGGCGACATCGCTTCCAGATCATGCTCCTGGCTGAGCATCACTTTCACTAGGAAAGGTGGATCTGCACGCCGCCCCCTCTGGCGTGCGTATGCATCCATGGACATCAGATAAGAATGCCTCCGATGGAATTTTACTCAGTCAGTAATCCGAATGAGCCTGAACTTTTGCAGTAGGATCCCGTTTTGCATTATCATCTGCTAGATGGCTTCGACGCTCCGCGATTACCACAGGGTAATCAAGGCCGACCACAGTTCCAGGAGAATTGCGTCATGGGATGGTTCAAGCATATATCTTATCTGGTTCCCGGGAAGTTCCCTGGCCGCCTCATGTGAACCCCCTGTGGGTAACGAGGATGTGGAAGCACCATGTGATGTCCCCGCTACTGACGTCCTAGCCTGCGCAGGCCTCTATGCCTGACGCGCCCTTGGTTCCCCCATTCCGACGGCACCGTTCCTTCTTTCCTGTCGCCCAGCTTCCGCGCGAGTGACCTCGAGTTGCCGGAAGCACTTTCGTAATAGCCCCTTAGGGTACACAATGGTCCAGTGTTTGGCGTATGTGGTTGCTAGGCCGGCATCGATCCTGGTGGGATGAAGAGTAACGACATCGCCAGATCCGAATGTGGTAACCATCAACCACATCTGGCGTAGGACGCATGGATTCTTCTCCTGCCAGACAGCCGTGAATACCTTCTTTTTCATTTGTTGGAGGCACCCGAACTGCCTGGCGAATCGGGATGGCACGTACGGCTCGCAGATCACCATCTCGTCGATCCGAGCCACGAGCACCCCGCCCCTAATTCACTAGAAGTATTCCTGCCGTTTTTGAGTTCCTCAACCGTTGTCCACTAGCTGGCCGACCGGGGTGGTGAACGGGCTGAAGTTGAAGTTGGCATGGTTGCCGATGCGGATACTCACGACCTCCTCATTGAGCTTCATCGGCGCCACCCCTATGATATTTAGCAAGGGCGGTCGCAGACCCTTGCCCAGAGGACGGACGGTATTTGGGAAAGTATACCCGCCGAGATGAGCCGCCACCCAGCCTTGGAAGATCTGGAAGGGACCACATACTCTCCGAGGTGACCCCCCTCGTGATATGCGCCTCAGAATGGTACAGAGCTTGGACAGTACGAGGAATCCCAAGTTGAACAGTTTGTTGGCGGCCATTGAGCCCGCCATCACCAATGTTTCTAGACGGATTCCCATCCTCGCGTCCCGCACTGGCAGGAGCAACCCGCTTAGGAAGGCGGCAAGGAACTCGACATACCGGACGTTCGGGTCCCGAGCCTCAATGAGGTGGTATCCCCATGATTGGTATTGCCCCACCTCTAGGGTCCTCCAGTATGACCCGTCCTTGCTCTTCTGAGTCGCGGTTGGGCACCTTTTTCCCCATCCAGGAATCTTGACGGCCAGATCCTTCTAGACGAACAGGCTGAACCAGCCCTTGAAGGCAACGTCCGTCAGGAAGTCCTTGACCCCCAGCCTCTCTTTGGCTAGCTCTAATAGGTGCCAAGTCAGCATAGGCGTCTGTGACCTTTCATCCCAGGTTTTCATTGGAGAAACGAACTCGTCGTATTGGTAACCCTCCAGTGGGATACATCCGATGTAGTGAACATCCCATAGACTGATGCTGACTTCCCCATGATGAAGGTGGAATGTGTTTGTTTCAGGAGACCACCGGGTGAATAGCTCCGGTCCGAGTTCAGGCTGGCGGTGGAAATGGATCTGTGATGTCCATATCGCCTCGAACAGGCCGATATACAGCAGTTCTTCCCCGAACTTGTTGCAGGTATGGCGAACCCAGTACGCCCATGCCCATTCGTTGGTGAAGTTTCCCCCGAACTGTAGGTCCCATTCCTTCAACCAGCCCTTCGTTTCATCTGTGATGCTCTGACGGAACGTGCTCTCGTAGAGGGTTGGAGAATCCTCTGCCACAGGTTCGTCACCGATAATGGTCCCAGTCCTCAGGTTCAAGATATATACATCCATATGTCAAGTTTCCCTGACTGGATGGCCGTTTTTGGTGATATTGTAGCGTGGAAGTTCATGCTCCCGGGACACCCAAGACCGCGGCGTGTCCACTTCGAAGCCCAGTAGTGGCACCTCCTCCAGGAGGCCAAAATTCTAGTGCGGGAGGTTGTCTGACAAGGGATATGTCTTCTCGGCTAGATTCAGCAGATTAAACAATGTCAGATTGTTGGAGACAATCACCTTGGGGACATAAACCTCCTCGTTTGCCGCCATTTCTGTCCTACGGGCAGCGGCTTCCCCCTCATCAACTTGGTTTGCAGCCATCTCGAATCATTCGATAGTTGGGAAAAATCAGGATGTAGTGCGCGGAATCAGAGGGTTCTGCGCGAAATCTGAATGAGTTGTGCAAAATCCTGGAGATGTGCACGCAATCAACACGAGAAGCGTGGAAATCCCGAACAGGCGCGAAATCACGGCCGAATTTTGGATGGAATTCCTCGCTGCCAGAGTGTTTTCACGTGCAGCCGTGGAAGCAATTTCACGCACGAGAGTGATGAGCCTGTCACGTGGAAAAACGGAGGTACAGATTTTGGACCCAGCACCCCTTTTTATAGGCGAGTCCAGGGTTCCGCGCCGTGCGAAAAAAGGATTCCGCCCGCGTCCGTAGGTTTTGCATGCCCCATCGGATTTTTGCACGCAACGTGACCAGGGGACTCAGCATTTCAGTGTTTCCCTTGGAATCTGATCATTGCGACCTCTCGCTGATCTAATTCCAAGGGGGGGGGGCATTTTTTGACGCTGAAAAAAGTCCGTAACTCCTGGAGGAAGTTTCGGAATGACGAAGCGTAGTCATATTCGGAATCAGAGGCCCGATCCGGAGGACCGGGATGCGAAGCGCAAAATATTGGAGGATCCGCACGAAATATTGTTCTGTGCACATAGAATCACCGAGTTTCGTGGAATTGAGCTGATGAGGTGCGCAATCTTTGCGTGCCATGGTTCTGCGTTGCGAGTTTTTGTGCGCCGGCTACACTCGGTGCGCAGAATTTCGCGAGCCGCCTGAATTCCGCGCCGGAGGTTGCCCATAAATAGAAGGTGACCCCGTACGGTTTGGGGGTTGAGGAATCCAAAGTGACTCTTGTGCATGCAATTTGGCTCCCCCCACGCGTAATATGACTTCCATGTAATCCCTCATTTCGCGCAACCTTTCCCCAAAGTTTTCCTTTGCATGCAACTCCACCAGCATTTGTGAATTTTCCCCCTCACTCGGTTTACACTATTGCACGCAATCCGTGTTTCACGCGTGCAATACCATTCCATGCGCACCAAACCCTGCGCGTATTTCCCTCTCCGCGCGCAATTCCCTTGGTCCAACTGCACATCGTCCCGGTGTTTTTCGTGCAAACATTCCCTTTTTCCTGCATGCCCAGGACCCATCACCTTGACGCTCCTTGGCTTCCCCCTGCACCTCAACCTGATGTCTCCCATGACGGGCATGCACACCATGCGTTTTTTTCTAGTACGGCCTTCTAGGCTCGTGTGAAGTAACCTCAAGGTCCCTTGGGCCATGATTCCCGTTGCATTGATTTGCCTTATTCTTCTCCGCATAGTCACGCTAACGGCTATTTCTTCTTCGCATAACCACGATAACATGGACCCCCCGATGGGTTGCCCTGCGGCCCCCCTTCACTACGGCCTTGCCGATGCCTTCCCTCCCACAAGGGGTAGAAGGAGTTGGGCATGTAAGACCAAGGGGTATGGAGAAAACCCACCTCGTACAAGCTGCATGACGTTAAACTGCTAAGCATCTCGTCCTTAACAAAAGAAGATAATCTGTGGTCCGACCCCGTGCTTCGCACACAGGGTCCCCCCAGCTCAGACATTTTTTACACCACTCGTCTCCTCGGGAATGGACTCTTCCTCACATTGAATCAGATCCTCATTGTCCGAGCGGCGTTTGTCCGCGGGAGAAGGGCCGCCTCAGAGCGTAAGCCCGTAGCCTTTTTTGTGGATGATTGAACCCATGCATCTCCGTACTTCCCCCCTGCCAAGGCCAGTGGAGTCCTTTTCTCACTGCGCTTTGTCACACCACTGGTCTCCACCCTGGAGTAAGACTCGGCACCAAGGGTCGCTGACCACGCATATGCCATTATTTCCTCTTTGGGATGCTCAACACGTAAGCCCCATTCTGCTTCTCACGGATGCACCCTTCGCGACAAGATCGTCTGGTCCCTACTGCCTCTTATTTCACACACCGAGCATGACTCACGTGGGCATAGAGCGTGCATCGACCATGACATCCTCTTATGGGCCTCCCAGAGAGTACGCCCCATCCCATCGAACTACGTGGACTTTGATCCGTGCTAACGCACGGTACGTAGGAAGCCTCCACAACGTTCAATCCCACCACCTGGTCGTCCCGACCTCTCTATATCGGTTCGATGACCACCTTGGGCTGCCTCAGATCGTAAGCCTCGGACCCCTCATCCCACATGACATTAACTTGTATCTCGTTCCGCATGACGTGATGTAGTATCCCGTCCAGCATGACGTTAAACTGTATCTTGTCCCGCATGACGTTAAACTGTATTCCCCCTCTTGGGCAGTCTTAGAACGTAAGCTCCATGTATCACTCCACCATCCATCTTGATCTTTACTTGGGCCGCCACATCCCGATGTGATCATGCCACCCCATCCCACTCCATAGCATCCAGGAAACCGCCCACGTTCTAGCCCCAACATCGGTGTTCCCCCCTAGGGACCCTTCAACCCGATCCCTCTACGCAAGACGTTAAACTCGCGGCATACCCCGTGTTAAACTTGGGAAGATGAGGAAAACCCTAGATGGTACACATTCTCCGCGTTCGATGTGGGATGCCTCGGGCTTCCGCGCCCTCGAGAAGCCCTGTGATGAGGGATGGAAGACAGACATGCCAACGATGCCCCAACGTGACCATTCTCTTCACCGAAGGTTGCTGCCCTGACAAGACCCCTTGGAGCGTCTTGACGGAAGCAGCATAATTAACTGGCGTCCATGTAGATATGGCACCGGGAATGAGCTTCACGAACCCATCTTAAATCTATGAGGGAGACCCGGACTAGGTGATGAGCTCCGAGGAGAAATCCACGGAAGGAAGAACTGACATCCCATCATCTCGGTTTCGATCACGGAGCAGACGTCCCTGAACAAGGAACAGATGCCGCCCGCCTTTGGAAAGTGGGAATACGGGGTAACAAGCAGCGCGTCGTCCCCACAGACGGATGCGTGCACCCCGGTGAATGTATCGGAGCAACAAAAACTTCTCAATAAATTTCCACCAAGGTAAATCATACATGTTGGAATATATTTTAGGTCAAGAAGACCATGATTGAATATCAATGATGTGGATTAAAAGAATCCAAATTTTATGTATCTTAAAAGTATGGATCTAATTATTTTAATAAATGGGAAAAATATTATCTATCTCTAATTAATATTCACCCATCACAACATGTGATGTTAAATTTGGATCATAATGAAGGTGTATATATAGAAACGATGGTGAGAAATGTTCATGAGTTCAACTATGAATATAATGGAATAATAATCATTATGAACCATGTTTTATCCCTAAAATAGAATATTTAAATAAAGATGTCTTTGTATTTGAACATTTTTCATAATTATCTATTCATCCTTGAAGAACAATGTTATATATAGACCTACAAGAATATTTCAGGTGGAATGAAATCCACAATGTTATTGTAGAATATATTTCTAAATGTTGGACTGAACTTCATGTTAATGTTAATAGATAGATGTATAAGAGGATTTCATGACCATTACCAATACCCAAATTAAAATTGGAATCCATCCCCATGGACTTTTTCATCGGACATCACAAAAAATCAAATGGACATAATTTATAAGGGCTACATCTAATCACTATATGACTTTGGAGTGTTTTACCAACTCATCTATGATTATGTCTTATTCTACTCACTCTTCATGTTTTTTTTAATTATATATTATAAAATATTTTTTAACATATATTTCTAGATGTTATTATGATTATGTGACATCCATGATACTCATTTAATATATCATATTTAAAAAAAACCACCATGTTCTCGTACATATGACATACATTCTCCACGAAATGGTGTAATCAATTTTTTATCACTACATTACCTGTATGAGTATAATGAAGAAAAAATAAAGATATATAAATAAAATTGTTACAAAATTAAATTTAATATGGAAATATATATATATATATCATCCATTTCATAACTACTTTTATATATTATGTGAATGAAACCAATGCTCGTGTGTATGTAGGGCATATCTTATCCATGACACAATGAAATTCATTTTCCATATTCTCCTTTACTAAATAACTATATAAATATATATAATGAACTAATATGACTTATATGACATTAATATTATTTTTATATTGATTTCCATATATCAAATGCAAATGAATTTGGAGTTATATGGCTAAAAATGTATAATAAAATGGAACAGTTAACCATAAAATGAAAAAATAATAATTTAATATTATTTACAAACAAGATATAAGATGATCATATATGATATCATTAATATGAATTTATTTCTAGATTTAGTGGATAAAATTTTTAATCCATTATATTGGATTTTGAAACATGTATAAAGGAAATTAGATCTACAGTAATAGTTAATTACACATTCTCTTTATTATTTTGGATTTTTTACATGTAAGTATATAATGGGAAAATTATATTTTAAATTGTCAGGACAATTAAAAACAAATTCAAAATTATTTTTTCTATTTTTAAAATAAATTTAATTTCAATTTTTATTTAATGTTTACAATACTTATAAGGCCCCAGACTTAAACATTACTTAATCGTGAGTTATTTCACGAATACACATTGAGGATATTTTTAGGTTTAGATTTTTAGAGAATTAAATCATAAATCATGCATTACATTCCACATTTAAACAATGTGGTTACATAAAAGATAATATTCATTTTTTCCCATCAACAGAAAAAATTTAAAATAAAACATGGATTCTTTCTTGACACTATCATCATACCATGTACCTTTCCCTTGACCTATGAAAAAAATCTCAAAAACTTGGGAGGAACATAAAAAGATCAATAAGGGATATCCAAATTCGGAAATTAAATAGTAGTACATGTATACATAAGAATCAATGAAATCATAGTTTACTCATAAAACATATGCACGTTAACATACCTCATGAAATCATATGATTTATGAATAACTCATAGAAATCATAAGACATAAAGGTAACTTGAGGCATTCATAACATTCTTATATATGGAGTAACCCTCATGTTTACATTTGGAATACCCATCACTGTATATTCCCTAAATCTCTTCGGAGAAACCATAATGTTTAACCCCTTCGCGTTACCCAATGCATTGGAGAGCTATATCGGGCTCACCCGCCATTAGATTATCATAGAACCACCCTATTTCAAAAACAATGCCCAAGAAACATAACATAATCATAGAACATAACTTAAGCTTAAAGGAAATATAACATTCCCACATTGCAAAAACAATATAAAATATTAAGATATTGAAATAATGAATCCATTCAAAAAACAATTTTCAAAACCATTTAAAACATTTAATAAAGAGATTTTTGAATCAAAGATTCCCATACCACCTTGCATATTTTAACATTTTAAATCATTAATATCCTTATAAATAAATCCTAAAACCATTTGTAAAACTTGGATATTAATGAGAAATATTTATAAGAACAAATCATTAAAACATTTAAAGTTATATTTTTGTTAAAGTATTTTTACCAAAATTAGAGACACTTGAATGCAATAATTGAGGAATAACATTTAATTAGATCTTTATAATATCATGAGAATAAATGGATTCATGACATAATATTCCAAAGGATAGTATATACACCATATAAGAGTGAATTGGTGCATAACAACTATGAAGTCTCAATGGAAATGTAAAATCAGATGCAATCCCATATAGAGAAGGTATCCCTAATTTAAGGAAAAATCAATCTCCTAATTATATGTAGAAAATATAAATAAACACAATATAAGTGGATATTTTGTGTAAAAAAATCAAAGTTCATTCACACATATTCAAAGGATGACATATTCAATAACTACAAGTTGAACCCAAAGAAATTGGAATTGGGATAAAAAGTTCCCTTTGTAAAATTCGACAGCCTAATTGCGTCACTTTAAAAATTCATAAAATTAGTTGATGAGAGAGAAAATGGTATCTTATCACATGGATATAAAATTTAAATCGATAAGGATATATAATAACATATCCCAACATAAAAATATTTAAGATAAAATACATAACAAAATATGTCTTTTAAAAAGAGGAGGGTGAAAGGTTCCCTTACCGATTTGGGTAACTTTCGAAACGTACACCCCATGAAAAAAGGACTATAAAACATTGATATAAATACTCATAAATGAATGTATATTACACACAAAGTATAATAATTGGCAGTACAAACACCAATCAATGGGAATGGTGGAAAATTTATCATAAATCTCACTGGAATAAAAGTGAGATGAAAAACCCCTTACAAAAACATGGCAGCCTAACTGTGCCACTTAAAAATTATAAAAATGTATTGATGAGAGTAATAGGGGGTATCTCCTCATATGAAAATAAAAATTACAGTATTGTGAATATAAAATAACATCCTCCAACATAAGAACATGGATTATAAATGAAATGACATAAAAGAGGGTACTTGAAAAGAAATGGAGAGGCTAGATCCCTTACCTCAAGTCCGACTTTTCTTGTTCGTTTCTTTATATTCCTTTACATCAGGTAACTCCTGTTGGTTTGAACCAAAAGCATTTTGTGAAGATAATTCTACCAAATTTGAATCTTCAATGATGAAAAGAGGGATGTGGAGAGATGAAATGGTAAGGGGTTGGCCGAGCCAATGGCTTTAGAGGTGTTGGTAATGTGGTAGAGGTGGGGGCCTTTAATAAGAGAAGAGGAGGGGCACTCTTTGAAACTTATAAAATATTAAATTATTATAAAATTGTTTTGGGATTTCAAATGTCCAAAAAGGATATATTTCAAGGATAAGGTGATAAGGATTCGAAATCCACCTATCCAATAGGTTTTTGAGATGTTTAAGACTTATATTGCACCCTATATTCTCATTTTATTTAAATCGTTCATTTATGAGGTAATCATTGCATCATCACGGTTTCATAAATAAATTAATTAAATTAATATCTAATAATTATTAAAAAAACTCTTGATGTATTAAATATTTTTATATTTATATTCAATATTTATAGTCAAAATGACGACTTATATAATCTCATGTAAAAATTGTTTTAGTAAAACAATACATGTTTGTGACATTTTAATTTTAACATTAAATAAAAAGTTATTAATGTCATTTTCCAACCAAAGTGGCTCCATGGGGTCGCCATGTTTATCCATGGATTTTCTTGGACGACCTTGAATCATAAAATAAGTTTAGCACATGTGTCAAGGTCATATCATATTATTATAACATTATCATTACCTTAAATTATACTAATTACCTTTAATCGTGATTAATATAACATAAAAGTTACTATTCATAAATAAATTATTTTAATCTCATTGAACCAAAATTTAATTCCTAATTACAACCATGTATGTCGGATTTTTGAAAATCAAATCACTTATGTGGTAAAGTTTCATTTAAATGAAAAATCAGTTTCTTTAAATACAACTTAGTGGTTTCACTATTCATCAAAAATTGAAGTTTTTCAGAAAAATACAAAAAATTCACCCTAAGCTATATTTGATATTCCGAATTCAAAAATGATGTCTATTTTATAAAATTAAAAATATATAAGTTTCATTAATTAATTTAATAATTCATTCCTACTGTCAAAACAAATAGCATGTTTTTAAAAACAATATCTATTA
This sequence comes from Viscum album, assembly GCA_963277665.1. Taxonomy (NCBI): domain Eukaryota; kingdom Viridiplantae; phylum Streptophyta; class Magnoliopsida; order Santalales; family Viscaceae; genus Viscum; species Viscum album. The sequence continues at coordinate 345,574,161 of OY728166.1, read as the reverse complement.
AAAGATTGACAATAGTTTAAGTCCAATTTCAAAGTGAAATTAATTCCAATTACCACCATTTGATTAAATGGTAAAAATATATTCCAATTACCCTTTAAACCCAATTAAATATATAATCTAATAATATACTAAAATTAGATGAAAAAGCAGTTTTGATGTAAAATGCAGTATTTTTTCACTATTCGTTAAAAAAATGAACAATGTTAGAAACATACCAAAAATTTAACCAATGTAAATTTAAATTTACCAATCATAAAGAATATTTTTATTTTGACAAATTGAACTTATAAAAATTTCACTAGTTATATTTAAAAAAGCTTCACCATCAAAAGGCGGTAAATCAATCTTTTACAAATATTAGAGTATTTATTATTATAATTGGATTCATTTGGATGTTAAGACTAACATTTATTGGATAAATATAAAAATATTTAACAAACATATGTAATCATTTTGAAGTTATTTATATTCATTCCCTCCATTACAATGGCTAAGTGTTAACTATTATAATATTATTATGTTATTAGCGTGCAACATAAGATTTCGAAAAACTTGTTGTTGCTTTTTGGGCACGCCATCGAGCATAGCATTACCATTAAAGTAATATTAACATTTTATTCACAAATATTGATAAACATTAGAATGTAATATTATTTATTTACCTGGGATGTTAAATCCTTCCCCCCCTTTTTGGTATTGCATCCTCACAATTTCAAATTTGGGCTTGGAAGCTTCTTTGAAAGTCCCACATGAGAACAAGTGTCAGTAAAACTATCACATTAAAATAAAGGGAGATAAGTACCAAGGTCACCTGAGTTAAACCAAACTAGGATTACATGTATGAAAATATGGATATGGAGGAGAAACAAAAGGGTCATATTTTGATGGAGAGTGATAGTAAACATGTCTAGAAGAAAGTTAACAACAAGAAAATCACAAACCTGTGATGGTTTAAATGGTATTTGATTATCTAGTAAGAAATGTTAACAGACAACATTTTTGTGTTAAGTTACTCTTCATTGAAGAATTTATTTTTGAACTTAACTTAATCAAAATGAAACATAATTACTTGTCACGTATACTTTCAAATTTTACTAGATTCCTTAATGAAACTAATATTTTCTCCAAAAGATGAGTATTTAGGAAGACATGTTCTCATTAAGAGTATTATAATCAACTTATTGAGAATCACCTAATCCAAAAAATGGAACTATATATTTCCCATGTCTTTATATCTCAACCAAAACCAAACCAAAAAGTTTAGTACGAGATCAGATAATACCCAAAAAGGATATATTTTTTTACAAAAAGAAAAACTACTCCTAATCTCCAAAATTTGCCAAACAAAACCCAATGTTCAACAAAATCATCATATACTAAAGAGGAATATAAAAACTAATATATATTTATCCAAGTTATATCAAACTCATTCTAAAATTCAAAAATAACAATCACTCTATCTAATATAATAACCATTGTGGTTATACAGAACATGTCACTTATGCTTAAACAACACTCTGACCTCTAATGTTATCTAAGCCTTCCCGTGATACCAAATATAAGGCCCCCGCCCTAATCCATACCGAATCCTAAGTTATTTCAAGAATACACATTGAGGATATTTTTAGGTTTAGAGTTTTAGAGAATTAGATCGTAAATCATGCATTACATTCCACATTTAAACAATGTGTTTACATAAAATATAGTATTCATTTTTTCCCATAAACTAAATCATATTTAAAATAAAACTTGGATTCTTTCTTGACACTTCATTGACACTATAATCATATCATGTACCTTTCCCATGATCTGTGAATAACATTTCAAAAACATTGGAAGATCATAAAAAGCACAATAAGGGATATAACAATTCGGAAAGGAAACAGTAGTGCTTGTATATATAAGAATCAATGAAATCATACTTTACTCATAAAACATAAGCATGTTAACATACATCATGAAATCATAAGATTTATGAATAACTCATTGAAATCATAAGACATAAAGGTATCTTGTGGCATTCATAACATTAATATGTAGGGAGTAACCCTCTTGGTTACGTTTGGAATACCCATCACAGTATATTTCCTAAATCTCTTTAGAGAAACCATAACGTTTAACCCATTCGCGTTACCCAATGTATAGGAGAGATATATCGGGCTCACCCGTCTTTATTTTATCACAGAACCACCCGTTTTCATAAACAATGCCCAATAAACATAACATAATCATTGCAAATAACTTAAGCATAAAAGAACGATAAAATTCCCACATTGTAATAAAAATATAGCATTTTAAGATATTAAAATAATAATGCATTCAAAAAACCATTTTCAAAACAATTTAAAAAATTTAATAAAGTGATTTTTGAATCAAAGTGTCCCATACCACCTTGAAGATTTAATCATTTTAATACATTAATATTCACATAAATATGTACTAAAACCATTTTGAAAACATGGATATTAATGAGAATGATTTATAAGAAAAAATCATTAAAACATTTAAAGCGGTATTTTAGTTAAAGGGTTTTTACCAAAATTAGAGGAACTTGAATACAATAATTGAGGAATAACATTTCATCAGAAAATTATAATATCATGAGAATAAATGAATTCATGATATAATATTCCAAAGGACAGTATATACACCATATAAGAGTGAATTGGTGAATTACAATAATGAAGTCTCAATGGAAATGTAAAATGAGATGAAATGTCATATAAAGAAGGTATCCTTAAATTAAGGACAAATCAATATCATAATTTTGTGTGAAAAATATAAATACACCCAATATAAGTGGATATTATGTTTAAAAAATCAATGGAAATTCACACATATTCAAAGGATGAAATATTAAATAACTACAAGTTGAACCCAATGAAATTGAAATTGGGTTAAAAAGTTCCCTTGGTAAAATTCGATAACCTAACGATGTCACATTAAAAATCCATAAAATTAGTTGATGAGAGAGAAAATGGTATCTCATCATTTAGAAATAAAATCTACTTTAATACGGATATATAATAACATATACCAACACAAAATGATGTAAATTAAAAGAGATAACAAAATAAGTCTTTTAAAAAGAGGATGGTGAAAGGTTCCATTACCGATTTGGGTAACTTTCGAAACGGACACCCCATGAATGAAGGACTATAAAACATTGATGTAAATACTCATAAATTAAATTATATTACACAAAGAGTAGAATAATTGGCAGTACATACACCTCTAAAAGGAAATGGTGGCAAATGTAGCATAAATCTCATGGGAATAAAAGTGAGATGAAAAACCCCTTACGAAAACTCGCCAGCTTAACAGTGCCACTTAAAAATTCTAAAATTGAATTGATGAGAGTAAGAGGGGGTATCTCATCATATGAAAATACAAATTTCAATATGGTGAATATAAAATATCATCCTAAAACATAAAAACATAGAGCTTAAATGAAATATCATAAAAGAGGATATTTGAAAAGAAAAAGAGAGGTCGGATCCCATACCTCAAGTCCGACTTGTCTTGTTCGTTTCTTTATATTACTTTAAATCGGGTAGCTCCTCTTGTATTGAACCAAAAGGGTCTCTTGAAGAGCATTATTCCAAATGTGACGCTTCAATGATGAAGAGAGGGATGTGGAGAGATGAAATTGGTAGGTTTTGGCCGAGCCAAAGGCTTTAGAGGTGTGGGTAAGGCGGTAGAGGTGGGGGCATTTTATAAGAGAAGAGGAAGGGCACTCTTGGAATGTTATAAAATATTACTTTATTATAAAATGATTTTAGGATTTCAAAGGTCCCAAAAGGATTTATTTCAAGGAAAAGGTGATATGGTTTCAAAATCCACCCATACAATATGGTTGTGACAAGTTTAAGACTTCTATTTCACCCTATCTTCTCATTTTATTAAAATCGTTCATTTATGAGGTAATCATTGCATCATCACGGGGTCAGAAATAAATTATTTTATTTAATGTCTAAAAATTACTAAAAAACTTTCATGATGTTTAAATTCTTTAAATATTTCTAATGAATATTTATAGTAAAAAATATGACTTGTATAACCCCATATAAAAATTGTTTTAGTAAAAACATACATGTTTGTGACATTTTAATTTTAACGTTAAATAAAAAGTTATTAATGACATTTTCTAAAACAAAGTGGCTCCATGGGGTCCCAAAATTACCCCATGGATTATAATGGTCTGTCATGACTCATCCAATAATGTTAGGACATGTTTCAAGGTCATTTCATATTATTATAATGTTATCTATAACTTAAATTAAACTAATTACCTTTAATCGCGATTAATAAAACCTAAAAGATACTATTCAACAAATAATTATTTTAATCTCATTGAACCACATTTTAATTCCTAATTATAACCATGTATGTCGGATTTTTGAAAATCAAATCACAGAAGAGGTAATGTTTCATTTAAATGAAAAATCAGTTTCTTTAACTACCACTTAGTTGTTTCACTATTAATCAAAAACTGTAGTTTTTCAGAAAAATACCAAAAAATCACCCTAAGATATATCTGATATTCCGAATTCGAAAATTATTTCTATTTTACAAAATTAATAATATATAAGTTGCAATAATTAATTTAATAATTCATTCCCGCTGTCCAAACAAGTAGTGTGTTTTTAAAAAACAATTTCTATTAAAAGATTGACACCAGTTTAAGTCCAATTTCAAAGTGAAATTAATTTCAATGACCACCATTGGACTAAATGGTAAATATATATTCCAATTAAACATTAAAACAAATTAAAAATATAATCCATCCATATATTAAAATTATATGAAAAAGCAGTTTTGATGTAAAATGCAGTATTTTTTCACTATTCATTAAAAAAATGAACAATGTCAGAAACATATAAAAATTTAACAAAAGTAAATTTAAATGTCTCAATAATAAATAATAAGTATTTTTTGGAAAATAGCGCTTATAAAATTGTCAGAAGATAGATTTAACAAAGGGTCACCATCAAAATGTTGTAAATCAATCATTTATAAATATTAGAGTATTTTTATTCATAAAATTGGATTCATTTGGATTTTAAGCCTCTAACATTTATTGGATAAATGTAAAAATATTTAACAAATATACGTAATCATTTTTTAGTTATTTCTGTTCATTCCCTCCAATACAACGGCTGGGAGTTAACTATTATAATAGTACCATATTATTAGTGTGCAACGTAAGATTTCAATGAAACTCGTTCTAGCGTATTGGGCACTCCATCGAGAAAAGCATTCCATTTAATGTAATATTAACATTTTATTCACAAATATTGATAAACATTAGAATGTAATATTATTTATTTACCTGGGATGTTACAAAAATAATAGAAATGATTCTTTTTTTCATTTTCCTAAAAAGGCACTTTCTGACATATATAGAAAAATACAGAAAAAACTTTTTTTAATAAATTATGGAAAGAATATATTTTTCATATTACATATCTCCATCAATAATTTAAAGTTAAATTACTATAATAGTTGTTAATTTTCAATTAAAATATTCATTTTTATAATTTCATGAAATTTTACGAATAGAAAACGTTTTCAGAGAGGAAAATCAATTTTCCTCAGGAATAAATGTCAAATATTTTCTCTATCTATGATAACATTACATTATTTAACATATGTATAAGATGATATTTTTTTAAGAATTATATCTCTATTATTAATATTTTAGGTATTTTAAATTGATGGAATGATATTTATTAAAACCATTTCCATTCCATTGGTTATATTATGATTGAATTAGATGTATTAAACCCATTTAAGTCCATGGGATTAGAGATGATGAATGATTTATATTGTTGTGGAACACATAAGTTTTTTTTATCATTTTGTGATGTTTGCGACCTATATTACCACACAATTTATTGGTTAAAGATATATATCTCATTATATAAAGAGATCATGAATGGAAAATGATATTAGGTCAGTAATATAAGGGGAGGAAGGGATGTAAACATGGTTATGAAACCCATGGCTCAAACAAGGAGTGAACCATGTTTAGTAATTTAATTTTTTAGGTAATGATTTTATTGGATTTGAGAACTTACAAATATTGGAATGATATTGAATTATTATGTGTATTCCACAATGTCACGTCTTCTATTTTTATATCATTATATATTTTCATTATGAACATATATAATTTGTCCATGGAATTTATATCACGATCTTTGATATACAAAATATAATTTACAAATGTTTTTACTACATTTTGTTTCATTACTATGAAATTATTTATATCATCTTTTTTTCACTAACATAACACCTAAGATCAAAAATTGTTATGTCAAATATCAAAGGATATAAATAAATTATTAAATTTAGATGTGTATGGGGTCTAGTTATTAATTAATATGTGAAATATTATATAGATGATTTAGGAACTAGTTGTTTATATTTTCTAGTTTTTAATGAAACTAAACATATAACGTTCTGGAGTGTTTTATCTATGTTATGTAATTAATATTAATCAATTTAGAAGTAAAATTTATGTATGATAAGTATGGGCGGAAAAATTGATGTTTTGGTTGCATATCCACAGGGCTCACTATCTAGGTAATATCATTGATGGGCATATAAGAGCTATATAATTCTAAAGGATTGATGTTGCGAGTCAGTGGGAGTCATAAATGAGTGTTTTAATGGTGTGGATTTTTACATGGTATGGTGGGATACAATATGAGGTTCATAGATGGATCTATATGATTTAAGTGACAAAAAATACACAATTATATAATGGGAAGTATTTTACATAGACGTAGATGTGATAGAAATCCTTTGAGGTGTTGAGTAAGAGACTGTATAATGATATTGTTTTTTAATATCAATGGAGTGCATGAAGTATGTTCTGTATTGAGATTCCTCTTTAATTTTGTTTTTTATTTCATTATTCTAGACGTAGTTAGTGAAATAATATTTGTTATGGAAATTTATAACCCATGAAAATAAGTAAACGAGTGTAATTCCCCGACCCCGGTTACCTAGAGTCAACGCATTATTTTAATACATTGGCATGAATACAAGGAATCATGTCTCGAAGGACAGATCAGTTTAGCATTCTTGGAAAATATATTACATACACAAATGTTACATTACACTTTATAACATATAAAACAACATAAATATTCATTTATGAACACCATTATTCCCTTGGCTTAACCATGCATATCAATCACAATAGACTTCATGGAATCTTGGGGGAAATAAAATTTAGAAAGAGGTAAGCTCAAATGCTCAGTAAGGATAACAATATAGTGGAAAAATTCATAAATAAGAATAAACATTTAAGGCAATGTATAGCTAAAAAAATACTTTTAAACTTGAATTTCAGCATAATATGGAAAAAATAAAATGAAGTAAATCCATTTACATAATCACATGGATATTTTAATAGTCAAATAATCACATGCAATATCAGTAACCACTTTCATACTGATGTAATACATAATGCTAGACTATCATAACCACATTGTAAAGGCCTTGTGCCAAGACTACAAAGAAGATTTTTTCAAGGCCTTGTGCCAAGACAGTAGTTTGTCTCATGAGACCTACTGATGCATCAAGGAGCTATAGTGGGATCCACCCATCACTTTCTATGTACAATGCATTCCTCAAATGAAATGTTTGAAACATAACATGAACATTCTTATTAAAACTAGAATATGAAATTTCAATACTTTATCCACCATTGACGAATAGTATAAATATAGCACATCCACAGTCAAACATAACTCACTCAATACAATATGGAAGATTGTATGGTAAAAAATTAAACTCAATTGATAATAATTAAATATATTTACATAGATTAAAATAATTATCAAAACTATTTGAGTGAAATACCCTCCTTTTTCATGAAAACATTTAAAAGACACACTATTTTTCAAGAAGCCGTTTAAAAAATAGATTATTGAATCAAAGTGTCTCATACCACTTTGATACTTTTAAAAATAATTTTAATTTAAAAACATTAATTTCATATAAATAAATCATTGAATCCAATTTTAAAACATGTACATTAATGAAAAATATTTATAATAATAAATCTTTAAAACATTTAAATTGATATTTTAGTTAGAGTTTCTAACCAGAAGAGATTCAATTGAATACAAATAATTTTGGTAATAAATACTTTATAACATCATGAAAATAATGGTATTCATGATATACTATGTCAATGTACATTATATACACCATATAAAATTTAGTTGGTGCGTAAGAACAAATAACTCTCACTGGAATGTAAATTAAGATGAAATCTCTTATAAAGACTGTACCCTTAGGTCAAGGATAAATGAACGAAATAATTATGTGTGAAAAATATAAATAAACTCAATATTATTGGATATTATATGTAAATAAATCAGATTACATTGACACATATTCTTTTCAAAAAACATCAATGAATTGGATATTTAACTAAACAAATGGATATTGAGTTAAAATTACTCTTATCAAGTTCATTTGGATGACCTGAAAATTTATCAATGGTGTCATTCTGTGTATAAAAAGTATATCCACTGAAATGGGGTGTAAATTATGACATATTAAAATGAATAGTGATTCCACAAATTATCTTGGAGTAAAATAATCAATGAATTATGCGTAATGCCAAATGAGTGGAAATTGAAATTTCGAATTCCCTTATCGATTTGGTAACATACAAACCATAAACCCATGAAAGAATGATCATAGAATGATGATGTAAATATCCATAAATTAAAGTATATTACATAATTAATACAATCATTGTTAGTATACACACCACATGCAATAAATAAGTGGTGAACAATTGAAATATCAAGGAAATAAAAGTGAGATAAGAAACCCCTTACATTGCACTTTCCTTTAATCGAGGGTACATTTAACCTCCTGTATAAAGACCGTAGTATGTTATTAAATTATACCAGAACCATATTAATATTTATGATATCATAAATTATTTATTTATGACTTTTTACTTTCTATTTAATAATAATTTGCATGTTAAATTAACATTTCGGGTAATAATCGCTTTCGTTATCGTACGTGTTTTAACTTGTTACACATGATTGTATCACTTGGATAATGATTTATATACATCCAGAATATAAAACAAGATTTATATATCGTATATATTTAGAATATACATATTTATAATAGATATATATGTGAAATGGAAGACACGGTTTATGGAGACAGTAGTCCATACGTACGCATAAACGGTGTTTCCATTTTCATAATATATTGAACGGAACTATGTGAATAAAATATATTTAATTACCTTTATATATATATATATATATATATATTTATCTCCACTATCATTATTATTTCATATATTACAAACATATTATTAATACATATTTTTGTAATCGTCGATGAATGGTGAATGTGGAAATGAATCTCATCGCGTCGTGGAGACGGTAATCCGTACGTATGCACGAGCGACAATATCATTTCTTTAAAGTTGTAGAATTGGATGGTATATTAATTTTACAGAGACATAATAAAGTTATTTTCATTATTTATTTTCATATTAATCATCATTATATCCATCCAAATAACATAGATTTTAATAACAAATTACACCACGGCGTGGAAATGGTTAGCCGTACATATGCACAAATGGCGACATTATAATTCATAAGAGGGATATAATAATGAATATAGTTTTGAAATATTTATAATAACATTATAGTGTATATATGATAGTGGATTTATTATTTTATAAAGGAAATAACAAATTAAAAAGAAGTGGAAGAAGAACGAACCTGAAAGAGGGTGGTGAAATTATTACATCTTCTTCGGTTTCTTCCTTTTGATTTTGATCAAAACTGCTCCTTAAGTAGAATTAATGACTAAAGGAAGGACATTAGGATTAATTAAGGGAATATTAGAGGATAATTGGGCAGGGTTTGGCCGAAAAAAATGATTTTAAGGTACGAAATAGAGGGAAAGAGAACTACCCTTATATCAGAGGGATGAGGGGAACCTTATGAAAATATAGAAATATTAATTTAAAATAAATTTATATGCGGTTTCTAATAGCTCCAAGGAAGATTAATTAAAGGTTAAGGTGGGATAGGTCAAAAACCACTCAAAAAATAGGATTTAGAGTAGTTTCACTCACTAGTTTAACTTTATCTTTTTGATTTAACACTTTGTTAAATAGTTCGACATTTACAATGTCTCTTTGTAATTTTATATTATATAGTCAATAAACTTACTATAATCTCAAAATCGACAAAAAAGTGGTCCATTAATAATACAAATATAATTATATATGTTCTTTGTCTGAACCAGAAATTTTTAGGAATATAATATCAATTAATAATATATTATATTTTTAAAAAACACATTTATGTCATTTTTTACAATATTTAATAATTTATTTTTGTTAAAGTCTTAAAAAAAAATATTAATTCAAACAATATTCATTTAATAAATAATACCATGTCATAATAACCAATAAATTTTTTTTATGTCATCAAAACTTTCATATAATATTTATTTTAACATTTATAATACTAATTATTTTATTCTTTCATAAATAACGAAAATACTGCTTCATTATTGTGTCATAAATAAATTTAATTAATAAATGTCTGAAAATTATAAATAAAATAGCAATATTTAGAAAATATTTATATATTTCTAATGAATTATTATTGTTGAAAATATAACTTATATAACCCTATGTAAAAATTGTTTTTCTAAAAGATATATGGTTATGTCATTTTTGTATTTACATTAACTTAATTAATAAAAAGTGTCATTATCAATTAAAAGTAGATCCATGGGGTCCCAAAATCGACCCAAGTATTCCCATGGTTAGACATGTATCAAAAAATAAGGTTATAACTCGTTTTAGTGTAATTTATTATTATTATTATATTATCTTTTACCCTTATTTTCCGGATTTACCCATTAACCATGGTAAAAAAAATATTTACTGAAGTAATTATTCAAAATGGCTAAAAATAAAAGTTAACAGTTTACACAATTTGGAACTCTTGATTTTTAATATTGAATAAATTTTTCTAAATTCAAAACATATAAGTGGAGGAAATTAATTTAAAATTAATTCTCATTGTTAAAACGAAAAGCGTGTTTTTAAGTGATAAAAACTATCAAAAAATTTTCACTTTCTTATGTCCAGTTTAAATGTGAAATTATGTCCAATGAAAAAAATTGGATTAAATAGCAAAAATACAATCTAATTATAGTCTAAAATCACTCAAATTCATAAATTATCACTAAAAATTATTTCGATTGAAAAATTTTTTAATTAAAATTTTGTACTTTTCACTATTCATCAAAATATGAAAGTTATCTGAAAAGTACCAAAAATTTACCCAAATCTCATTTATATATTCCAATTCCAAAAATGAATTCCATTTTTAATGATAAAAGGTATAAAATTTCAAAAATTTAGTATTACTATTCATTACAACTAGTTTGATTTGTTGTGGTTTGTGTTAGAATTCGAAGTTGCGTACAACACACGATACTGCATTATTCAAAGAGAATCGTACCGTGTATGCGTGGGGTGTTACATTATCCCCTCCTTCGATAAATTTTGTTCTCAAAATTTGAAATTATTTTTCAAAAATAAAAGGTTGAAAAAAGAAAATACCTTTTTGAAAACACACATCAGAAATTAGGTTAATAAAATTTATTCTTAATAAGAGGAAATTGAAATGAAAGGTTCACCACCAAATTATGATCTCGATTATGATAAAATTGGTGGAAATTTGAGATATATATTATATGGGAAAAAACATAAATATTTATAGGTAGTTATTGAGGTCATGAATCACAAACAACTGTAAAATTGAGGGTCTTAAATTCATCAATCTATGAAGATTTAAAATACCATCGGTTGAACAAAACATATTGTATTAGGATAACACATTTTTTGTTTTAAGATCCCTTCAATAAATTAAAATAATTAATTTCTTCATAGAAGAAGTGAAGAATAAAAATATATACTTGACAAGTAGAGTCCCATTCATTAACTAATTTCTACCAGAAACTCATCTATCTTTCTAAAAGATATTAGAACTTAAAAAAAATATTATTTTTATCCTATTTGTATAGGGTTCAAAAAGAATGAATTTATAATTCATCTACATAAAGTTTTAAAAAAACACTACATTACTCAATCGAGGACATCACATGGGCCTGCGGTAGCTGATACATCCTTGTCGCCCTTCGGTTACGGGTTCAAGTCTCACAGACATTCCAGATGTGATGTGTTACTGCACGACCTCTCGGTTGTCCTTTTATGGAAATCCAAAAATAATCTCAAATTAGAATTATCAAAAATAATTCTATCCAAACTCACATCCCAAAATTTGTAAGGAAGGTAAAAACAATAAAGATACTTTTTTCAACTTAATAAAATGATAACACCTACATCATATATTCTTTTAAAACACTACAACATCCTGAAGTACCATAAAACCATGTTAATTAAATTCACAATCCCTTATTCATTATAGAATACTGGATATACTCCTTCTATAATTTTTTTTTGGTAAACTCTAACAATTATGGAATAAAAAAATCATTAATCAATTTCAATGTAGTCATGAATATCCAATATAAGTTATCCAAATCAATCATGTATTACTCCAAAGTCACTACGTTAGTATCGGAACCATATTATGGTTTATCTTTCTCTCAACCATATATTTTCCAAAAATTTAACCTGTTATTGAGTCACTTTTCTTGGTTCCACACAATCTCAAGACCATAATGAAATAGTACTATAGTACAATCCTTATATACACCATAGTTATTATAACCAATAAATTGTTGATACAACACACAAATGACATAATTTTTGAATAACCACATAAGATCTCTAGTCATTCCTACTCATATTTGGTTGTATCATAACTTGATTATTATCCAATATCATCATTTGGGGCATACTCTGATGATTTGGACATTGGTTCATGTAATATCCCAACTCCTTAAAAATGTATCATTATACATTTGAAACCTTTTTCATAGCCTTGTTGTCATGTAAATGCTGTCCTTTTTCTCCACACTTATAAAAAACTCATATTCCCTTTAGGCGAGTTCTAGTGTTTTTCACCCCACAGTTATCATATATAGGAAAATTATTCTTTTCCTTCTTCCCTCTATCCATCTTTATCCCTTCCATCTTTTTCTTCTCTTGCTTCCATTTAAATCTATAGGACACATAGAATGTTATACTTATCTTATTAACACGTGATACAATTTCTTATTATGTTGAGAATACATGGGACACTATTTCCATCTTAAATGATGGCTTAATACCATGAATGGTATGATCCTTCTCACTCCTTGGATCATACATACTACTAGAGTTCACATTCCTTTTACAGGGAATCATTTGTAAACAATGGCATAAACTAGGATAGTTTAGGAATTGCAATGAATAATTCCAAACTTGTAAAACACCAAACGTAAATTGAACGGTTTATAGTTATGATCCATAATCATAAAGAATTTTTCATTGAGGAAGTATATACTCATAAACCCATCATTATTATCTGTAAGGAAAATGATATATATTCTAATAATATCTCTCGAGAGTGTCATAACCAAGAGTGAAACAAGGCCCATTATCGTGCACTAGTTCCCGTTCGAGTCTAGCTCCATGCGGTGTTTTCATGATTTACCCCTAGGTACATCTGTGCCAGAGTCATCTTTAAAAGCTCGTATCCAGACAGGGATGTATTTTCATGGAAAACTCATTAAAATCTCTACATTACCAAAATTATAGTAATATCTTCTATATTAATCCTCAAAGACTATCTTAGGTATATGTGTTCTAATAAGAGTTTATCTAAATCTTGTTTTCACTGTTATTGCTAAACTTCCTATGATACCAATCATAATACCACAATCCCAATTTCCTAGAGATGGTGCATTATTTAAATATATTGTTAGGATTATAAGGAATCATGTCCCAATGGACCGATTAGTTTAGCAGTCCTGGAAAATAGATTACACAAACGAATGTTACATTACACATTATAACATACAAAAAACATAAATAATCCTTTATAAAATCCATTATTCCCTTGGCTTAACCCAGCATATCAATCACAATACACTTCTTGGAATATTCGGAAAAATAAAACATATCAAGGTAGAAGGCGCCATCCTTAAAAATTACCTAATCTCGAGATATTTCAAAAATACACATTGAGGATCTTTTCAGGTTTAGAGTTTTATAGAATTAGATCACAATTCATGCATTACATTCCACATTTAAACAAATTGGTCACATAAAAGATAGTATTATTTTTTCCCATCAACAGAAACAGATTTAAATTAAATCATTGATTTATTCTTGAAACTTATTTGACATTATCATCACATCATGTAACTTTCCCTTGACCTGTGAAAAACATTTCAAAAACGTGGGATGAGCATAAAAAGCTCAGTAAGGGATATAAAAATACGGAAAGGAAAAATTAGTAAATGTATACATAAGAATCAATAAAATCATACTTTATTCATAAAACAAAAGCACGTTAACAAAAATTGTGAAATAATAAAATTTATGAATAACTAATAGAAAACATAAGACATAAAGGGTACTTGAGGCATTCATAACATTCTTACGTAGGGAGTAACCCTCATGGTTACGTTTGGAATGCCCATCACAATGTATTCCCTAAATCTCTTTAGAGAAAACTTAACGTTTAACTCCTTCGTGTTACCCAATGTAGTGGAGAGGTATATCGAGCTCACATGTCCTTAGTTTATCACGGAACCACCCGTCTTCATAAACAATGCCCATGAACCGTAACATAATCGTATCACATAAAACATACATAAAGGAAACAATCAATCAAAAGATTTAAATAACACATAGATATAATAAAAACATTATCAAAATTATTTTCATTACCAAAATAATAGAAAAGTAAAACATGGTATTTATTTTTCTTTTAAAAAAAGTTATGTCTTGTAGAGGAATCCGAAACTCAAATAATGGTCTCAGCGGTGGAGAAGTCTTCCTCAGCCCATACGTATGGAAAAAACATTGCCTTTTTTATTTTAGTAAAATTCTTAGTATAAAAAATATTCCATTTGAATAAAAGTAAAAGTAAATGGGGTTTATACACCATATAAAATAAGGTTGTGTATACAACAAAATACGCCTCAATGAAAGGAGATTGGGACAAAGTCCCATACCTCGTGTCTGACTTGACTTGATCATTATATAATCTCATGAATAATAAAATTTATTTAATTAAAAAATGATTAAGAACCTTTTTAAAAGTTCATTATTCTTTTTATATCACCTATTACCATGTTAGGAACTCTCTGCAATTATTTAAGTTAATAACGGCCATTTTGTCGATCATTGGTACTTGTGTCAAAAGTAAACTCCTTATAATTACAATTTGTTATTGTGGTAGAATATCCATTATATCCAGAATTATATTAATGATGTAGATATCATATATATCATATATATCTAGTATATCCATGCATTTATAATATTACCTAACATTTAGAGGTATGAAATGAAATGCACCATTCATGGAGACGGTAAGCCGTACGTACGCATGAACACTAATTTCATTTATATTTCGTATTTATTGAAATGGAATCATAATAATATAAAGGTATATTTTAATTATAGTATAATATCATATATAATATCATTAACTTTATCCATTATACATCCCGCATATGGAATTAATGAAACAGATCACTTTGAGGGGGCGGTAGTCCGCACATCCTAAAATGAAGATATAGTATTTACCCATAAGGGAAACCATAATGGAATGCCATAAATGAAAAATACATAAGCTTAATGAAAACATAAAAATATTATATACCATATATAAATATAGTTACATATTAATGGCCACCTTTTAAGGTGTTAAATGAATATTGAACAATCATCTTTTGGTGAGGCAACAATTTTCCATCCACAGAAACAATATGTTCTTTAACCATTTGACGAAGGTGTGGGTATGTTTTGCTCGAATAATTCTCATAAAAATATCCAATTATATTTAAGATAGAGGTTTTTTTTCCAAATTATGGAATAAAAAGATTTTATGGGGTTAGAAAACAAAATAAAACAAAAGAACACAAGTGAAGACATTACCATTAAATCAGGTAACTCTTTTTCGTTTGAGCCAAAAGGGTTTCTTGAAGAGCTTTCTGACTAAGTTAATGCATCTAGTATTAATATAGGGATGTGGAGAGATGAAATGATAAGATTTTGGTCGATCCAAAGGGTTGAGAGGTGTGGGTAAGGAGGTAGAGGTGGGGGCCTTTTATAAGAGAAGAGGAGGGGCACTCTTGGAATGTTATAAAATGATACTTTATATTAAAATACGTTTCGCATTTTAAAGATCCCACATTTATATATATAGAGGAAAAGATGATAAGAGTTATAAATATAATCATCCAATAAGTCTTTGAAAAGTGTATTTTTTAGATTTTACATTATCTTTTCATTTTATTTTAACCGTTCATTAATGAGGCAATCGCTGCATCATCATGATGTCATAAATAATATAATTTATTTAACGTTAAAAAGTTATAAAATAAATACTATAATGTTTGAAATAAATTATCTTTCCAATGACTATTTATAGTCTAATAGATCATTTATTGATACAAAATTTAATTTTTCTTACTCGGGTGATACATTATATAGTGATATTCTCCTTTCTTTAAAAATAAAATGATAAAGTGTCACTTTCACCCAAAAGTGATTCCATGGGGTCCCATATTTTGGCACAAGGCATCCCATGGTCTACCATGACAAAACTAGTAGCATTAGGAAACATTCTGGGGTCATTTGTTATTATTATTATATTATTTTATTATCCTTAACTACCCGATTACTAATTAATCAAGATAATTAAAGATAATTACCGTCATGACTATTCATAATGTCCAAAAACAAAAGAGTCTTAATTACATAATTTGTAACATTATATTCCCAATATTGAATCCATTTTACAATATTCCAAACATAGAAATTGAAATAAATAATTTAAAAATAATTCTCATTGTCAAAACAAATAGCGGGGTTTTTTGAAATAATATCTTTGAAATGTTTGGCACTAGTTTATGCCCAATTCCAAAGTGAAATTAATTATAATGACAAAAATTTGATTAAATGGTAAAAATATATTCTAATTAAACATTAATACCAACTAAAAAGATAATATATCCATATAATTAAATTAGATGAAAAAGCAGTTTGGATGTAAAATGTAGTATTTTTCACTATTTATTAAAAAATGAACATTGTTAGAAAAATACAAAAAATTAATCTAAAGTAAATTTCAATGTACCAATCATAAATAATAAATTTAGTTTGACAAATAGAGCTAATAAAATTGTCAAAAGATAGATTTAAAAATGGTTCGCCATCAAAAGGCGCTAAAACAATCTTGTTAAAATATTATAATATTATATGCTTAAGATTGGATTTATTCTCATTATAAACCTCTTAAAACACTATATAATTAATAAATAGTCATAGATCTGAAAATATATTAATCATTACTTACTTGGGATGTTACATCCTTCCCCCTTTAGAAAATTGTGTCCCCTAAATTTATTTACTTGTTGAATAATTTTGTGTATTTATCCCTCATTGTATTTTTAGATTTCCATGTTGCCTCTTCAATCATGTTGTTTTTCCATAAAAACATTACATAATGAAACACATTATTCCATAACACATTCTCCCTGTGGACAAGAATCTGGACCGGTTGTTCCTCATAAGATAGATTCACAACCAGGTCAATTACCTCTGGACTGAAAACATGAGATAGATCTAGAATGTACTTCCTTAGAATTGAAACATGAAAAAAATTATGTACCTGAGATAAACTCGAAGGTAAATACACTTAGTATGAAACTGATCCAACTCTCTCTAGAATTTCATATGGTCCAATAAACCTTGGACTCATCTTTCCTTTTTACCAAATCGCACCACACTTTTTCATGGTGAATCTTTGAGAAATACATGATCACCTACCTCAAATTAGAGATCCTTCCTCCTATTGTCCGCATAACATTTCATCCCTCTCTAAGTTGTTCTCATGTGATCTGTATTAGCTGAAATTTTATGCCGACTCTTCTACCAATTTTGGCCCCTTCAACTGCCTTTCACCCACTTTATTCCAAAAACTTGGAGTTCATCACCGCTTCCCATATAATGCATCAAATGTGCCATCTGTATACTAGAATGAAAACTGTTGTTATATGAAAACTCAAGAAAATAATGATGTTGGTCCAAACATCTCTGACAATCCATCAAACATGCACGTAGCATAACATCCAAAGTCTGAATCTTTCGTTCTATCTGCCTATCTGATTGAGGATGAAAAGATGTAGAAAAATATAATTCATTACCCAATGACATCTGAAGGCCTTTCCAAAAGTTAGAAGTGATCCTTGGATCATGATCAGATACAATGGAGAGAAGAGCTCCATGTAACCTGACTATCTCGTAAATATTCAAACAGAAAGGTGATTTAGGGAAAAATTATCTTGTATAGCAATGAAGTGAGAAGATTTAGTCAAGCGATCAATAATAACCCGGATTTCATTATTACCTCAAGTTTTCTTCTACAATCCCACAACGAAGTCCATGGATATATTCTCCCATTTCAACTATGGCACTATTAATGGTTGAAGAATCCCTTTCGGTAACATCCGCTCTGCTTTAACCTATTGACATGTCAAACACTTCACAGTAAAATCAGAAATATCTCTTTTTATTCTGTCATACCAGTAATACTCCTCAAGATCTCTATACATATTATACATCCTAGATGAACTGAAAACGGAGAAATATGAGCTTCACATAATAACTCTCTCTTCAACAATGAATCTCAAGGAGCACACAATCTCTTCCCAAATCTCAAAACATAGTAATTATCAATGTTCAATTCAGGAAACATACCCTTCTGAACTAGCTCTACCTTTTTCTGTAACTCTCTGTCTTGCTTCTGTGATTGCTTAATTCTATCTGATAGAGAAGATTTCCATGATACCTGATACAAAATAGAAGAACATCCTTCACAAACAACTTCAATGCCAAATTTCATCAAATCCTAAACCAAAGGATCACGTTCCAAATGAAACATTGTTAATGAATCATTACTTTTTTGACTCAATGCATCACCCACTATACTTGCTTTTACCAGATGGTAATGAATTGTACAATCATAATCCTTGATTAATTCCAAGAAACTCCTCAATCTCATGTTCAATTCTTTCTAAGTGAATATATACTTTAAAAATTTGTGATCAGTATATATTTCACACTTTACACCATACAAATGATGCCTCCATATTTTTAAAGCCAAAACAATAGTATCTAATTCCAAATCATGTGTAAGTTAATTACCTCAGGAGTTTTCAACTGATGTGAGGCATAAGCAATTACCTGATAATTCTGCATTAGGATGCAACCAAGTCCTTTCAATAAAGAATCACTGTAGATAATAAACTCACCATTCCTGGAAGGTAGTTCCAAAACTAGATCATTCACCAATCTTATTTTCAATTCCTAAAAACAGTCATTACATTCATTTTTCCAGATAAAATTAACACCCTTCCGAGTTAGCTTAGTCATTGGACTCGATAACTGTGAAAAATTTCTAACAATCCTTGGTTAATAGCCTGCTAAACCAAGAAAAATACGAATTTCAGTTACATTTGTGTGTCTTTCACATTCTTCAAAAACCTTTCTTTTTTGAAGGATCAACAGTTATTTCATCTTTAGAAACAATATGACCAAGGAAAGAACTTTGTTGAAACTAATACTCACACTTGCTGAGTTTCCCATACAATTTCTTTTCTTTTATGGTTTGAAAAATAACCCTTAAATGACTTTCATTCTCCCATTTACTTTTAGAAAACACAAAAATATCATCAATGAAAACAACCACAAACATATCAAAGATCTCATGGGAAATTTTATTCATAAGGTCCATGAATACAGTAGGTTAATTTGTTATCCCAAAAGGCAAAACTACAAATTCATAATGGCCATATCTTTTATGAATCAAGGTCTTCAAAATAACTACTCCCTTTAACATCAACTGATGGTACACCAATCTCAGGTCAATCTTTGAAAAATACTGAGCTCCCTGGATCTGATCAAAAAAATCATCGATATGGGGAAAAGGATATTTTTAATTAACAGTGATGTTATTCAAGGCTCTATAATCAATTAAAAGTCTCATAGAACAATTATTCATTTTAACAAATAATATAGGGTAACCCCTTGGGGATGTTCTAGTTTGGATGAAACCTTTCTCTAATAAATATTTCTATTTCTCCTTCAACTATAAATGTTCAATTTGAGCCATTCGATAAGGGGTTTTGAAATTGGATTAGCATCAGAAACTAAGTCAATAGTAAATTCAACATCCCGATCTGGTATTATTCCTGGCAACTAATCTGGAAAAACATCAGGATACTCATTTACCACTGGCACATCATTAATATGAATGGTTCCTTTGTTTTCAACCATATGTGCAAGGTAACATTCATTTCCATCTTTTACAAGTTTCTCAGCTTCTTGATATGTCATCAATAGTAAGGGTGCATTCTTTTTTACAAACTTAAAGTATTTCTGAAAAGAAACTTCTTTAGATCTATAATCAATCTTTTCATGGTAAATAGAGAGTCGATCCATACCCGGAATAACATCAAACTCTACTAGAGGTAAAATAATAACGTTTTCATGTAGGTTCTTTCCACTGATAAAGATAGGAAGATTTTCATAAATCCTTTTTTCCTCAACATTTCCCCCAGGTGTTTTTACCCCAAGTTTAGGAGTCAGTTCTTGAGATGGAATTACCAATTTACTAGAAAATTATTCATAGATGAATGAATGTGTACACCCCGAATCAAACAACACACTAGCATAATCTGAAAAAATAGACAAATTACCTTATACTAGTTCATTTGCTGGACCAACATCTACTGAAGAAGTTGAAAAGGATTTCCCAAAACCTTTCTTCTTGTAGTCTGATTGCTTCCCATCACTCAAGCTCTTTGTCAGACTCTCATTTGCATAATGACCTATCTCATTGCACTTGAATCATTTCACTAACTATAAATCAAATTTGTTCTTACCATCACCTTGATATTTTCCAGTGTAATAACAAGCCTTATGTCTTATATTACCACACCAGTAGCACTTTCTAGAATTTAAAATACAATCTCCAGCATGTTTTTTACCACATTTATCACAGACTGGAAACATAGATTTCATTCCATCAGACATTTTTGAAAAATTCTTCTCTTTCTCTGACCACATGAGTCTGTTGTTCTGTTGGTTGTTATAGAACACTCGATCATCAGAAAATTCCATTTCTACCTTCTCATCACATCGAATAATATTATCATAATATTTTAACTCACGAGAAGAAAATGCCTTACGATATTTTGGCTTTAATCGTGAGTAAAAAAATTTATTTTACTATCAAGGTCTTGGAAAAATTTGGAGCATACCATTCCAATGTAGTGAACATCTCTTCATAAGCAGCCACTGAGTCATCCTATTGCCTCATTTCCAAGAATTTTTTTTCCATCCAAAGGAGAATAGCCTTAGGAAAATACTTCTCAAGAATCATACCTTTGAATTCATCCTAGTAGAGAGCATCAATCTCATCAGCATCCTTTATATTTTTACCCATCGACCACCATTGATCTGCTTCACCCTCCAAACGGTAAATAACAAGTCTAACCTTTTGATTGTCTGAACACCCCAAGACATCGAAAATCTTCTCTAGTTCATTAATCCACCCTTCATCAAGCACGGGTTCAGATGATCCTCTGAATGATGGTGGATGTTGCCTCATGAATTGTTACACCACTGAAATCTTCCTCTGCAGTTGATCTGATTGATCTCGTGCATGGATACCACCACCATTTATCGCTTGAGTCAACTGCGCCATTACTGCAACAAGCTATTGAGTTCCAATTCTGACAATCTCTAGATGCTAATTCAGAAGTTCATTTCCTTCTTCATGCCTTCCTAGCACTGCTTCTGTATTCCCTATGTGGAAAACATGTCTTAGATGAAGAAACATGTTAATCTTCAAATTCTATATCATTTTCACTATGACCATAATAAATTATATTTTTAGATAACCATTTATTATAATTATGACTCCTAAAGTTATCTAAACTAACCTTTGATACCAACTATATGGCCCTAGCCTTAAACATTACCTAATCTTGAGATATTTCAAGAATACACATTGAGGCTATTTTCATGTTTAGAGTTTTAGAGAATTAGATCATTAATCATGCATTGCATTCCTCATTTAAACAACATGGTTACATAAAAGATAGTATTCTTTTTCCCATCAACAGAAACATATTTAAAGTAAAACATGGATTCATTCTTGACACTTCATTGACACTATCATCACATCAATTACCTTTCCCTTGACCTGTGGAAAAAATTTCAAATACATGGGATGAGCATAAAAATCTCTGTAAGGGATATACAAATACGGAAAGGAAACATTAGTACTTGAATACATAAGAATCAATGAAATCATAATTTAATCATGAAACATTAGCACGTTAGCATACCTCATGAAATAAAAATATTTATGAATAACTCATAGGAAACATAAGACATATAGGTAACTTGAGTCATTAATAACATAATTACAAAGGGAGTAACCCTATTGGATATGTTTGGAATACCCATCACACTATATTCCCTAAATCTCTTTAGAGAAACCTTAACGTTTAACTCTTTCTTATTACCCAATGAATTGGAGATCTATATCGGGCTCTCCCACCCTTAGTTTATCATGGAACCACCCGTCTTCTTAAACAATTCCCAAAAACCATAACATAATAGTATGACATAAAACATGCATAAAGGAAACATTCAATCACAAGATATCAATAAAACATTGATATAATAAAAACATTATCAAAATCATTTTCAATACAAAAATAACATAAAAGTAAAACATGGTATTTATTTTTCTTTTATAAAAAGTTATGGCTTGTAGAGGATGCCAAAACTGAAATAATGGTCATGGCGGTGGAGAAGTCATTTTCACTACATACGTACGACAAAAACATTCCATTTTGTCCTTTAGTAAAACGCTTCGTATAAAAAATATTCCATTTGAATAAAAGTAAAATTCAAAGGGGTTTATACACCCTATAAAATATAGTTGTGTATAAAAAAAATATGCCTCAATGAAAGGATATTGAGATGAGGTCTCATACCTCGTGTCAGACTTGACTCGATCGTTCATTAATCCCTTGAATAAAAAGTTTGAGTTAATTTATACTTTCTTAAGAAACATTTTAAAGTTTATTATTTCTTTTATTTAACTTATTACCATATTATGAACACTATGTATTTATTTAAGTTAATAATGTTCTTTTTTCGATCATTTGTACTTGAGACAAAAGTAATCTCCTTATAATTACAAGTTGTTCATGTGGTAAAATATCCATTATATCCAGAATTATATTTATTTAGTAGATATCATATATATCATATATATCTAGTATATACATACATTTATAATATTACTTATAATTTATAGGTAAGAAATGAAATGCACCATTCATGGAGACAGTAAGCCGTATGTACGCATTAACGCTACTTTCATTTCTATTTCGTATTTAATGGAATGGAATCATAATCATATAAATGTATATTATAATTCCAGTATAATACCATATATAATATCTTTAACTACATCCTTTATATGTCTAACATATAGAATTAACGAATCAAATCACTTTGAGGGGGCGGTCTTCCGCACTTCCTAAAACCAAGATATCACGTTTACCCATAATGGAAACCATAAATTTATGCCATTAATGAAAAATAATGAAGCATAAGAAAAAAATATTAATATTATATACCATATATAAATATAGTGTCATATTAATGGCCACCTTTGAAGGTGTTAAATGAATATTGAACAATCATCATTTCGGGGGGAAGTAATTTTCCATCCGTAGAAATAGTATGTTCTTTAACCATTAGACGAAGGTGTGTGTAAGTGTAGCTATAATAATTCTCATAACAACATCCTATAATTTTGAATATATTGGTGTTGTCACAAAATAAAGTAATAAAAAGATTTTAGGGGGTTGGAGAATCAAAATAAACCAAATGAATAGATGTGAAAACATTACCTTTAAATCAGGTAACTCCTCTTTGATTGAACCAATAGGGTTTCTTGAAGTGATTTAATCATAAGGTAAGACTTATAAGATGACGAGATGGATGTGGAGAGATGAAATGAGTAGAGTTTAGCTGAGACAAAGGATTGAGAAGTGTGGGTAAGTGGGTTTAGGATGGGGCTTTTTATAAGAGGAGAGGAGGGGCACTCTTGGAATGTTATAATATGATACTTTATATTAAAATGAGTTTTGGATATTAAAGGACCCACATTGATATATATCGAGGATAATGCGATAAGGGTTTGAAATATACTCATAAAATAGGTTATTGACAAGTCTACGTCTTATATTTTACAATATCTTTTAATTGTATTTAAATCGTTCATTAATGAGGTAATCGCTGCATCATCATGATGTCATAAATAATTTAATTTATTAAATGTTTAAAAATTATTACAAAATTCTATGATGTAGGACAACTTTTTAGATTTCTAATTACTATTTATATTACAAGAGATAATTTATATAGACAAAATTAATACTGTTTTACTCAGGTGATACATTTTTTTGTGATATTCTCCTTTCTTTAAAAATAAAATGATAAAGTGTCACTTTCACCCACATGTGATTCCATGTGGTCCCAATGTTTGGTACAAGGCATCCCATGGTCTACCGTGACACAAAAAGTAGCATTATGACACATTTTTGGGTCATTTTTTGTTATTATGATATTATTTTATTATCCTTAACTACACGATTACTAATTAATAAAGATAATTAAAGATAATTACCGTTGTTACTATTCATAATGTCAAAAAACAAAAGAATTTTAAATACATAATTTGGAACATTTGATTCAAAATATGGGATCCATTTTACCAAATTCCAATCATAGAAATTTCAATAATTAATTTAAAAATAATTCCCGTTGTCAAAACAAATAAGGGGTTTTTTGAAACAATTTCTATGAAAAGTTTGGCACTTGATTATGCCAAATTCCAATGTAAAATTTATTATAATGACCAAATTTTGATTAAATGGAATCAATATATTCTAACTACACTTTAAGACAAATTAGAAATATAATATTACCATATAATTAAATTATATGAAAAAGCAGTTTTGATGTAAAATGCTGTATTTTTCACTATTCATTAAAAAAAGAACATTGTCAGAAAAATACCAAAAATTTATTCAAAGAAAATATCAATGTCCCAATCATAAAGAATAATATTTTTTTGAAAAAATGAGCTTATATAATTGTCAATATTTATATTTAAAAATGGTTCTCCATCAAAAGGTGGTAAAATAATATTTTTAAAATATTAGAGAATTATATGCTTAAGATTGGATTTTTTTCTCATTTTAAGACTCTTAATACACTATGTAATTCATAAATAGACATAGATATTAAAATATATTATTAATTACTTACATGGGATGTTACATAATGGGTTAGCTCAGATGCTCATTAAGGAAAACAACATAGGATAAACTTTCATAAATAAGCCTAAACATTTAAGGCAATGTATAACTAAAACCAAAGCCTTTTAAACATGAACATCAGCATAATATGGAAATAATAAATTGAAGTAATTACATTTAATTATTCACATTGATATTTTACTATTCAAATAATCACATGCAATATCACTAACCACTTCTATAATGATGGAATGCATAATGCCAGACTATCATAACCAAATAGACAAGGCCTTGTGCCAAGACTACAAATAAGATTTTGTCAAGGCCTTGTGCGAAGACACTATTTTGTCTCATGAGACCTACGAATGCATCAAAGAGCTATAGTGGTTTCCACCAGTCACTTACTATGTCAAATTCATTCCTCATAAGAAATGTTTGAAACATAACATGAACATTCGTATTAAAACTAGCATACGAAATGTCAACACATTATCCACAAACCATGAATGGTATAAAAATAGAACATCCACAGTCAAACATAACTCATTCAAATAAAATATATAATATTTTACTGTAATAAATTATCCTCATTCGATAATAATGAACGATATTGACATAGATGAAAATAATCTTCAATAATATTTGAGAAAAATATCTGCCTTTTTCATGAAAACATTAAAAAGACACACTATCGTCATGAAGCCGTTTAAAAAATATATTTTTGAATCATAGATTCTCATACCAATTTTAAAATTTTAAAAATAATTTTAATTTTAAAACATTAATGCCCATTTAAATAAATCTTTAAAACCATTTTTAAAATATGGACATTAATGAGAAATATTTAGAATAATGGATCATTATAACATTTAAAATGATATTTTAGTTAGTGTTTCTATCATATATAGAGACACATGAATACAAAATATTATGGTAATAAAAACATTATAAAATAATGATAATCAATGTATTCGTGATATAATATGTCAAAGTACATTATATACACCATATAAAAGTGAATTGGTGCATAACAATAAATAACATTCACTAGAAGGTAAATTGAGATGAAATATCTTTTACTGACTGTATCCTTTGATTAAGGATAAATCAACGAAATAATTATGTGTGAAAAATATAAATACACTCAATATGAATTGATATTAAGTGTTAATAAATTAGATGACATTCATGCATATTCTTGTAAAAACAACACCAATGAATTGGATATTTAACTCAACAAATGCAGATTGAGTTAAACTTTCACTTATCATGTTTATATCGATGACTTGAGAATTTATGAATGGAGGGATCATGTGTATATAATGTTTATCCATAGAAAGGGGAGTAAAAATCATGAAATAATAAAATTAATAGTTATTCCACCCATAATCATGGACTAAAATAATCAATGAAGTATGCGTAAAGCTGAATGAGTGGAAATTGAAATTTCAAATTCCCTTATCGATTTGGTAACATATAAAACATACACCCATGAAAGAAGGATCATAAAATGATGATGTAAATAGTGATAAATTAAATTATATTACATAATGAATACAATCATTGGAGGTACAGACACCTCATGCAATAAATAAGTGGTGAACAACTGAAAATCTCACTGAATATATAGTGAGATAAGAAACCCCTTACCTTGCACTTTCCTTTAGTCAATGGTACATTTCACACCATGTATGAAGACTGTAGAATGTTATTAATTTATTAAAGAACAATATTAATATTAATTATATCAAACATTATTCTTTTACGACTCTTTACTACCCATTTAATAATAAAATCCACGTTAAATTAACATTTTGGGTAATAATATCTTTTTTTATCGTATGTGTTTTAACTTGTTACTCTTGATTGTATCACATAGATCATGATTTAAATAAATATAAAATATAAAACATGTTTTATATATCATATATATTTATAATGTAATTATTTATAATAGATATATATGTGAAATAGAAAACACTGTTTATGGTGACGGTAGTTCGTGGGTACGCATAAACATTTTTCCGTTTTCATGACGTATTGAATGGAACTAAGTGAAACAATATATGTAATTAAATATATATATATATATATATTCATTATAATTATTATTTCATATATTAAAAACATATTAGTAATATATATTTTTATAATCGTCGACGATTTTTGAATGTGGAAATGAATTTCATCCCGTTGTGGAGACGATAATCTGCATATACGCACGAGTGACAATATCATTTTTTTAATGATGTGGAATTGGATGGTATATTAATTTTACAAAGAATTAATCATGTTATTATCATTATTTATATACACATTACTCATCATTATATCCAACCAAATAACACAGTGTTGAATAACAAATTACACCATGGTGTGAAGAGGGTATGCCGTACTCACGCACGCATGGGCTATCAAAAGTTCGAGAATAACTGATTACTTCTCTCAGTGTCCCAGATTTTAGTAAGTGAATGTTAATAACTAGGATTCAGATGGTTTATTGCATCATCTTGAAATCATAGAGTAAAAATAGTTCATCATATCATTGTAATTTTTTATGGTTCACACATATAATGTTTTATTCAATGATTCCATTTGATAGATATTTAAACCACATTACTTGCTCATGTAGTTCATTGCAATCAGTTAGAAGTGTTGGGTAGAGTGTTTCTGGATGTTGTACTTATGGTACATCATACACCATCATGGGGTTACATCGATGATTATATCTGAATATGATTCATATATCGTGTCACAGTTGTAGAGAAGCATTTATGATGCACATGGAACGTATTTGGAGAATGTTGCAGCTTTTTTGAACCAAAATGATGTGTAGAATGAGTGAATTATCCATTTTTTTGGAGGATTTGCGGGGTGAATTCCTGAAAGAATTCAATTATATATATGAGGATCACATACCAATTATATATTTTACCTATAAAAATGACTATTAATCTAGAATCATCATGTATTATTTAGTGGCCTTCTATGAGAGTCCCTACAGGTCAAACATAAGATGAACCAATATTAATGATTAATATCTAATAGTTCTATATATGTGGAATGTGATGACATATAAGGTACCAATTATATTTTAGATGATGATTATAGCCAAATTCCAATATAAACCATATACTAATAAAAAAATTGGCCCTTAGATGTTGATATTTGAGTTGATTTATTCAATAGATATTTTTATTTATGAGGATTAATGAGAGTTATCTGAGGATATAGGTTATCCAAATGGTTTCTTCGGTCATTCAAGATCATTCATAATGATAGGGAGTTTGGATTCACCCTTGAACAACACCATCATTTGAAGAGGGATCATGATGTCCTCCATACATTAGAATAGAAGATATACACATATAATCATTTTAATATTATTGACATGGGTGAGAAGGAAATCATGGATGGAGATATCTTCACAAATTACCTAGAAGATATCAAGAATCTCAGGAGACAATAATGTGTTGATAGACTATTCCCATGTATTTTTTTCTCTGGTAGTAGGGGAGTGGTAACAAAATATAATATATTATTATATAGGCTACTTTATATAGTTTTTGATTTTTAGGGAAACGAGTTAGATGATGGTATAATATTGTGATTATGATTTTATCTTTTACATTATTTATATATAATAAAATATATATTCATATTATGAAGATGAAATTGTTCTTGATTCTAGGACCTTGTTATCCAGAACCTGATTTTATATAAAATTACTAAATATATTTTCTATTATTAACACCTAATTTTTTATAATTATTGTATTGTATAAATAGAAAAGTCATTGAGCATAGATCTTAGACAACATATGGATCTAAAACCAATTTTTTACCCAAGGTATGACATAATTTTGTTCAGTGTGATTCATTGGAATTAAGATGTCATTAGTGTATACATTTATTGGGGTATTTATCAAATTAAATAACATCTTTCAAAAAAACAATTACATCTGTAAATATCTTATTATTGGAAATCATCAGGGTTACCCACAAATCAACACGATCATTGAGAAGAATTTTTTACCATTCTTCATTGATATAATGATATTGGATTATCATTATTGTTCAAATTTAGGTGAATTGACGGACAACATATGCAACTAATTATCAATGTTATTGGAGAATATGTTCCTCACCCACAATAAATCCAGAAATTAGGATGGTATTTTCAATTTTAGTTTCTAATATATTTATATTAACAATTAATCATGAATTTTATTATATTATTTCTTATTAGTGATTACAATCCCCTCACATGATCCCATTGTAAAATTATGTTGTTCTATTCAATTTATAATTTTGTATATCATGATCGTACCCTATATTCCCTATATTACAATTTTTACAAAAATATTATTGAAATTTTTTTTTATAAACATTTATTTGTTTTTATTCGATAATTATTATTATTATTTTTGAATTTCTTCATATGGGATCTCATTTGAACATTTTTAACACAATTTCTGTGAATTATTGAGTTCAAATATTCACAGATATTTTGTGAAATATGAATGGGATGTTGATTTAATGATATATATGTGTCCATTGTGGTATCCATGTGATTATTCCTAATGATCAATGAATCAAGGGTCATGCGACCATGGCTAGAGGAGAGGCTCACATGTGCATGCATTGTGAGAATGGAATGATCCCTTATTCCATCTCTTAGAGGGTGGGTTACGATGGTGGGAGGAAACCCCCACTGATTTTTTTGCTCATAAAATTTAAAAGATGGAAAAATGGAAGATCATCGATACAAATATATTACTTTACATTAATAAAAATTGATTACATTGATGTATGTAATGGAATGAACACATGTTGTATATTACTTATATAGTGCTGCCAATCATTTTTAGATACATTTACGAATCAGAATCCTTGTGGGAATGGTACTTTCCAGGGTAATTTATTTGGGTAGCATATATTATACACTAATTTAATTGGGAACAAACATGAACATGTACACATTATTTTACATGGCTTGGTGCTCAGACTAGGACATGACCATGTACATGACAAGGTAAATTAGCACAACCTGAAGGACACAAACTTGGAAGAGAGAACCCATGAAGGCCCAGTGTGGTCATGACATGCCATGTGGTCCCCATACATACATGGTTAAGTGACATGGACACTTATTATATCTATTGGATAATAAGGAATATATATATATCATGTCTTCTTACATTGTGGTATACTTACATTTATTGTACTCCCTTTTTGAAAAATTTCCTTTTTCCATATATCAAATGGTTTTACATGGATTTTTTAATTTATACAACCAAAACAATGTGGTAATGTATGTATAATGTTATGGAAATTTTCATAGTGTATTTTTTGATTTGATACAAAATGTTCCAAATGTGATGCATATTTGGGACAAGCTCGATGATGATAGTGATCGGGATGGAAAATAAAACAGTAGGATGGAGACAATATTTCATTGTTCAACTAGGGACAATGTCTTATACTGTATTTTCTCAGGTATTGGTGTTACCTGAAAGTTGTATCAATTATTGGATAGTCAATCAGAGGTGTCAGTACTCCCATACCTCACTAAAACATAGGATCTTCATACATATATTACAGATAGAGATGATACTCCCCTATGAAACCAGGGATATGGTCCATTATCCATGGGGGTAGTCCCACCCTTTCACAATAGTGTTCAGATAATCTAATATCATTTCTCATGTATTTTTTGTAATTGATTATCAAAATAGTGCATGATTTATCTATCTTGGGAGATGGTACTTCCCTTTTTACCTTGTGTATGGGTCCTCCATTAATGTTGTGCATTTAGAGACGAAACTCAGATATCAGACCAAGGAATCTTCTCTATATACATGGAGATGGTACTATCTATATTAACTCCGTAAAATTGAATCCATAATCATTAGATATATATGAAGGTAGTAATCAAAAATTTAGGATCAGTTTTCTCTATCTATTATGAAAGTAATCCCTTATACCACAAAGGAATGGGTCATCTGTTTTCTATACATAGATATAGAGATGGTACACCCATACATGGGTTATGTTCTGCTATTAACCAAGTAGAATTATCCAAAACATACACATGAATAGGTAATATATCATAATGAGATTACACTTCATCAAGATATAATGCAGTGGTGGGGCATGGGTCATCATTATATTTTGTCGTTCAGATACACATGAGAGATGTGGGGCATTAATAATGGACAACTGGAGTATCAGGAAAGCTCATCTATTAAAAAAAGTTAATATATAGAGATCATAGTTATTTTTCACATAGGATTAATATATGATAATATATCATTTTTATTTATCATCATTTCCCTATTAATTTTTGTTGAGGTTACCATATCTATGTTGTATTTTATTTGACTATCCTCAGTTTTTGAGGCATTATACTTGGTATGTATATATTCCACCCTGAATAGGATATTCCAGAAGATTGTGTGTCTTATGAAGTGGAAATGGAAGTCAGTGGTAGCATTGGTGGACCGTTGGGATACTCAGGTACATATAACAAGTTTTTTGGTTGGG
Source organism: Viscum album (assembly GCA_963277665.1). Lineage (NCBI taxonomy): Eukaryota > Viridiplantae > Streptophyta > Magnoliopsida > Santalales > Viscaceae > Viscum > Viscum album. The sequence continues at coordinate 345,541,990 of OY728166.1, read as the reverse complement.
TTGGAAGAACCGTATTAGATCTCTCTCGTCATTTATATTATATTTTTCCTCATGTTGTGATATATATTCACATTGGGCATCTGTTTTCCATATACATATTTGTTGAACTTTACCAATATTTTATATTCCATATATGTTTTTATACCACTGGTGTTTTTTATAGACATCAATTTCATTTACATTTACATGGTGATGGTTTGGTATTATATACATGTTCCTTAATAAATGACTCAAAATTTAGTTATTTGTTTCTAATGCTAGTCAATATTTCTTGGAAAATTGATTGAGCTGCAGGGTTTTATAGAATCGATAATATTTAGGGTATGTCATCCTTATGAGTTAGTTCATTTTAGGAACTATCCCCCCTTAAAACGTATAAATATAATATTGAATTATAAAATCATTCACACTAACAAAAAATGAGTATCTAATTTGTGGGGGTATGTTTCCTATGATAATTTTTAGAAACATATTACTTAATTACGAATTGATAATTATTAATTTTTTAAAAGAGATTGGGGGATCAATAAAGAAATTTATATGAGGTGTACCAAGATAATGTCTAGAAATGATTCTAAAAAAATATTGAATGAAAAATATTTGAATCCAGTGTAATAACATCAAAAGATACTAAACCAATCTATCTATAAGGAAGTGAACAATTAAATATATATAATTAATGTAGTATATTTCTTGAAACAATAATAAATCTTATTATTGGTTTTTGGAATCTATCATCTCTATTGATTTTCAATAATAACAAATTCAGTGAATGAAAAAATGAGTTGATCCTTATTAACATAGAAAATAGTTGGATATAATGCATTGATTATTATAGTCTAAATCATGTTACTATGATATATAATAAATATACAGAATTAATTATATAATTATTATATTCAATCATGAAAAACACAATATCGATTCTTGGTTATATTTTTAGGATAATTATACCACCCCATTTTACCAAATGACCAAGAAAAAAAACTATCAATAGTTTTTATGGATCTATTTCCTTTTTAATTTTTTAATATGAAATGTAATATAACTCATGTAAATTCCCATGATTTATTATATTCATTTTAAAATATATATTTTATGGTAGAATTGAAAGTTTTCTAGTGTTTCGATTAATAATTGAAAATTAATTTGATTATTAATTTCTAAATATGGTTACTCTTTTAAAAAAATAAGGAATAAAATATTATGATAAACATTTAAATATTTTATTTCATGGTATAAAACATAATTGATAATGGAAATAAGAATACCATAATTGTAATTATTTTTGAAAAACTGAAATCATCAAATCACATCCATATAAAATTTTAATTAAACATGATTTATTGTTTGAAAAAATAGAATATATAAATTACTCCACAAATACTTTTGTAAATTTCCAATCCCCATTAATGATTAATTTTTATATATTTGATTTAATATTCTTGATACATAAATAAAATAAATTTTTAGTTAAAATAAAAATTGAACACACAAGCTATGATATAACCAGAATGTTTTTAGCAACCATTTTTCTTTTTGGGTGATGTGTCCAACACTGATATAGTAACAATCCATACACACTTAATTTTTTAAAAATAATATTTCATAGATAATGAATAAATGGATATTTAATAATTTATAAGGAATTTATAATACACTTGATAAATTTATTATAATTATTTCATCTTCCTATAAAAATGATTTAATATTTTGGTTTATATTTGGCACTAGTTTACTCTAATAATATAGTACATGTGTACTTTAATAAAGAAATTCATAAAACATTATTACTTTTAGGTAGATTATTTTTATTGAATGAAATATACGTGTTGATAACAAAAATATAAAAAATAACAATTTATTGGAAAAAATTAATTCATATTCTCATATAGTTGATTATGAAATTCTAAATAGAACAACAAAATGAATTTATAAATATTGAGTAGCTATAAAAGGTTTAATGAGATGTGATTCGGTAAATATATATTTTAAATTACTCTAAATCAACTCATCATACATCATATATAATTATTTTATATGATTTTAAACATTAAAAAAATTAGAAGAACTATGACATACTGCCTTTTTATTAATAAAATATTTTGTACGTGGGATGAAATATTGGTTTTTTCATGTATAGTATATTGGAAAGAAATTCAACATAAAAAATAAAAAAATGAAACATTACTAAAAATCCATTTGGAATAAAATCCACGGGTTCTCCCAATATAAATATACTAAATCTAAAAACTAGGGTATATGCATCAATGGGAATGGGAAAGAATGAATCATAAAAACAGAATAAAAAAGAGACACATAAAACATGTTATCACAATACATATCAATCAAGATATAATACATAAACATAATAAAAGAAAAATTAATGTATAATTATAATGTGATTAAAAACATAAAATCTAGATAAAACAATTAAATGATACATTCATAAGAATATCACCATATTCATTCAAATAGGTGTTGTAAATGAAATCTACCATGGTAATTCACAAAAGTATCATAAACCACATCAAATATAAAGAATAAATTATTTTACTCATGAATATGAGAGGTATAATATATCACCATTCATATGTCTTAAATTTATACAAGAAAAATTTAATGTAACAAATCATTTCATTAATAAATCATAGAGAATTAATATAATATTTCTTATAAAAACATGACATTAAAATGTGATTATAAAGGATTATAACGTCAATTTGGCCCCAAAAAAATGTGATTTTAAGGTATGTAAATCCACAAAAAAATTATTCATTTTAAATATATTTAAATGAAAATATAATAGAAAATAGTTTTCTGTTTTAAATTTATTATACAAAATTTCTCATGTTAAATGGAGAATTTCATGAAATAAATTTTTCATTATGACCCTTATGGGACATGGTATTGGAAAATGGAAAATGAAAATTGAAAATGAAATATAACGGATAAATGAATATTCTTATAGTAATGGGATAATATAAATTTGATGATAAATAATTTTATTGGAAATTAGAAGATATAAAACAAAAAAACATGAATTGAAAATAGAATTGATGAATTTCCATTACCTTGAGGAGTTGTACCTAAACAATGTGGATGTATCTTTGGGGATTTATGAATCCTTTGGGGAATCATATGGAGGATTAATAATCATACCTTTATATTGGATATATTTTGAATTAATGGAAATAGAAAAATGGGTGGGTATTTATAAGATAAGTTTATGATTGTTTAATAATTTCACAAAAATAGGTTTCGAAAAACTAGGTAGTAGAAGATGATGACCAATTGGAATTACTATATAGTTTTTTTATGGTTATGGACGTTTGTGTAACATTTTATTATTATTTAATATTCAATAACTGAAAACTATTTCTCAGTATATATTTTTTGTAATGAAATGTAATGAATCCTCAAAGTAATTATTTAAAATGATTTTTTTATTTTTACATTGGAAATTAGTTTTTAGATTTCAAAATTAAATAAAATCAATAAAAATATATAATATAAAAAACAGTACATGGATAGTGTTTATTTATTTGTCACATAACATTGAATTAAATTTAATTCCGTAAAATATAATGAAACATCAATAATTTATTTTTCTCTATTAAAATAAACAATATATTAGAAAATCATTCTCATTAAATAAATCTAACTTAAATAAGATACTGTGATATAAAAAATGATGCATATATTTTTTTTTAAAAAATCTATATATGAGAATGTGAACATTTAAATATAAGAAACCATATTTCTTCAAAAATAATCATTTTTTATAAATTGAAATTTCTAGAAATTATAAAATATTTCATATGTTATTATAAATTATTTTTTTAAATCATATTTAATTAAATTTTAAAGACATACTATATCATTAATAAATTATTTTTAAAATTAAATGTTTTTTTATAAAAATATATTTTTTTGAAATGAAATAAATTTATGTTTTATTTGTGTCCATATAAAATTAATAAATTAATCTCAATTATTCATAAATTTTAGTATAAATAACATTATAAAAAAAATTATTAGATATGATTTTTATTTATAAAAATAAAATTACACATTATGAAATTATGGTATTGAAACAAATGCCCTTATTACACAAACATATTCGATAAAGGTAAGATTTCTGATGTTGGTAGTTTTTTTGGGTGCCTCAACTAACATCGAATTACTAGTAATCTCTACTAAAATTAACTTCTCTTGTAGGTTATTTCAAGTCACGATTCACATGTTAAATATAAAAATGGACTGGATCATAGAAGAACCCCTATGAAGATACCTCCATATCATGTTTTGACATAATAACTTCAAGAAAAACAACATTATGTGTTGAGGTCATTAATTCTCCTTTTTTATAAAATATCATTTGTCATTACTACTTATAATAGAATATTACAATTTCAAAATTATCAACCAAGGGTATGTTTTCAAAATATAATTATGAACAACAATTATATTGAATAATTATCAAATAACATGTCAATAATAATAATATCAAAAATATTTATATCCTTTAAATAAAACCTCATTATTTCACTAAAACCCTCTATAATTTCACAAATGGTTATATTTTTATTTCATAATATGTTTTTTGGATTAATAATACTTTATAATTTCTATAAATGTTTTATGAGTAGATTATTTTTGTATATTGGGGTCATCCTTGAGTTACAATTTTAGTTTTTCTATTTTTTATTTTGTGTACTTTTATAATTCTCGGAATTTTGATTGATTTCATAGATAACTAATGTAGTGATCTTTTTGAATGATATTGTTTTTCAATTTATCATTTTTTTATGTTTATAATGTGATATATTATGTAATAAATTATTTTATAAAGGATGAAGTATAATTTAAAATATATGGTCCGTTAAATATTTTCCACAGAATAAATTCTCTTAAATAAATTTTAACTCATATTCTCATTTGATAATGGTGAGGTTACTTCTATCTCTTTATCTCATCCGGATACCACATATATTCATCATATTTATTGTTCATCCATAACTCTTTTATGAGTTGGGTAGTGAATTTTCATTGAACTTTCCTCTATGGGATAATATCTCCACTAGCTGCTCCTTATATGAAATGGAACGGTCAATTTGTACCACATCCAGATTTGGTACATGTGTTGGACAAGGTATGTACTTACACAATAGAGATATGTGAAATACATCACAAACATGATATTTATTCGGTTGAATTGTTTTCATACAGCCCACTTCTCATCTATGTTCAATGATTTTATAGGGGCCTGTGTACCTATGGATAATGTTCCATTTATTCTTAAACTGTTTGAAACTCTTATTTATCAATATCTGAATGAATTTATTCCCCAAAATCAAAATCCAAGTCTCTTCAAATATTGTCAGAATATCTATTATACTTACTCATTTATGAATTTATTTGTTTTTAGATGGCCTAATCTATTTTTTAGTCTATAAGGAAGACCATTACCACAAAAAATTATATTAACAACTTCATACTTGAATTTATGAATTCTACATCTCCTCACATATATAGCTTTATATGGTTCCATTTGATTACTCAAGTGGACGATACGATTTTATGAGAACTCAAATAATGGATGTGGTTTATCTATCCATATTAATATTCTATAGATCATGTTCTCAGCATTTCCTCGAGTGTTAGAATATTTCTTTTAGATTTTCAATTTATTATGGGTGTGATAAGCCATATTAAGATTAAATTTAGTACTATTATCATGATAATGACTTGTACAAAATGTAAAGCTGAAAAATGGATCATGATCCAAAAGTATAGAAAGTGTCACCCAATGAAACCTCTCTACATACTTTTTTTATATCATGGAATATTGAATAATAACTGAATCTTCCCTTATGGTGATAAAATAGGTAGTCTTGGGAGTTGATACACTATATCCTTTTCAAATTTATTTCATGGGATGATATATTGAGACTAGTGACAATGTTTATAGTGATATTTCCCAACATCCATGTTTTCATGGGTAGTTCTTTCAAATCCCATTTCAAATTTTTTTACCACACCTACACATACAGTCATACAAAGCTCTTTATAGTATTGTTTTTTTAATGGTTGGGACCGAAGTCTCATTTTTATTAATAAATCAAATAAAAGTCATCTTTTAAATGGGTAGGCGGAGAACCATTACATTGGTCGAAGGCCCAGTGGGCTTGTAGCCCATTACATAGCCCATAGGCCCATATTTTTGTCTCAAATCCCATACTGTGAATAGTAACCCTGCTGCTACAGTACCCGCACAGTGCCACCGCCGCTACAGTTCCCTACCGCCACTACAGTCCCTGTCGATCAACAGTACCACCGATCAAACCAATTATAATCACATAAATCCATATACATTTTAGTTATTCTAGGATATATACATATGGAGTTATGACCTTAATCCACAAGATCCTTCTTTATCCCTAGAATATAGGGGACACATACCACTGTATGAAATTTAAATAAACCATCTTTATTTATATTTATCCTAGAATAATTTTAATTAATCAAATCCTATATATTATTTGGTAACAAAGCATCTTCACATTCACCATTCTTTATAGTATCTTATAATTATAGATGAAATATCATTTATAATAGGGTTGATGATGTCTCAACCCTTATGATTATCATCTCGAGATTTACAATTTCCTTTGTGAAAGGGTATCCTTGAATTTTAATAATTGAAAGAAAAATTTGGACTTTCATAGTTATGCATAAGTCGATTTATTTTCTATTTTATGGTGATAATGAATTTAACTTTCATATCTATTAAGAAGTTCCAACCAGATCCTTTTCATATGTTTAATTCTATTTGGGATGAAATATAATTAAATATTTGGTAGTATGTGTATTTATCATAGTTATCCCAGAAATTATAGTGCCACATCATTTTTAAAAAAACAATAACAACAACTTGATCTAGGTCATGCATGGGATAATTCAGCACATAAGGCATTATCTATCAATATGTATAAAAATTCATCTTATCATTTTTCATGAGGTTTCCCCCATTCTTTTTCTGATATTCATCATGGAAAACAATGAATCCTTATGAAATATAATGAAGAGTTAACACATTTTAATTATCCAATCTCTTATTTAATTCTTTGATATAATATTATGTCTCCATAGTTTACATGAACTTTGCCTCTTTTTGAGTTAACATTATCATTAGATTAGATTTTTGTGAAAATGTTTTCAGAAAAATCATATACTATTATGAACATCTTTAGAAAACAAAAAAAATTTAGTTACCTATGTTGGGTGAGGCCATTCTATAATATACATTATCTTTATATTGTTAAAATTGATTCCTTCAATGAATACAATTTTCCTTTAGAAGACATCTTTTTTTAAAAAATATTTAAATATTTTTCATTTTCAAAAAATTATTCTCCCTCATCATTGACCGATGATAAACCATATATGATACTCATTATCCTCATCATTTTGTTAAAATATCATAATGTCATAAATAAATTATACCATAAATTTATCTAGGTAGTCCATAAATATATTATTAATAAAATCAAAAAATATAATATGATAATTGGACATGATGAAATTAATGAAAACAAATTCATAATGCCTATATAATTTTTAGAATGTGGGCTTTGGAATATCTTCAATATTCATTATCAATTGATGATACCCACATTAAATGTCATCCATGGAGAATAGATTACCCATAAAATCTAATAAAATAAATAATCAATCCTTGGGAGAGTGTACGTGATCATTACCATGATAACATTTAGTACTCAATTAATAATGATTAGATAAGTTGATCCATCATTCTTCATATAAAAGTGATAATGAGATCCCCATGGAAACAAACATTTTATAATAAGTTATTTTTATTGAATATAATATTGTGGATACATATTTTCTATAATTCAACATTTTCCATTCAATATGGGGTATTTGATATCAGGGATCAATGGAGATCTCGAATTCTCTTTTATGAGGAGGTATATGTAACACATCAGGAAATACATCAATGTATTCATGATTAATGTGGGAATTATTTATTTATATACAATAATTTCCTTCACCCCACTAATTGATCATGTCTGTTATGAGGGATTTGGGTTGTGATTCTTGAAAAATCTCAGGCCTATAATTCAATACATTGAAAATGATTATAGGTTTTGTATGCAATACTATATAATTGTGATTTCTTATAAAGATGGTCTTATAAATAAAATTTTAGAACACATATATTCTGAGTGTAGTTTTTAATAAAACCATGGGAGTGATTACTATAACTTCCTAGAGATTATACTTTCGAAATGTCATACTAAATTTTCTATAAACTATTGATTCTTGAATATGTAATCCTATTTTCATGACTGAAAACTATGCATCTAGATGTTCAAGGATTGATTCTGTATTTTTTTCAAACATGGATGAAATAGAAGAATTTCTATAAGTAATACCAATTGAATTAATTCATGTCTTTTTAATCATAATGATTTTACCTATCGAATCATTATTCGGTACCTCCACTTCATTGGTAATTATAGAAACATTATTAATTTTCATACATGGAATATTCTAATATTAAGGGGTGATCCCCTATTTTTGTCCTTATTTAGACATTGATTGTAAATTTTCCCAATATAAGTACAATTTAACCATTGAACCTTTTTCTAGTCTAGTACCATATTCCTTCTATCTTTATTGTTGAATACTTGATGCTTTAACTCACCATGATAGTTTTCAGCTATAAGGACATCTCTTCCACATTGAATAACCTTAAACTACATTTAAGATGATCCCAAAAGCCTTCGTCCAATATTTTTTTATGTGGTATGTTTCACATTTGTTCATCCTCTTACATTATCAATTTTCACCATTGATTCTGAATCAATAGATATCTTATTTCCAATTGATCTGTGGGACCACTATGTATTTAAAAAACCAATTAAACCATCATAAAACATGGGAATATGACCTAATTACATTAATTTTTATGACTCATATGATACATCTATTTATGGGGACTTATTCAACTAAATAATTTATTATTCTTTAAATTAAGAACCATAATAATTATATATAGGTAACCAAAATGCCTTGTAATGTTCATCTCATACCTTATTACAATTTTATTTTCATTGGGAATTAGATTAATGAATTTTTTCTACATTTTCATTCACGTAAAATGTGGGATATAATTATTTAAAAATAGTCCCCTGAACACTTCCCATTGTATACAATTAGTCTCTCTTATTTGATTTTTTTTTATAATCATTTTCCCGCATTGATCATCTTCCTTATATAAAAGGTATGCTTGTAGGGTTAATTTATATTACTAAAATAGCGAAAAATAAGTTATTTTCTATAGATATTTTCCATGTTTCAATAATCTATGGGTCATTAAATTCTCTAAAATAATGTACTGATTGACTAATAAATGATTTAATAGAATATTATTTCTTAAAATATGAATCGAGTTTCTCAACATGATTTATGTTATTATTCATAACTCAAGAAATTTGACTCATCATCATGGTGATGTTTTCCATTCTGTCATCCATTGGAACTCTGTTATTGCGTCATCCATTTTGTTTATCACTTACTTGGGTCTTCCAATTTCAATCCATTTTCCTAAATTAATAAAACCATAGTGATAATCATGTTGGATTTATGAATTATATTATTCTAAATATATTTTATTTCTTCAAACAATGTGATTAAATAAATATTCTATTATAATACCAACTAAATTTTATATATATCCTTTATGTGGGTTCATTTAATGAATGTGATTTAGAGTGGTACCTGAAATACTCAATTAAAAAATAAGTTTTTATCATGGAGAAATTTTGATGCTCTAAGATTCTATTCTATTACATTTTCCATTTAAAAATTATTTTTAATGTGATGCTACATTTATAATTGTTAATGTTTCTCAAGTTACATATATATATATATATATAGAAAATGGAGAGAAAATACATTATATTAATTCTATAGATTTAGGAAATCTTGTGAAAGAACATGTAAAAATATTAATAATAATTTTCAATTATTTTTATAATAAAAAATAAAAAATACATGTCTATATATTTGAAATATAAATAACGATGTTTAATAAATCATTTTTTATAGAGATAATCCATAATTGATTTCTATTTTTTAGAATTTTTTTATTTTGAATTTTTAATTGAAACTTTTTAAATATTTTGAATCCTATATTACAAAATTTAGTATATTAGTTTGACTGAGAACTATAATATTGTTGATGGAAAATCAAATAAAAAAATTATCATAAATTTATTCTCAAATTATGAAATATCCAAATTCAATGTCTTATTAATTCTTGAAATTCCCACTATTTTTTACGATATTACATTATATTGTACAAAATAATAAATTAAGCCACTCAATTATTTTATAAATCCTTTTATAACATATTTATCATCAATAAAAATTATTTTATTCTAACTTAATATATTATTTAATTATAAAACTATCATTGTAATTAATATAATAAAATTTTAATATTAATATTCTTGGGGACAAACCAATGACAATATTTTTTATAAAAAATTAATTTTTTTTATTAAAATAAATATATATTAACAATTTTAGAAGATTTGTATATTATAGATATGATCATAGTGTAAAAAACCCCAATTAATAGACAAGGATTATTTTTTATTAAATTGAAATAATTGAGTTGAATCAAATCCAATATAATAGATAAGTTTAGCAGTTTTGGAAATATAGACAAGAACCATTATTCCAATAATACAATGGTAAATATAATATAAAAACCTTATACATAATGAAATTAAATAAATTTAATACTTTAAACTATTTAAACATATTCTTCATCATAACATGGGTAATGGAAACATTATTAGGTTGAGACAAACTACTTAGTAAGTCGATGTAATGCAGACTCACAAATTAATCGATGAAAAATATATCAACATGGTATGTTAGGTAACTGAATCACTTTTCATTTCATCAATAATTTGAGAATGATACATAATCCTGGATAATATAAATATCTGAATAATTACATGGAATTAAAATAACTAAATACACAACCATGTAATGCTTAATGATGTACATCTAAAATATATCGGTGAAGCTTCATGCCAAGAGTCAAATACTATCAATGTTTCATGAAGAAAATATAATACTTTAAAATATTCATTCCTTGAATATAATAATATCAATGTGTAATGAAAATAATCTGAGAAATTGAAAAGCCATTATATATTACCATATCTAGTTTGTTTTGTGGAACTCATTGATGCATTCAGGGTCTATAGAAGGCCCTACCCTAACATGTGAAATCCAATGCATTCTTCATATGATGAATAACAAATAAAAATTATCAAAAATATTCCTTATTATAATATATTATAATTGAATAAATAATATTTATTTATCAATAAATCCATATAGGAGGATACGTGACACAAATTGTTATAGATATTGAAAATGGAAAAATATTTAAATAAAATTAAAATATTCACTGTAAATTAATCATTAATCATTGTAAATAGTCTCAAAAAACATGAATTTCTTTAATCATAATCTCCTTGAAGAATATAAATTTTTGAAAATTATAATATCATGAATATATATATATTGATGATATAAAATTTTAATGTTATGTATATAATCCATATAAATGTTGATTGGTGGATAACAAAAAATATGACTCAATAGAATGTAAATTGAGACGAAACTACATTCCATGAGTTTGACCTATTATGTGTGTCTTTTATAATCCTAAACAATAAAATAATATAAATTATTTACAATCCTCCAAAATATTTTCATGTTTATTATTACTTTTAATTCACTTATTACAATGCATTATTTAATAACATAAGAAAATAATTTTACACCAACTAATTTATTTAAATTTTGTTTATGTGTTAGAAAATATATTTATATGTCATATATAGTTAAAGGGAACATTATATAAAAATATTCATGATAAAATAAATGAAATAAATATAATATTTATTCTTAAATTATACTCTTAAAACATATCATGATTGACGTTTATGTAAAATGAACAAACGTTACAATGATAAAGATGGAAGCCCTTAAATATGAATGGGTATATTTCCTATTTGTCATTGATAATTATGGAAATAAGGTGTGTAATATTATATCCCTAAATAATGATAATTATTTTGTAAATACAATTTTATTTTATCATGTTCACTTATATATAGAAATCTGATGATGTAAATGGAATCACAACGTGTTGGGGAGGTTGAAGTCCACATGTCTATGTCCTACTCTAACACATTTTTCTATATGAAAATGGTAATAAAAATAATGATATTTTATATATTCAAAATGGTAATTTTTTAATGAATATTAAGACTTTATATTTATCTTACATTTTTTTTCATAAAAACATACATTATATTTTTCAGGAATATTTTGAATTAATCCCACCGCTTTGAAGAGAGGATTGTCCAAAATTACAAAAATGATGCTATCATATTAAAAAAAATTAAAATTATAAATTTATAGATCATAATAAAAACAAAAATAAAATTACATATTTAATATCATATATATCAAATATATATATTTTTATATCATATTTCCTACCAATGTGAGGTGGTAGTGGAAAATAAAAAACTTTGTTTCGTAAGAAAATAGATTGTGGTACAGAATAATAGTATGTTTATTGACAATAAGATATATGTGTATGAATTTGTAAAAATAACTATTAAAATATTATATTTGCAGTATATTTATGATACTACTATTGTTATATAACATTGGTATATAGATAATTCAATGAGTGTAAAGAGAAATAAAACTAAACAACCAAATAGAGGATGTTACCTAATATTCAGGTAACTCATTCAGGTTTTCACCAAAAACATTACATTAATTGATTTCTACCTCTAACACCACAATATTTCATTGTATGTTATCTCTTTAATATAATTCAACAGCTTGCGCTATACGCAACACCATGTTCGAGTGCACCATGACTTTCCAAACTAGCCTTTGAAAAAATGGTTATGAATAATATTTAAAAACATTTAAATTTTATATATATCTTATATAATTTTAACATTACACCTTTTTGTTTCATAGAAATAATATAAGGAAAAATTCAAATTTTCAGTTAAAAGATGTATTTTAAAAAAAAATGCAGTTTTTCCGCCTTTTAATGTAGAACTCTTCTTAAATGAAATATTTGATAGTTTTATACATTAAATTTATTGAAATTAAATTATTATTTAGAATTGGGACATAAAAAATTATTTGGAATTAATTTTAGGTACCTTTCTGATAACTTTCATATTTTGATAAATAGTGTAAAAATCTAAATCTTAATTGGAAACAACATTTTTAACTGAAATAATTTATAGTGTTAATTTTTTCATATGAGTAGTATTAATGTATAATTATAATAGATTTTATCATTTAATATAATTTATGTCATTGTTTTTAATATCACAATTAAAATGGACATAAAAACATGTCAATATTTTGATAGTTTTTTCATCTTAAAAATCAGATTTTCGGTTTTGACAATAGAAATTAATTCTAAATTAACTAATGAAACTTACATGCTTTTAATTTGTTAAAATGAACTTCATTTTTGAATTCGGAATATCAAAATTTTCATAGGTTTAATTATTGGTATTTTTCTGAAAACTTTCAATTGTTCATGAATAGTGGAAAACACTTCGTTATTGATTAAAACCAACTTTTTTTTAAATAATTCTTATATTTATTAAATTTATTTTAATATCAAAATATATACATAATGCATATATTATTATACTGTAATTTTTTGGAGTTATTTTATAATAAGATTATATATATTTATATTTATTGAACTTCTTAATGTCCTATACCCACCATCTAGGCAAATTTGCAAATATGCATAAACGGTAATTTTACCACTTCTATGAATTGAATTTCAAAAACAAAATCAGACCCGGTTGACATTTTTATGAAAAATGTGTTTCAATAGAATGCAAATTATTTTCTTGTGAATAGTATTTTTTAATTTGATTTATCATGGTTGAAATTAAATATTGTAATTGAATTTAAAAATGATATTATAATTACCCTAACAGATATCTGAATTCTTGGGATACATGTGTTTCGACATAAATAAACCATCTTATTAATATGTGATCATTTATTGTCCACTTGGATTATATGAGGACATTTATTATTATTTTATTTAAAGCATAATTAAAAGTGTTAAATTCAACTTTTAATAACTAAAACATTTTAATATAGGGTTATACAAATGATATATAAGACTATAAATATTATTTTGAAAGGTAAATATATTTTATACATCATTGTATTTTATTTATAATATTTATACAGTGTGCAATTAAATTTATTTATGACACAATGACGATGTAGTAATTACCATATTAATGAATGGATAAAATAAATGATAATATCAATTTTATATTAACTGTAAATTGACACTTTTGATGAAATATATGAATCTTATATATTAATATGATGTGTTACAACTGATTAAATAAATTATGTCAAAAATGATAAAGTAATTACGACCATCACAAAAACCAAATACTAAATAGTGTCAAAATTGACATAAATGAGTTTTCAAAACAAATACTATATTAATAACTTATATAATATACGTAAAAATAGATGGTTCGGCAAATGGAATTAAATAAAGATAAATATGTAAATAATGAACCACTTTGGGTTCTCTTGACACTTTTTTGTAGGTTTATTAAACATTTATCTTAATAATACATGAATACATGGTGAAAGTTAAACTATTTAACTAGGAGTTAAATCTAAATGATATGGTCAATATGTTGATATGAACCTATATAAAACCTATTGGTTAGTATATTTTTGAACCATCCCCACATTATCATCAAAATATATTTTTTGGTAGCCATTATAAACCGAATATTATTTAATAATAAATTAATATTTCGTGCTTTTCATAAAATGACCCTCAGATCCCTTAAAAAAGAATACTTCCCTTTCTCCCAAAATCACACCTCCAAATCAATTTAGCTCAAACAAAGCGTCTTCAAATATCTTTTAAAATACCCTCAATTACACCTATATGCCGTATATTGATAGGAAATATGACATATGTTTCCCTTTTGTTCAAATCAAAAAGAAATCACCCAAAGAAGAGGAAATAATTTCATCACCTCTTTCAACATTCTTATCTTCATCCACTTCTTCTTTAATTGTTATTTCCATACCAGAATTATATCTCCAATACCTTCTATAAACTGTGATGTTATTTTAAATATAGTACAATAATAGTTATTATTCTATTCATCATATGTATAAAAATGTCAACATACGTGTGTACGAACGGCTTTCCGTCTCCACGTCTTGGTGTAATATATTATCTAACACTTCATTATTTGGATAGGTATAATAATGAGTATAATTGAAATAAATAATATATATATTACATTATAAATATTTTTAATATAATATACTATCCAATGTAAAACTATTTCACCATCAATAGAATGATATTTTCGCTCATGCGTGCTTACGACTTACCGACTCCATGACGCGATGAGATTCATCTTCAACGATCACCAATCTAGAATTTTTATAAAATTATATATATTGATTAAGTATTAGTTATATGTAAAAATATATCTATTTGATAAATATATATTTATATAGAAAAATATATTTCATTTACATACTTCCATACTATGTGATAACAGAACAGAAATAATGTTCATGCATATGTACGGACAATTGTCTAAATAAACGATGTTCACATTCCATATTTATATCTATTATACATATTTATATTCATAATATATATTATATATAAATCATGTTTTACATTCTGAAATTATGTAAATCAGGATCTATGTGATACTATCAAGAATAACAAGTTAACACACATACAACAATGAAAGTGATTATTACATGAAATGTTACTATAACAAGGAAATTATTATTAAATGGGTAGTATAAAATAATAAATGAATCATATACGATATAATAAATATTAATATGGTTTGGGAATAATTTAGTTTCATTCTATGGTCATTACTCAAAATGTTAAACGTACAGTCAACTAATGGAATGAAATAGGTAATGGTTAATTTCCCAATCTCAATATTATAAGAGATTGTTTATATGTAAGAATGTACTGGGATATATTTATCAACCATGTACATGTTTCATAAAATCATATAAAAATGATTTTATTAAGGGAATCATAAACTAAAACATCATTTTAATGGTTTTAAATAATTAATTTCTGTTTCATCATTTTCTTATGAGAAATGCAGTGGAAATTATATGTGATAGATGGATCCCAATATATTTCATTAATTTATCAGTAGGTCCCATAAGGAAAAAACGTGTATTGGCACAAGTCCTTGAAAAAAATTATTTTTATTCTTTGTATGTGGCCTTGAATATATGGTTATGATGTTTGACATTATGTATTCCCTCGTTATGAAAATTGTTATAACATTTGATTATTCAACTAGTAGAATATCAATGTGCTTGTTTTTATGGTAATGTGTGACTTATTTCTAGTATATTATTTTAATTTTTATGTTTTAAAATTATTTTTTTATTACACATCTTGTAATAAACATTCATAGCTTATGCTAAATTATTTATCCATAATGGGAATATGAGATCACCACTTTCTATTGTTTTGTTTTCATAGGATTCCAAGAATTTTATTATAATTTATATAAAGGGTTTAGTTAGGTTATTAATGTCATTCTCAAAAGATTTTTTATATAGTATTTAATGTTTTAATGTATAATGTATATATCATTATGTAGTCTATTTTCTAAGTATTCTTATTGGATTGTTCCTTCGAGACATGATTTCTTGTAATCATTACAATTTATTCAATTATTTCACTTGCTCTGGGCTTCTTGGGTAGGGGTGTTAGAGTTGGTATCCAAGAAATTTTAGCAATAACAAAAGAAACTATATTTAGAAAAACTCTGATTAGAGAACATTACAGTAATATTGATTTTTAGGATTTTTATAGAAGAACATCCAAAAAATTTGGTTGTGGAAATATTATGTGGGGTTTCTAAGAAAATACAACTCTATCTGGATACAAACAGGTAGAGGTGGATATGGCATAGATGTACCTAGGAAGGAATACTATGATAAGGATTTTTGGGCTTTTCCTAGGGTATCTTGGTACATGACAATGATCCTTGCTTCACTCATGGTATCAACACTCTCAGTGGATATGTTTAGGATAATTCTCATTTTCTATACAATCTATTACGATGGATTTATGAGTAAATACTTCCTCAATGAATTTTTTTTAATGATTGTAGATTATAAGAATAAAAATTTCAATTTACATTACAAATTTTACATGTTTGGAATTATTCATTGTGATTCATAAACTAACCTAATTTATGCCATTGTGTAAAAATGGTTCCCAATAGAAAGAATGAGAAATCCAGTAATACGCATTATCAAAAGAGTATGAAGGATAATATATTTCATAGTCTTAACACAATATTTATAAGTGATGTAGCCTCTCGTGTATTTGCATCAAATGATGAAATAGTATCATCTGTTAATATGATATGTAAATATATCTCTGAATGATATGACTCTGAAGGGAAGAGAGAAAATAAGAGGACTGAAGAGAGAAATGTGGATAAAAGGAATAAGGGAAATAAAAATTTTCTTACATGTGATAACTGTAGATGTGACAATCGGGTCCTGGTGATAGCACAGCCACCACGCCTTAACATGTTCGTCGGGTCCTGGCCCACTAGGTACCACCCGTTGCCCCGTAGACACATGGGGCCCACCCCAGGGTCCACCCACAACCCTGAACGGGTCATATGACTAATGAAAGTCCCCACAGGCCAACACATGTCCTTTCCAGTGTGTTTTTTCCTCACTCACACACACCCTGGGAAACATTCCAGAAAGTCACCCATCCTGATCACTACTCCAGACCAAGCACGCTTAACTAGGGAGTTCTAACCAGGTTGGCTCCCAAAAAGGGAAGTGCACCTTGTTGACATGAGTCATATCATTTAGACATTTAACCCTTTATCATTTGAAGATGTTACAATCAACCCCCACTTAGAGAACAACGTCCTCATTGTGGGCCCTACATCTCAACCCCGGCAGTGCACCACACTTAAGGCGGGGTACCACCTCTGATACCAAATGTGACAACCGGGTCCCGGTGATAGCACATCCACCCCGCCTTAACATGGTCATCGGTCCTGGCCCACCAGGTACCACTAGTTGCCCTGAAGACATGTGGGGCGCACCCTAGGGTCCTCCCACATGCCTGAACGGGTCATATGACTCATGACAGTCCCCACAGTCCACCACATGTCCTTCACACTATGTTTTTTCCTCACTACACACACTGTGGGAAACTTTTCAGAAGGTCACCCATCCTGATCATTACTCCAGGCCAAGCACGCTTAACTGTGGAGTTCTAACCAGGTAGGCTCCCGAAAATGATGGTGCACCTTGTTGAAATGAGTCATATCATTTAGTTACCAATTTATCCACAGACACGTGGTCCCAACCCTGGGGCCCACCCACGTGCCCGAACGGGTCATCTGACTAATGACATTCCCCACAGGCCAACACATGTCCTTTCCAATGTGTTTTTTCCCAAAAAAATGTGACAACTGGGTCCCGGTGATAGCACAACCACCCCACCTAAACATGGTCATCGGGTCCTAGCCTACCAGGTACCACCAGTTGCCCCGTAGACATGTGGGGCCCACCCTAGGGTTCATCCACATGCTTGAACGGGTCATATGACTAATGATAGTCCCCACATGCCAACACATGTCCTTTCCAGTGTGTTTTGTCCTCACACACACACACCGTGGGAAACTTCCCCGATGGTCACCCATCCTGATCACTACTCCAGGCCAAGCACGCTTAACTTTAGATTTCTAACCTGTAACACCCCGAGCTTCTATGATACACTTCTCATTCAATAATGCAATAGCTTGCATTTTACGCAACTTCGAGTTCTAACACACCGCAGCTAATCAAAGTAGCTGTTATGAATTGTAATACCCACTTTTTGAAATTATATAAATTTTATATTTCAAAATGGACATAATTTTTTGTATTCAGAATATCAAAATTATCCTAAGTTTAGTTTTTTATAATTTTCTAAGAACTTTCAATTTTTTATGAATAGTGAAAAATACTTAAAACAAATTTTTTAATCAAAATAATTTATAGTGATACATTATACTATTTAGTGGTTTTAAAGTATAATTATAACATATTTTTACCATTTTATCCAATGGTGGTCATTAGAATTAATTTAACACTGAAATTGGACATAAACAATTGTCAATCTTTTGATATAAATTGTTTCTTAAAAACACGCTATTTATTGTGACAGCGGGAATTAATTATGAAATTAATTAATGAAACTTATATGTTTGGAATTTTGTAAAATAGACATAATTTTTGAATTCAGAATATCAATTACAGCTTAGGGTGAAATTTTGGCATTGTTCTGAAAAACATCAATTTTTGATGAATAGTGAAACCACTATGTGGTAGTAAAATAACTGATTTTTTCGTTTAAATGAAATATTACCACTTCTGTGGTTTGAATTTCAAAAACCCGACATACATGTTTGACATTAAAAAGTAAAATGTGGTTCAATGAGATTAAAATAATTTTTTGGTGAATAGTAACTTTTAAGTTCTTAATCGCGATTAGAGGTAATTAGTGTAGTTTAAGGTAAAAATAATGTTTTCATAATATGAGATGAGAATGAAACATGTCCTACCCTCATTGGATGGGCCATGGCCGACCAAGAAAATCAATGGGTCAACATGGGGACCCCATGGAGCCACTTTAGTTGGAAAAAGACATAAATACTTTTTATTTAATGTTAAAGTAAAAAATGACACAAACATGAAATGTTTTACTAAAACAATTTTCTCATGGGGTTAGACAAGTCATATTTTTGTCTATAAATATTAATTGGAAAGCTAAAACTATTTCCTACATCATTGTATTTTTTTATAATTTTTAGACATTAAATAAATTAAATTATTTATGACATCATTATGATGCAGTAATGACCTTATTATTTACCGATTTCAATAAAATGAGAAGATAATGTAAAATACAAGGCATACACTTGTCCAAAGACTATTGTATGGGTATATTTCGAATCCGTATCACCTTATACACGAATTATATAAGTGTGGGACCTTTAGAATCCTAAAAGCATTGTATAATAATGTAAAATATCCTTACTTTCCAAGAGTGCCCCTCCTCTCCTCTTATAAAAGGCCCCCACCTCTACCACCTCATTCACACTTTCAAGCCATTTTGCTCGGCCAAACTCTGCCCAAATACTATCCCAACTTCCCTCCCTTACTCCTAGAATCCTCACTTTGGGCATAATTTTTCCCAAGGAAGCCCTTGGCTCAAATCAAAAGAGTTACCCAATTTTAAGGTAATGTCTTCTCTAATGTTGTTTTGTTTTATTTTTCTTCTCCAACCCCAAAACACTTTTTATTCAATTATTTTGTAACAAAACCAGTATCCTAAATATACTAGGATGTTTCTATAATAAGGATTAGAGCTACACTTACACACACCTAAATCTAATGATTAATGAACATACTGTTTCTGTGGATGGCAGATTTCTGCCTCATGAGACTATGATTGTTCAACACTCATATAACACCTTCAAAGGTGGCCATTAAGATGTCACTATATTTATATATGATATATAATATGTTTATGTTTTCCTCATTCTTCTGAATTTCTCATTAATGGCATACTTTATGATTTTCATTATGGGTAAACGCGATAATTTCATTTTAGGATGTGCGGACTACCGCCCCCTCAAAGTGATGTGAATTTTTAATGCCATATGTGGGATGTATAAAGGATGGAGTAAATGATACTATATATAATATTATACTGGAAATATATTATACATTTATATAATTATGATTTCTTTCCATTAAATACGAAATAGAAATGAATGTAGCATTCATGCGTACGTACGGCTTACCGTCTCGATGAACTGTGCATTTCATTTCTTACCTCTAAATGTTATGTAATATTATGAATGAATGTATATACTGGATATATATGAAATATATGATATCTACATCATGAATATAATTCTGGATATAATGGATATTTCACCACATGAACAACTTGTAATTATAAGAAGTTTATTGTTGACTCAAGTACCAAAGATCGACAAAACGACCGTTATTAACTTAAATAACTACATAATGTTCATAACATTGTAATAAGTGATATAAAAAGGATAATGAAATTGAAAATGGTTCTTAATAAGGTATATATTAACTCTAGTTTATCATTCAGGAGGTTAACGAATGGTTGAGTCAAGTCGAACACGAGGTACGGGAATTTCTTAACCCAACTTCCATTCTTTGGGTTAATCTCCTACTTTCAAATTATGTCATGAAATTATTATGTCTTATTTTGTATTTTTACTTTATTTATGTGTACCTATAGTTAATAAACATAAAAGATCTATTTTATTTTAAAAATTATTTTTTTAAGGACTTCGTCTCAATCTCCTTTCATTGAGGCATATTTTGTTTTATACACAACTTTATTTTATACGGTGTATAAACCCCTTTGACTTTTACGTTTATTCAAAAGGAATATTTTTTATACGAAGCGTTTTACTAAACGACAAAAAGGGAATGTTTTTTCTTGCCGTACATATGCAGCGACAACGACTTCTCCGCCGCCGTGACCATTATTTGAGTTTCAGCTTCCTCTACAAGCCATAACGTTTTTTATTGAAAAATAAATAAAAAGTTTTAAATTTCTTTTATTTTGGTATTGAAAATGGTTTTGAAGGTGTTTTTTATTATATCAATGTGTTGTATTGATATCTTGTGATTGAAATGTGGAAATGTTATGTTTCCTTTATGCATGTTTTATGTGATACAATTATGTTATGGTTTATGATATGTTTAAACCTATTCATATGAGGAATGTATTGGACTTAATAAGTGAAGGGTGGAGCCCGCTATACTTCCTCGATGCATCGGTAGGTCTCATGAGACAACTAGACGTGGAATTGGCCGAGGCCCTTTCCCAATTTGATTTATGGTTTTGGTCGAGGCCTTAATCATTTTAGACGTCTTGTCTGAGGCATTGAAAAAATGTTTCAGAATGTCTGGCATTATGCCTTCCATCATTATGAAAGTGGTTATTGATATTGCATGTGATTATTCGACTAGTAGAATATCCATGTGAATAAGTAAATGGAATTATCTCATTTTACATTTGCCATATTATGTTAAAGTTTATGTTTAAAAGGATTTTGTTTTAGTTATACATTGCCTTAAATGTTAATGTTTATTTATGAAAGCTTCCGCAATATTGTTATCCTTACTGAGAATCTGAGCTCACCCCTTTCAATGTTTTAATATTTTTCAGGATGTGAAGAAGTATAATATGAATGACCTGTAGGGATAATATAAGGGGATATGAAGAGAAGATGTTGTAGATTTGTTTTACTTTATGAGGTAATGTAAGACTTATGAATGTATCTAGTGTTTCCAAAGCTACTAAACTAATCGGTCTTTCGAGACTTGATCATTTGTGATCATGCCAATGTTACCAATTAATGCACCGACTCTGGGTAGCTGGGGTTGGGGCGTTACATAACCAGGTAGGCTCCCGAAAAGGAAGGGGAACCATGTTGAAATGATTCATATCATTTAGTTACCAGTTTCCCCGCAGACACGTGGTCCCGACCCTGGGGCCCACCCACATGCCCGAACGGGTCATCTAACTAATGAAATTCCCCACAGGCCAACACATGTCATGTCCAGTGTGTTTTTTCCTCACTCACACACACCCTGGGAAACTTCCCTGAAGGTCAATCATCCTGATAACTACTCCATGCCAAACATGCTTAACTATGGAGTTCATGTCAGGTAGGCTTCCTAAAAGGAAGGTGCACCTTGTTGACATGAGTCAAATAATTTAGTCATTTAACCCTTTATCATATGAGGATGTTACAGTATAAATAATAACCTTGGTAATTGATTGAAGGTAATGTGAGTATGTTATATATGTGGAGAAAATGACACCAAATTTTTGATTTCTAGGGTAAGAAAAAGGTTTCAAATGTACAATTCTTTATATACATGTTGTTGGGACACTATGTGAATCAAGGTACAAATCATCAGAGTATGCACCAAATATTGTTATTGGAGAATAATCAAGTTATGATACTACCAAATATGTAAAGGGGTGACTAGTCATCTAATGTTTCTATTAATTAATTATGTCATTTGAGTTATGTATCAAAGATGTACTAGTTATATGAATTATTGAAATAAATAAAGACTGTATTGCAGTATTATTTCATTATGAATACGAGATTATATGGTTCTAAGAATTTTGAATCAATAGTATGTTATACTTTTTGGAAAATACATGGCTGAAGGAAAGATAAATATTAATATGGTTCTGGTACTGAGTTAGTGATTTTGGGATACATATGATTTATTTGGATATGTTATATTCGGTATTTTTGACTACCTTGAAACTGATTAATTATTTATATATTCCATCATTATTGGGAGTTTCCTCAATTTTGAATTTTTGGTGTATATCCAGTATTATATGTTTTATATAAGTATTGAGGAATAATGAACATATTCAAAATGTTTTATGGTAATTCACTTTATTACCATGTAAAATGAGAATACATGATGAAGGAATTCAAATGAATATTATGTGACCTTGCTCATAAATTTTGGAATGTGAGTTTGGAATGAAGTATTGTAGATAAGTATAAATGGTGGAATGGATTATGTTTGACTTTGTATTCTATTGTTTAAGGATAACTAATTTAATAAGATTATTTTTAAATTTTAATAAAAAGGATAACTCAGAGGTCGGGCAACAACTAGTCACGTCCGAAGAGGGCGCAACATTTAGACCCGCAATCGAAGTGTGATAATGGTAAATCACCTAACATTGGCATATGTGATGTCATGGTTTGTATAATGTAGTTTTTTAAAAATGGTATTAAATAATAAGTATTAATATTTTTAAACCTATATTACTATTTTTATTATAATATTTTATAGTTCTATAATATTTGGAGAGAAAGATGAGTTTGTGTTAGGGATTAGTTAATGGATGGAACTATACTTTCCTAGTATTCTTTTTTTTCATATTCTATGATGAAATTAATTCCTAAACATTAATTAATATATTTAAAAACCAAATATGTGTTATATTAATAATTTATGTTTTGATAAACTGATGATATTTTTATTCGTCATAGATTTATGGATTTGTGGCCCACCATTTTCCATTTCTTGTTCACTTCTATGTGAATGATTACCTCAATCAGTCCCTATAAATATTTATGAGTTTTCCTCCAATTTTGTGTCTCAAATTTCTACAAATTTTCTCCAATTCCAACCCCTTTTTGGTGGGAACATTTTCATTTCCCTTTACCTCTTATTAAAACTAAATTTTATTAAAAATATTTTTAGATGTGGGTTTTCCACAAATGTATTTTCTATTTTCAACTTTTATTTTCAATGAACAAATTCAAATTTGGAGGATTCAATTTATTAAAGGAGAAGAGAATGTAACACCCCAATATTTCATATAACATTATCTCTTTAATGTAATTAAATAGCATGCGCTACATTGAATACTAAGTTCCAGCGCACCATGACTTACCAAACTAGCCGTTAAAAAAGATGTTATGAATAGAATTAACCACATTTTGAATTATATATATATATATATATAATATATAACTTTTACATTCAAATTTTCTTTTTCATGGACATAATATAAGGATAAATTCATTTTTTTAGATAAAAAATTATTTTTTAAAAAATGTAGTTTTGACGCCTTTTAATGGAAAACCCTTTTTAAATCCAATATTATACACTTTTTAACATTCAAATTATTGAAATTAAATTCTTCATTATACTTTAGAAATATAAATTTATTTTTTATAAACATTTGGCTGTTTTCTGACAACTTTCATAGTTTGATGAATAGTGACAAATACTAAATTTTAATTAATAACAACTTTTTTAATAAATATAATATATAATATATAATATTTTCATTTTAGTGTTTCAAAATTATAATTGGATTATATTTTTATCATTTAATAAAATTTAGGTCATTATAAGTAATTTCACATTTAAATTGGACATAAACACATGTCAAACTTTTGAAATTTTATGATTTTTAAAATATAACTTTATGGATTTGACTTCATGAATTAATTTAAAATTAATTAATTAAAAATCATGATTTCAATTTCATAAAATATACTTAAATATTGAATTCATAATATCAAAATTATATTAAGGTGAGTTTTTGGTATTTTTTTAAAAACGATAAATTTTGGAAGAATAGTGCAAAACACTGCGTTATTGTATAAAACCAAAGTTTATTTAGATAATAAGTTTTTTATTTAAATTTATATTGAATTCAAAATAGATACATAATTATTATATTATTTTAATGAACTTCATTGGATTCATTTTATAATAAAATTAAATATATAATATTTTATTGAACATTTTATCAACTTTTACACACCTTCTAGGAACATTTGAAAACTTTAATAAAACATAATTTTATCAATTATGTGATTTTAATTTCAATATTTAGAGATTCACAATTGAAATCAGTAGGTAAAATTTTGTTCAATTGGATGAAAAAGATTTTTGGTGAATAGTATCTTTGGAATTTTATTTACCACAGTTAAATGTAGTGAGGTTAATTAAAGGTAAAAATGTATTTTTAATTAAGATAAAACGTGTCCTAATTCTATTGGATAAGTGTATTTTGACCTAAATAAAATTTAGGAATAAAATAAGATGCTTTTTAATCAACATGGATTAGATCAGAATATTTATCATTATTTTGTTTAAAGAAGTGTTAAAATTGTTAAATTAAAATTTTAATAAATAAAACATTTTTAATATTGGTTTATATATAAGATAAATTAGACTATAAATATTATTTAGAAACATAAAAATACTTACTTCATAATTATATTTTATTTATATTTTTTTGACCATATATAATTTAATTTATTTATGACACAATTATGATACAGTAATTACCATATTATTGAATGGTTAAAATAGTTGTCATTATTAATATAAAAAAATATAAATTGAGAATTTTTTTTGCATTTGATGAATTTTATTGGATAATATGACATGTTAATGTGAATAAAATAAATTCTATTTGAATTTATAATGTTTTTATGACTTTCACAAAAACCAATTACTAAATAGTGTCAAAATTGACATAAATAATATTTTAAAACAATGCTATATTATTTGTTGATATAATTTTCCTAAAAATATAAGGTTCTTCCAAAGGACGTAGATGGGGTTATATATATCAATAATGAACCACTTTGGGATATCTTGGGTTGTTATTGTTTGTTTATTAACCATGTATCATACTAAAACAAGAATACATGGTGAAAGTTAAATTATTAAACTTACACTTGAATCGAAAATATAATGTTAATATGGTGACCTAAACCAGTATAAAACTTATTGGTTGAGAATTATTTTCCCCATACCCACCATAGACATAACATAAATCCTTTTAGATACATTATAATACAAATATAATTGTATAATAAATTAACATTTCATGCTTTTCTTAAAGTGAATCTCACCTCTCTTATAAATCTGTACTTCCCCATCTCTCAAAATCACACCTCCAAAGGCATTTGGATCTAGAAAACCCTACTAAAATATCTTTCCAAATACTCTCTCTTCATCATAGAGGCCTCATGTGGATTATAAATCTTACCTAATGTGCCCTTTTTATCAAAACAAAAGGAAGCACCTGAGAAAAAGGTAATAATTTCATCACCTCTTTCAACATTCTTTTCTTCTTCTACTTTCACATAAATTGTTGTATCCATACCATAATCATAAATCAATTAAAATATACATAATTTGATGTTATCATAAATATTTCACAACCATATTTATTATTCAATTGATCCTCTGAATGACAAAGTAATCATATGTGTGTATGTACGACTTATTGTCTCCATGCTGTGGTGTAGTTATTTATTCCATGATAAATTATTTAAAAAGGTATAATAATGAGTATAAATGATATAAATAATAAATATAACATGTTAATTATTATTCATATATAATATACCATAATATTAAATATTATTTCACCATCAATAAAATGATATTGTCACTTGTACGTATGTATAACTTTCCTCCTCACTGACGCGATAAGATTAATCATCAAATACCACTAATAATAAATTTTTATAAGAAAATATATATTTATTAATTATGAAATATATGAAATAATATATCTACAAGATTAATTTAAATTTATTTAGATAAATATATGTCTTTTTTCCTTCCATACTATAAGATAATATAACAGAAACAATGATCATGTGTACGTACGGACTACCATCCCCAATAATAATGTTTCTATATCATATATCATTCTCTTATACATATTTATATTCAGAATATTTATGATATATACATCATGATTTATGTTATGGATGTATGTAAATCTTGATATCACGGATATGATAAAAAATTACAAGGTAAAACACATATGATAAAGACTGATATTATTACACAAAATGTTACTTTATCATTGTAATTTGTATTATATGGGTGTTATAAAATTAAAAAGGAATTGTATATGATATCATAAAAAATAATATTGTTCGGGTATAAATTAATTATGCCCAATAATATAATATTCAAAAAATATTATTTTTTTGATGATTTAAATAAATCTTGTATAATGGATTATAAAAAATATATGAATTATACTAAGAGAAAAATCATAGGATAATTAAACTAGGTGAAAATTAGGCCCCATTATCATGTACCTGGTTACGCTGATTGAGGACCGAAAAATTTCCTAAGTGGTTTATCTTATGTACATTTGTAAAAGAACAATATATATGTTGTATCTAGATATGTATGTATTTCTAGGAATAGAAAAATAATCTCCATCACATAATAAATAACTTATTTTCGTATATTAGTATACTCAAAGCCTATATTACAGTTATGTTATCTAATATTTGTTTTCTAAATCCATTTTCCTTGAATGCTGATATTGTTCCTTTATTTACAAATATAACATCCCAACCCCAAAATCCTCGAGCCACTACATTATTTTATTACAATTCCATTATTACATGAAATCATGTCCTCAATTTCTAATCATTTTTATAGTTTTAGAAATCCATATTAATTAACTAATACCCATAAAACATTAGGAAATATAAAATAAAATCATTGTACACAAATTTAATTAAATTGAATCCATGAAACCCATTCAATGGATACTTTTAAATAATCTATGGATAAGAAACGTAATAATGTTGATCTAAAAAACTTACTAAAGGAATGTAAAGAAGAATCAATAAATGAATCAATGAGATTTAATCAACATGAAAAGGTAAATAATTTAAAAAAATTCCATTCAATATATACTCTGTGAATGAAACATAAAAAATTTATATTAAACCTAATTAAATAATAATATTAAATAAAAATAAATGAATACACAATGAAGGAATTGAGAATGATGGATATCTAAAACATATCATTGAGGATTCATAAAATTAATATAAAACATTCATGTATTACTGTCTCTAATATAAAAAAGTTTAGGAATTTTCCCAATAGTGTAATATTGGTAAGGATTTATTCAAGGAATCTAATAAATGGATAAGGCCTCAGAAACAACATTATCTAATATGTCCCAAGAAACCTATTAATTCCCCGAGGGTCTATAACGGGACCTATTAGTCACATAAAAATCCTAATTCCTTACTCAAATGTGGAATAATCTAATTAATTAATAAAAATTGTGCCTTATCATGAAATATCCCTATTCAATAAATAATATTATATTTTAAATAATACCCTAGTGGAGGATAAGTAATAAAACGGGTTGTTAATGTTGATGAATAGAAATTCCATTTAATTATCATTATAACAATTTTGATTAAAATAGTTATTAAACATTCCAAACTATCCCATACCCATTTTAAAAATTTTAAGGAGAACCCCTGTGAAGGAAAAATATTAAAAGAAACATATAATATAATAATAATAATGAGATTCATGATATAACATGTCAATGGGAAGTATATTCACCGTATAATAGTAAATTGTTAGATAATAAAAAATAAGTCTCAAAGGAAAGTATATAGATATAAAATCCATTAGCATGAGTCTGATTATTCCATGATTCATTAATCATAAAAAATTGTAAAATTTTGAAAATTATTTATTTTATATAGAAACATTTTAATGATTATTATTACTTTTAAATATCTTATTATTAAATTTTATACAATAACATAAAAAATTAATTTATTTTGTTTGTATTCACTAAATTCATTTCATTATTCAAAAACAACTTTAGTAGGTAGACTATGGTTGAATGGGTGATAAAATAAACATATATGGAATAAAAATAAATTGATAGTTTTCATATTTATACATATATATTAATTTTAAAACTAATCATAAATTATGGTTATGAAAAAACGAATGAACATTACACTCATAGAGATGATATATCATACCTACACATTAATAACTTTTATATTTTTCAATGATCATTATCGAAAGAAAATACATAACCCTATATAAATAAATAATTATAATTATCTATTAAATAAAATTATTTACTTATATATACATATATATATATAATTTATTTGATTTAAATTAAATCATAACATGTTAAGGGGGAGTCAGTTCACATGTCCACGACCGATGTTATATCATTTTATTGTGTGAAAAGGGATACATTGTATATGGTATATTATAATTTTAAAAGTATAATTATGTCATAAATATAATATATATTAAAAATTGGTCAAATATTTTAATTTTTGAAAATTTTTAAGTGTTATTTGTATTGTCTGAACGAATCACATAACATTAAGAAGGCGGTAGTTCACACTTCCACAAACAATGTTATCGTATTTAAAAAATAGATCATTTAATGGTAAGTGATATAAAAGAACTCAAAAATCATAAAAAAAATAATTAATATTTTATATATAATATATTTACACAAATTCCATCACAATTACATTCCATGTGATGTATTGAAGGAAAACTAACGACTTCATCTTCTAAGGTAATAGTTCACCATTCATGAGAATGTTCTATTAATTACCCATTATATGGAAGTGTGTACAATTGTACGTATAAACCTTATCTTATAACATATAAGTATATTTATCATACATTAATTTTTATATAATAATGGAAAAAATTAATTTAAATATTGGAATGGGAATCAGAATAATATCTTGAGAAAGGATGTTCCATCTTGTCAGGTTAAATAATCTTGGTTTTCAAGAAAGAGATTAAATATATAGATTTAGTCCAAAAGATGAGGAATATATTTTGTCTGGTGTGTCTATATTGAGTTATTTTGGAACATATTGGATGATCCAAATTAGATTGATAGGTGTGATGAAGGGGAAGTGTGAATTAATTTTTCTAGTATAGAATGAATTGAATAATTAAAAATACAAAAAATAATGAAATAATTGGAGGTACCCATTTCTTATTAATCATTCAAGATTATAAAACCATTTATTAATTTGGGATCATGGCCATATTAAAAAAACACCTTAAAAAATATTTCTATATTATAAATTTTATTTCCTAATATCTATGATTCCTGAATTTTATCATTTTGGTTTTTATTAATTTAAGTAGTTCTATAACCTATGAAATTTAACCATTAAAAAAATAATGTGTCATTTAATATAAAATATATACCTAATTTAATCTATATATTATATATTATTTTAAATAATTACCTCCTTTTGTTTGAAATTAATTTCGAAACAAGTCCGTGTAATGTTAAAAAGTAGTACTTTAACCTATGTCATTATAGTTGTGTTTTAATATTCTATGGGTCTATATTTTAGTTATAAAATATAAATTTTCAATTAATAAATTTATTATAATAATTATTAACACATAAAGAACACTTTTAAGAATTTAAGATTTTATTTAATTTTAAATCATTTTATAAAATGTAATTCTTTGCAAAATAATATTATAAATTTTTGGATAATATTTATTTAATTTTTATTCAAAAATATAAAAAAGTCATTTAATTTAAATATATTAATTTCACAATAGTGTAACATAATTTATTCTTCTCAATAATAACTAATGACAACATTAAACTAATTTACATCAATTTTAATATTTATACTATCATTTATTTTAGTTAATTAATAGCTAAATAATTATTGGGATGTCATTTCATTGGCATTTTATCTAAATAATTGATATCTAAAAATTAATGTTAAATTATTCTGATACAAATTACTGATTAGTCTTTATAAATGATATCTCTAGGTTCTAGAAATGTTGAATGTATAGATGGTTTCCAATTTTTGTTTTTCCTTACTCAACAAATCATATATGGAACTCTCATTAAAATTCGTCCCAATAAACCCTAAAACTAGAACCATGAGGGCATATGGACTAACTATTGGAATAAAAATGACCTTTTTAAAATGTTGCTAATTAATTTTTTTATCTTATGTTAAATGTTTATTCCATTGATATTCTTAATTATACACAAATAAATATAATTAATTTTTATTATTTGTACGTGTATTTTTTGTCAAAAACAATGTTGATCTTATTTGACTAAAAATATAATACTCATTAAAATTTTTATGTCCAAATATTCTATAAATAAATCAAATATGTGGAAAAATTATGTTTAATGATAATCTAGAATACATGAAGAGAAACTGAGTTATTAATGTAAATAAAATTCACAAGTTTAATATGAATTTTTATAAAATTATTATATAAAAACGAATCATATTAGATAAATTCGATTAATATATGTATAATTAATCAAAATAGACATTAGGAGAAAATTTATCACAAAAATTATAATTAAGAATTATTTAATGAAAGCAATGTTTTTTTAACTAAAATATTGTATTTTTCACTATTCATAATCAAATGTAAGTTCCCAAAAAAATGAGAAAAAAATTATGTAAGCTAATTATGATATTAAAAATTCAAAAATGATTCTTATTTTGAGAAATAAACTATATAAATGTCTAATAATTTAGTCATTAAATTTCTATGTACATAAAAGGTAGTAAAAATCATCCTTACGTGTAATGAAATCTTACATAATGTTTTGTGCAGTGGATGCTTGACATGGTATTGTTTATAACTATCTATTGAATATTAATTTAATTCTAAAAAAATAAAAAAATAATGTCTTGTGGATTTAAAACAATACCTTTTAGTAATCATTTTAAGAAGATAAATTAATATTTTTTAATCTCATAACACCATGATAATTATTAAGATGCATGATCATTGTTGATATGAATTATAGAGACTAAACATTATTTTTCATAGTTGTAGGGGAAATATATGATTTTTTAGAAAGAAATAAAATTCCATCAATTATAGATTGTAAATTCACCATAATGATTAAAATATAAAAATGTATATATGTCAATTTGAACTATATATCATATATTGGTGAATAAATTTAAAAATTTAACATTGGATAGAGTAAATACTATTATTGATGAAAAAATATTTTAAGTATAATTCATCATTATAAATAATAATAAGTTTTTATTTAATCTTTATTATATCTATTGATTTCATGTTTATTCATTGTTTACAAATAATATATCTGTAATTTTATATCATATATTTTCAAACATTATCCATGTTAATCATATTTTATAACATTAGTATATACTAATCCAAATTAATATATGAACCTTTCATTAAATAATTATAAATATGTTTTATTGAGTTTTTTGTACTCGATATGTGGAAATATCTAATAGAGACCACTTTATAAGTTAATGTTGAGGAAACAATTCAATACAATATATAAAATTTATGGAGGTGGGAAATATATCTGAGTACAGAGATAGGTAGATATATATATACTAATATTATAGGATAAAAATTGGTTATATTTTTAATGGATATAATTTAAAATATGAAATGGTTTATAAAAATAAACAATCATAATATTTGTTTTAAATGGGAGTTGAATGAGTTTAATAACATTAAATTTTTTAGAATTATTAATTTTATAAAATATGTTTAATTTTAAATGCTCATAGCTGTATGATATTTTTGTGATTATAATGTCTCATTGGTATATAAATTAATGTTTTAGGTGAGAAATATAAATAATAAAAAAGGCAGTAATGTCATTGAAAATTCTATTCATTCATTAATACATATGATCGACACTGTTGAAACAATATATGAGTAATAAATATTCAATTTCATTGTAATAGATATATATGAAATAATTTGTATATATGTATAACCAAGAAATATTCAAGTTATTGTGTGATACATAATATTATTAAATTTATTATGAGATAACTAAGATATGAAATATTAAATTCTTAGTTTCATGGGTGTGGAATTGTAATATTCACATATTTTAGATCAACAATGGCTTAACTAATTATCTATAAGAATAAATACCTCTAAATTGCGATATTTATGAATTTTTTTACTATGATATATATTACTAAATGAGTCTCAATTAAAAATAACCAAAAAATATTTAAAATAAACTAGTATTTCATAACACATATTTCATAATTTGTATAACGGTATAATTTTGATATCATAGATACCGATCAATTAGTCAATATGTGTAAGATCATGTCCTAAAATTAATAATAATAAAGGAATGAAATTAAAGGAAATTTAATTTTGAATTAATATATTTAAAATATATGTATAAATATTATCATAATTTGTTTATGAGTTATAACATGATAAGAGGATCAATAATTTATGTTCATATATAACTACATAATAATATAACAGATTTTTTTCAATTCCAATGTTTAATCTAATCATTGAGGGTAGAAAAAAACATTACTCTTTGAATAATAGTTCATAGTGGACATATATGATGTTAATGGAATCATTAAAAATCCCAAGTATAGTTAATGTCACCTAATATGCACAAAAAAATTCAATACTAATAAAAATTAAGGAGAAAATAATGTATTTTAAATTGATATAGGATACTATGATAAGGGTAATATTTGATCATGATATTTATATTTTAACTTCCCTAATATTAATATATCATTTAGTTTTTCATGGATATAACCATTCAATTTAATATAATAATCATATTTTATGACTGAAATAGTGTTGATTGAATCCATTTTTATAATTGAGTAAATATAATCATAATAGATTTTTATTTTGTTGAACGATCATTATGTTCTTGACATGTTTTTTATATAAACTAATTTATTAAGATCTATATTCAATCACAGTATTGGTTCAATTTTGTTAAAACTCATTTCTCTAGACACTCCATCACTACATGATTAATGAAATACAAAATGGTTGATCGGGATATATTTAGTGATCATTCAAATGGGCGTGGACAGAAGTTGATCAAATTTTTTATCTTACGAATACCATCACCACATAGGTAGTTGCATAATTTAATGAATGGATATTCCTTAATGTGGTATTTTATTTTTTTTTACAAATATATATATTTGAATATAGGAAGGAAAATTAAGAATGATTTTTTCCTCACAACAGTGGGATTGAAATAAACTATCCCCCTTGAAAATATGTTTTTTTAAAACATATTCATTTCAATATATATTGAAAATTGAATAATAACTTTAATATTATAATAGAATAAAAGTTTGAAATTTACCCCTATACCAATCAGAGTATTTTACATAAAAATTTTCCATGGAAATAATTTTTCTAATTTGTTATCGAAACAATAGAATCCCAAAATCTATTTTAGGAATATTTAATTTAATCAAATTTCCCCCATTAGTAAATCCATATAAAATTTTCTATAAGAAGATAACATAATTTAATGAATTAGAATTAATTTTTAACATCAGTGTCAATAAAGTGTTATTTTAGAAATCATGTTTTATTTTATATGAAATAATACATTGTAAACATTATGATTTTATATGTATTCATAGTTTTTGATGTTATATTAATTATATTTTTAATAAAAAAAAATTTCTAATGAAATAAATTTCTTATTAAGGTATTTATAAATTATTATAATTATTCACATTAGGGATATATAACATGATTATGTTTTAAAATTTTGATATAAAATGCCATTACTATTGATTTTTTTATTATTTGAAACATAATGTTTTTCCCTTTTTAAAATTTATTTGGAAAAATTCTAAAAAATATATATTTTATTCTTTATTTACATTATTTTATATATATTATTTTTTTGAGGTGAAATTTGGTATTAATATTTTCATATGATTCATTATTGATATAGTTTTATTACAATATCGATATAAAGAATTGCAATGAAACAATCAATAGTTAACCAATTACCATGTGATTGTATTAGTGAAAATATAATGATTTATAATGGTTATTGGGGATATAATAATCATGTATAAAAATTATTATATTTATAATGTTTTATATAGATTAATAAATGATTTTTTATTATATTTATATGGGAATAGGTGTTGATAAAATTTATTAATTAAATAATATTTTTTAAAAATGAAGCATTTATATTTAATTCCTCATATTCATCCATTTATTTATGATATTATATTTCATGTAATTCTTCTTGTATTATATAAATAAAATCAAAAGTAATGAATTATTTTTTTCTGTGTGGGTTTTTTATTACAAACATTTAAAATTTATTTTTTTATATTTAATTTTAATTTTAATTAAAATTATCGTGATATTTAATATCGAATTGTTAATTTAGGCTAAAGCAATTATTTTTAAAATAGTGTTCATTCTTTTTCATTGAATATTTTAATATAATGTGGATCTTGATCCATAAAATGTGATATGTTTAGTAATTACTGTATTGATATTTTTTAATGATTTCTAATCAGGGTTTTACAATATCTATTGTAATTTTAACATTTATAATATATCTGTATTTCCCTATATTTCATGATACATATATAGAAATGATATAAAAATTTAGTAAATTATTTCCATATTGTGTATGTTTTTAAAATTATTATAAAATTAATTTGATTATATATAGAGATTGACATTTTAGATGGTATGATGTATGATTAATTAATTTTTTTTCCGAATCATCGGATCAAAAATTAAAATTTCTAAATAGAATTACAAAATGTATTCCATAAAATTATTATTGAATGTTGATATAATATTTATTATAGTTTGTTATGGAATGAATAACTATATTTTAAAATATATTATATATATATATTTTTAGAAACTAGTTCAATATAAATTATAATTTATATTTCTTATATATATTTGACATATTTCATAATTATATATAATATTTTTATATGTTGATTGATCATTCATTATGATCAATAATTTTGAAGCTATTTAAATAAGATGTTTAGTGTGATTTCCCTCAGTATATAGAAAAATTAACCTATTTTGAGTGGATTAGATGAAATATTTCTTAGAATCAAGAATATGAGATTCAATTACCCTATAGTATTGATATTACACCTTAAATATAGATATTTTATTGTAAAAATTACAATATTTGATTAAATCTGTTATTATATGGTATCAACATTTTTAAAATATATAGTTGTAATTATTCAATTAATATGAGTCTTAGTAGATGTAAATACAGTTTTAGAAATGGATATAAACTATTCTTTATATATTCATTGGTAATGGAGTAGACATGATTTTGAATGAAAAAATGTTCTAATTTTGTGTGTTAAGACACAAATATTGGTAACTTACTTATCATTATGGTCACATCATATTTAGATGCATACGTATACATGTATATTACACTATTATACTTATTTGGTGAACTAGTACATTGATTTTAATTTTGACTTCTTCACAACTGTTTTATATACATGCCAATTGGTGAGATTTTGGATCAAGAACAATATAGAGGTATGTTCTATATTGGCAGTAGGATATTTCTATATTTTCATGTTACTAATTATATATAATCTGGTAATAGATATATATGGATGTTGTTACATTAATGTATATTTTTTATGTCAAATAATTTATAATTTTGATTAATATATTTAGTGATAAAAACAAATATTCTATATAAATGATAGTTTTTATGTATTATTAGCATATAATTTACTTCACCTGATAAGTGTGTTGTATGATTGATATTGAGAAAATAAATTATATTCATTTTACATTCTATTTTTTAATGGGTGATATATATATTAATCTATACATAAAATATTTAATTTAATACATTATTTATAAACTATGGCCCATGAATGGATTATATAGTTGATGATGATGATTAAGAAATAATGGTTAATAATTACATCACTCATGTTAAATTTTAACATAGATATTTACATTGTTGGAATATTTGATGTAAATTATTTGAGAAAATATGATTCACATAGCTACATTATCTAATATTATATAATATTCCATTAAAAATGTAACGTCATTATTGGATATTTTGTAATATACACACAATTAATTAAATATTTATTTAAATTCAAAACCTGAAAGGACTAAATAAAAAGTGGGAGTGTTAGTTTGGTTATATATCAATGTGTTAATTTCTTAATAAAAATACTAAATCTATTAAAAAATTTAATTTGACATTTACATTTTCATACATGTTATATATTGGGATATGATCCATTAAATATTGATTAATCCATCAAATTTATAATTTGATAATATATATATATATATATATTATATTTTTGAAAAACATAAATTTAATTAAGTATGATTTTATATACTAATGTTCTTCCCTTCTAGAACAAGGAACATGGATCAACTTTTAACGAGATGATCTGCATATGTTTTCCTTTAGTGGGTTTTGGGGCCAATCATTGAGAGAGGGTCTGTTGTGCTTCATTCTTGAGTGTCAAATTCTACCACCTAAATGCAGCTGGTCTGAACCAAACGAACATGGTCTCACCCCTCTTCCATTCTATATTTCAATGTTCTTCAAAATGGAGGAAGGTTTCAACGACAACGAAGGCGATAAAGGCAATGACAATGCCACCAATGGACTTCGCGACCCAGGTCGCTCCCACCGTGTTCTGCACCGCCGCTGGCAGAGCCCCATTTCAGTGTCCCAACCAAATCGCCCCCAATATATTTTCCATTCTATCTGAGCTGCTCGTGCTGAGCCGAGCACCCCCGTCGCGTTGTCTGCCAGCCGAACTAGCCCCATCCACCCCGGCTTCTGGCCAAACCGGCTCCCGACCATACTGGCCTCTCGAGTCGCCCCAGTGGCACCAGCCCGATGGCCCCATGCCGCCACCGGCTGAACCAGCCATGTCTGCGCCGCGCCGTATCTTTGCCACCCTGGCTCACTATCTTTCCGAGGCCCCAGACGAACCTGAACCGACCGGGCCACCCCAGCCCTCGGCTGAGCCAACCCGAGCCGCGCCCCGTGACCCTCTGGGACAAACCGGCCTCTCGGCGCCCTCTCGAGCCGCCCCAGCCAAATCGGGCCCTCGTGGAACCCTCCAGGCCTAGCCACTATCGCACCCACTCGCGACCGGTTTGTTCCCTCGTGACCGGTCTGCACCCTTGCGGCCCTCTGCGACCCCTCGTGGCCTGCTGGGCTGGGCTGGGTGGAATGTGATGGGTGGGGCCCAGCTGGTGGGGTCAAACCTAACGGTATGACCCACACAATGGGCCGGGCTAGACCCAACGGATTAGGCTAGGTCAACATGAACTGGGTCGGCCAAAACTGGGTCGGGCCTGTCAGACCTGACCCGAGCCCACTATGACCCTTACTTTCTTTTGACTATATCACGAGAACTGTACGTCAGTTTTATGAACTGTCGGTGGACCGGGTAATATTGAAGAATGATTGTCCCTTTGAGTATACCCCACTAGAGTTTTGGGTGGATTTGAGATAAGGTTAGGTTGGATCTTACACGAATCCAACCAGGCCCCTAGGTCTAGAATAGAAATTAATCATAGATTAGGAATCTGATTGACGCACCGTCTATTGCATTGAGAACCCATTGACATGGAGGTCCATTGAGATACTTCTTTGTGGGAATTCGTGAGAGATTGGGTTTAGACCTGTATATCATGGTGTGGATCCTTCTAATGATGAGATACCAGAGTGCGGAGACATAGTAGCTAGCTGAGACCAGATGACTACTGACCGTTGGACTTGGAGTGATTCTACTAGACCAGTGGGGAGTGACTGGTTATAGAGGTAGACCCAAGGGAGAGGAGCGTGCTTTGTGATGCGGTAGAGCAGAAGTACTCGACAGGAGGTGTAACTCAGCAGGCTATGAGGGGGAGCACCTTGGTGTGGCGGAAGACCCACAGTGTGGAGCGCCTCTGTGTGACGCAGCAGACCCACGATACTCGACAGGAGGAGTACCTCAACAGTCAAAGGTTAGTGGGAAGCACTCATGGTGTCGCGAAATGCCCACTATAATCAATAAAGGACTAGTTCTCCAGTAGCTGAGGTTTCGATAATGTGTTGGGGATGTTACATGATACTACCCCTAGAATAAAATCCTAGTAGAGCTGATTCAGTACTTTTTTGTTTTCCTCATGATTGAGACGGATTACTTAATAACTTAGGTATATATATGGTCATATACATAAGTTGGGTTATCTGCCAATTTATTAATTTTTATTTTATCCTTTGTGGATTTGTTAGAACTTGATGGTCATAGGGTCCCTAATGAGTATTTTTATATTGACCCCTACACAGGCTATGCCTGAACCATACTGTATTGGATGAAGACGATAGAATGTATTGACTATGGTTGAGAGTACCCGGACTGAACGATACCCAGAGGTGGACCTTATGACGAGTCGGTAAATGAATGATACTGATCGATGTTGAGTGATAAGGTGGATATCTATACCTAACCTTCAGGTATGAATCCAAGAGGATGACCAATCAATTTTTCATTCATCAGTTGTACTTGTACTTACAGTTCCTTATACTTTACTATTGTACTTGTCTTTCCATCCCATTTACTTTTCATTACTCTTTTGTTATACATTTTACTTATTGTTTTGTGTCTATATGTTTGCTCTTTTTTTGCGTTTATATGTTATGAAGGGAATGCCTTCCCAGTTTTATGGAATTACGCCACTTGTGCTAGTCGCCAGCCACTGGCCTATGGAAGGAAGGCTTGGGGTAGTCATGACACGGGCCTCGAGGGACGGTTCATGAAAATATATTATAGTTAATTTTAATAATTATTGAAAAATATATGTATTAATATTATTATACATTTTTCTCATTAATATAGTTAGTATAGTTTAATTTTATTGGAAGAAAACCACATCTTATTTTTCAATAGGTTTTATGAAATGACATAGGAGATTCTTCCCTCCAATAATTTTTTTATTCATTAATTTGTTAAGGATTATCTTCATTATAAATTATGGTATCCTTTTATCATCTAATTTTCCCATATTTTTTATATATTTCCTTATTTTACCAATTTTATTTAATTTTAAATAGAGGGTTTTTTCCATTTCAATGAATGAAACTATATGATTTTTGGGAATTCAGTGTGATTGTGATCCACAAACCATACTAATATTTATTGATCATTACATTTTTATGGATCCAAGGTGATCCCTAGTATACATCACTATTAAGAAATTTATTTTAAAGCCTCTAATGTTTATTTAATGGTACTCGTTATCATGAGAGTTGCGTTATAAAAACTCTAAAATGAAATTATAGTTTTTATCACAAATTACAATCATAAAACTTCATTTTATAAATTTATGGATATTTCTAAAAAAATAAAGATCCATTTTTATTTAAATGAATTATAGAAATAAAATTACGAATTTTCTTCATTATATATAATAGATTTAAAGGGACTATGCATGAAGGAATATACTAACAATACAATAGAGTGCAAAATATTTTTCAATATAATACTATAGGAAATAATATCAATTCAATCATTTTTTTGTAATTTATGAGGAATATTATACTTATTAGTGGAATTTATATAGTTAAATTTCTATTTTTTATTTATAATAGAAATATTATAATTTAATGTATTAGTCTGGATTCCTAAATATATCTGTTTTATTTTGCCAATTCCAATTTGCATAAAATATTCATACTAAGTAATATAGATATTTTTTAGGTTATTGATTAAATAGGTTTAGTTTAAATTAGATGGGTATCATGTGAAACATAGGATAAAAGAAAATTCAGAAGGTATTGTTCTAAATTATATAGTATAAATCTCTACATCATGCATATATTAATGATTTCTAAATATTAATGTTATTAGTAAAATAGGTAAGAAGGGGTGGTTTTGGTCACTATCTATTTTTCATAACAATATGCTCATAGGGGCTTTAATTTGGGAGATATTTTGATGTATCAATTATACATGGGGTTTATCCATGTTTTATCTATTCAATATATTGCATTACATATAATGATTCTAGTTTAATATTAATTTTATTATTCTAATTACTACCAATTTAAATTTCTTTTAAAATAGTTATATTATGATTTTTTCTATGTTTTTCCAATGTTCACAATATATGAAACATACTGCTCCTCCCCAT
The DNA here is from genome assembly GCA_963277665.1 of Viscum album. Lineage (NCBI taxonomy): Eukaryota > Viridiplantae > Streptophyta > Magnoliopsida > Santalales > Viscaceae > Viscum > Viscum album. The sequence continues at coordinate 345,500,329 of OY728166.1, read as the reverse complement.
TGGATTGGGATAGGGCTGGGTTTCTTCCAGACATAAGGAATGTAAACAATTCATCAATGAATGAAATGAAAATTAAAGGGATTTATAAAAAATTGGGGTATTATTTTCCCTTTTAAAATAAAATAACCATAATATATAACCACAATAACTAAATCAACACAAGATTCATGAATAAAACAAAATAGAACTCATTATATCCAAAATTAAACCAAGAAATATTTCAATAAAATTCATAATCCAATACAAACAATCCTCTAATTAATTAAAGAAAAAAATATTATTATTTTCCATCCCACTTCAAGATCCAACTCTTCTAGACCTGAATACGATACCCTGATGAAAAACTAAATAAATGGGATGCCTTTCATTTACCTACATCATGATATATCACATATATAATTGAAACATTGGTCCCAAATATGGTTCTGTTATAAACCTCATTAGGATTTACCCAATTAGATTACAAATCAAAAATATATTAATTTCCATGACTGAATAGTATTTTAATATATGTTTATAAAATAAAAATTATTTTTCTTTCATATATAATACTATTTTCTAAACAAAATAGTTTTCTAATGAAATCATCTAAAAAGTAAATAAATAAATTTCACATAATCATTTTCGGTATACCCATTACACACATCATACATCCACACATCCTCTTAGGAATTCCATTTAGAAGATTCCATATTTATGAGTGGCCCCACATTAATATACCATGTCCTAAAAATGTAACAATTAACAAGATCACAAATGGTACACACCCCATATTTAGGGTGACATCATTATAAATTATCTAACAGTAATCATGTATGAAAAAAATTCCATATTTTTTCTATAAATCATTTAATTTATTAGAAAGAATTCTATAAAATTTTTTAATTCCTGAAAAACAATCCAATATTTTCATATAATCATTTGAAAATCATAATCAAGGTGCACTTTTTATAAAACCATCCATTTTATTTGGCATAACAAAACCATCGTGAATGGTTTTTCTATCAAGAATCCAACATAAATTTAAAAAATAAATAAAACTTATTTAATCAACATGAAATTAATTAATCATGTTATAATCATTTGGATTCGATAGTGAATCCACCTGCCTCTTAATATTATTAAATGTTGAAGAACGACCCCACAACCTTAAACCCCCAACTTTGATATTCATGATTCGACCGTAGATCATATTCTTTTAACCTAAAAAAATTTTAATTTATCATATAATCATGAATGATAAAACAAGGTGTGGTATTATCATAAATAAATAAATCCATTTTTAAAAGAGAGGAAATATTAATAAATCTAATGAAAATTATGAATATTGAATACTTACTAAAGTATTCAGAACTCTAACGCACCTAAATTCTCTGAGTAATATTTCTCGTATTAAATTGGATTTTCTCTACAACCATGAGATTTACTAGAATAGAATATATTAATTATCTATTATGAAATTATGGGATTAATTAGGTAATCAACTGGGAGCCACAATTTTCAGATATACTTTTTCATAGTTTAATGATTTGATACGTGATTAGAAAAAACATATACAAACAGTGCAGAAGACCCCCCCCCCTAACACGCCTCATTGAGTTCTCTCTACATAGTTTGGAAAATCATGTTTAAGTCATTATATTATTCAATTTACGTATTGAAAATATTCTTGTAGAAAGATTCATGTGTTAGACAACCTATTTGCAAAAACATGCACACAACTAGTTCCCACATTTGATTTTTATGATTCCATAGAGGTGTTTCAAAACATCTACTAAATGTGATCAAACAAAGAAAGTACAAATAATCCAAAAACAACATTACCAATATCTTAACAACATCCTAAAACATATACCAATAATTCATTATAATTAAAAAAACCTAAATAAATGGTCCCTGACATGAAATTGTGGGGTCCCACAACCCTACCCCGCTATACTTTCCATACCCAGGAATTAGAAAACCTGAGTTGTTTAGGATGTGTATATTCCATAGTGACTCTTATTATTTCTCACTCTCCAAATATTCTTTATAATACCACAATTCATCTCTAAAAAACTCACTATAGAAATGGTTTTCACAATATAATCATTTTATTCTCTGTCCATAATCCATACTAGAATATGAATATATGTAGAATATAGATGAAATTTAATATGATCCCATATAATATTAGGGTTACCATAAATTTAATAATTCTTACATTAAGATACATGATGCACAATATTCATTGAATATAACCTTGGTTGAAAATAAAAATGATATTCTACATCAACACCCATTCATTTGTCTGAAAAAGGAATATTAAACAAGGAGATAACATGCCAATCACTCCAAACTAATGGTGTAGAATCCTCTTGATATATTTGGATGAACACTTGAATGCTCACCTCATATAAAAATAGATATCAACAATTAATCACATTTTATTTATGATCACTCTATTTCATATATAGTGTTATTCTTATCAATAAAATATTTTATGTTTCCAAATGTTCAAGGCTTGGCCCAAGATATTAAATCACACATGTTTCCACATAGGAAATTGATAATCGTTATGGACACAGATATATTTCATCAACAAAATACATAAGTATCTAGTGATTATTATTGTAATTGTATGAAAACACAAGCAATGATAAATTTTATTCCACTAAGAGATATAATTTTATCACAGAATACAAAATCTTGCCTTTCAATATAGCTATCGTAGGTTCTGATTTTCAATGGAATTTTGGGTGATAATAAATCATCCTAGTCAATTAATTACCATGTGCTTGAAGTAACTATTTCCAATAACAAGATGTGAACATGGGCTCTCGATATGATAATATATATTCAGTTATGAAATTATTTATTACCACTACTAAGATATTGATTTTGGACATGTCCTCCATCATATCAGATTTGTGATTATGAAAAAATTGTGGAAACATTTCTTATTATACATTACACATGTGGAATCATATATTTTGAATAGTCATTGGTTAAAAATTTACAAAATCAATAGTATTATTCCTATCATTCCACAAGACAGTTTGTAGTGAATTCATTTTACAAGATATCTTCTAATGCTTGGTATTAACCTTATAATAGGTGAGAAAATTAAAACAATTATAGCCACCTATATTTTAATTCCCACCAACTGATATTTTTCATTAAATACCATATTATTTTTATAATCTTTGGAATATCACTCAATATTGAATTATTGTAAGAATGAATAATCTATTCAAAAAAATCCATAGTACAACCATATGATCTCGAAACCAAAATATTGATCTTCTGTCATGTTTATATCCCTAACTTGTCTCTCCCAATTTTTTTTGACATTATAGGTTAAAATTAAAACATTGATAAATATTATTCTTTATTATTGTCAATAAAAAAATAACAAATGAATCCATAATGAAAACCAAAACACCATCTTAGTCTTCCAAAACAATTTGCATGTCAGCAATTGCTAATATTAGCTATGATTGACCTGATGCCTCTTTCTCAGATAATATATATGAAATTATTTATAGTGAACCCTCTAAAGAATTCCAATTATCTAATATATATATAATGTCAATGAAAATTTTTAATGATATCACATTCCTTTTTGTTTTCTTATATTCAAATCGATTTGTAGAAAATGTATTTCAGTATCTTATGATCCATAAAATAATAAATTTATCACCTTATAATTAATGTTGACATGTCATAAATGTATGAAATATAGTAGATAATAATAAATAATTTTTATGAAATATATGTGATGAAACATTAATTTCATTGAGCCATAGGAAGAAACATGATCTGCTTGAATGATAAAAAATCCCAAACCAGATCCTGATGCATCAGAATACACAAGATAAAATAGTAATAATTCTATAAATATAATGATTGGTGATGATTTCATATTAAATTTATATTCATGAAAATTAATTTAAAATATCTCATTCCATTTTAATTGTTCACATTTCCTTTTCATATCTATCATTGTTGAATCTAATTTTTGGATTTTCTTTGCAAAACATCGAAAACACCTAAAATGTTAAGGATACTATGTATCTCGAATTCATTATTCTATGGTTTGTAAAAGATATCCATCTGGATCAATTATAGTTGAACATAATATTTTTTTAAATGTTTTCTAGAATTATTAAATATAGCTCTAATAACAAAAAAATCAATCATTGGATTTTTTGTATATAATGTATGACCTTGCAGGATTCCCAACACTATTATTGTGTGTTCTGCATGATCATTATTTATCCTATAAAACCTCATTATGTCATCAAAAACACACAAAAAAACAAGGATTCATATATTATCCAAATGAAATATTCATAAATTAAATAAATAAAACTATTGAATTAATAAGATTTAATGACATAACAACACACTAAAAATGGATATATCTACTCCTAAATGGTTTTTTCAGAATATCAACCTTTCGAACCCACAATTGTTCATATCACGAATACAATTAAATTTTAGACTAATAAAGGGCCCCACCTAATTGATCCAGTTGATATTTAAGGGGTGTATGATGGCAATGATTCATTATCATAACGTGAAAATTCATATAATAATATATACAATGATGATATTTTCTATAAATTTTTTTCAAAAATGATACAAGTACTTCCCATAGAGTCATACATGTTCGAATGAATAATTTTTCCCTGACACATAAAATAAGAAATTAAATGCAAATAATTTCATATGGTCCATCTAATAATATAAATTTTATATATTATTGGCCCTTATAAACGATCATTCAAAAAATATACTTATATTGTGGGTGGAAACCTAGAGTATTAATAAAACAATATTGAGAAACTGATCAAAAATTTTTGGTTAACAACTCCTATAGATCCCATACAAAAATTATAATATCGATCTTGCTAACACTCATAAGATAGTTCTAACCGCAGGATCCGCCAATTTTATTCCACCTACCATTGCATTCTGATATCCTTTACTAATATTCTCAACACTATCCTCAGTTGTAATACCGACCCGTAATGTATAATAGTCGATGTGATTTTGGAAAATTTCCAACCTATTCATATATTTTTTTTATATTATATACATCCATCTAATGAACATAGAAGCCCGAAATCAATTCATATCCAATAAAAGTTATTGATCATTCTTTTCAAATAAAGGATCGACATTCTATTTTTCAAAGAGGAGATTGAATTTCATAAAATATGGAATCATCTCAATAAGTAAACTAATTATATCAATATAATTTTAGGAAATAAAATAATTGGATTCACCAATATCAAAAAAACATCTAAGGGAAGAATTAAAAACAATTATACCTCTCACTTTCAAATTTCTATAGTGATCATCCAATATAATTGTATCATCTATATAAAATTTCTTACCCAAAATATGTTCTAATTTTTTACCCAATTAATATTTCATTCCATGATGATTCATGGTATTTATAATTCACTATGGATTTTTTTAAAAAAAAGGTTTATTCTACATCACTAATCTCATCAATGAAAACAATATCTCATAAACATGTTATGTATCCCTAACATAATAACGTAGAGTTCTCCAACATCGTGTTGTAGATTCCCCATATGGGTTTAATTGTAAAATTCAATAGGATATAGTATAATATCACAATTTATTTGATTCAAAGAAATAAAAATTTGAGTAAATTTATTTAAATTTTTGTTATGAGGATGATTTATTGATCATATAGTATGAATCTAAATCCTACCAAAATATTATAAATAGTTTTCCTCTTTCAATTCATAACATCATTACATTTAGAAAAGTTTGCCATTAGAATAAACATGTTTCATGAAACTATATTAATGGAAGTGTCCATATCTTACTCCTTTATCTACTAAAAAACAATTTTTAATCTGGTATACATAGAAATAAAATATTTTTGTGAATATCCTTCTTGAACCACAGTTCATACTTCTATACCATTAATGATGCAGTGGGATCCAGTTTAGTTGAATATAAGACATAATTATTAACCATATATTTATATTATATTTCAAAGATAATAAAATTATTAAAAAGAAATTGGTATATTTTTCTTGAAATTAGGAATTTTTTTATGATAAAAAATTTGTTGAACAATTCATAAATATCCGAAAATTAAGTGAAAACATTAAATTTAGAATGAAATTTAAAACCCCACCACTATATTGTTATATCTACCATCATTTATTTTTACATTTAACCAGTATCTCATATAGTTGACCTGTGAAATGGAATATGTTATTCCTCATATATCCCCACACTTCTACTTTTTTGGTTCCATATCACATAGAAATATGGGTGGATTTTTATACTGGATATGAACTGAATGACCCTCAATACATGTTTCATCACTTATGTTAACTAATTAAAGGTGTGGAAACCGTATAAAATATTATGAAAAAATTATTGGTTCACACGTGACATAGGTGATATGACATTCTCAACAACCTTTTTAAGTTTACTCGTATTGTACATTTAGGATGCCATCATCTATAACAAAAATAAAACACCTTTCACACTCACTCTATTGGAAGAAAAATTATAGAAATATAAAATTAACATATAAAATATCATAAAAAATAATTATAATATTGATACAATTCCACTTTGTAACATATTTTTTGGAAAATATAATATTAATTTTTTAAATATTTCTATTTATTTTTTTTAAATTCAACAATATTCCACCAAATTATAAATATTTAATCAAAATGAATTATTCAAACATAGTGAAAAATCTATTATAATAATTCATGTCACTCTCTAATAATTGGATAAACCCATGATGAAGAGATAACATAACCTTAAAGTGTCTCAAAAGTATCATGTACTCAAACTCCCTTGTATAATGAAGTTCAACATATATTTGACAGATACATATATTTGTGCTCTAAATTTACTATTCTAACCATAATACACCTTTCTATAAAACCTATAGGTAGAGCGTAACTACACCCTTACCAAGGACCTTGGATGTTATGTGTATCTGAACCATCAATCACACTATCCATTAGATTTGGAAGTGGTGGATGGTGAAATCAACCATAAGTGACATCCACCAGAAACCAAAGACCATAAATAAATTCAATGGGATTCATAGAAAATATAGTGTTAATTTTACATATGAAAATAAAAAAAATCATGATAATAATAAACAATTAAATAACTATTTTTTGAATGATTAAAATTAAATAAAATAAAATGTAATCCAATTAGTAATATAATATATCATTCCAATGAATCATTGTCATTACATGTGCTTCAATATATCACATATGAAAATTAGAAAATGTTTCCATATAATTTGTGTGTATAAATATTATTTTAATTTCCCAAATGACTACCCAACTCACACCCTATGACTTGACATGTTACAAAAATTATATAAAATAATTTAATACAATTTAATTCTGTTTATATCAAAATGAAATGTTTTTCTTCCAAAAAAATAGTATGATTAAATACAAACATTCTATTAAAAATATTTTTCTAATTCCATTTTGGAATACCCATTAAATACATCCACACATTGATAGATCCATGCATCCACATATTCACACCTCAAATCATCCACACAAGCATTCCATACTAACTATTACATTCTTATGAGTGGTATCATATAAATATAAAATGTTTTTACAATGTAAAAAATAAAATGTTCCACAATGGAAAATTCCCCTCCACATCGACAGGAAAATGTGAATGATGTTACAAAAAGAGTTTAGGATTAAAATAGATAACAAATCCTTTCATTAACACATTTATTTAATTGAAAACAGTTATATATTAATATTTTCAATGCATAAAAACTAGTCTAATATTTCTATATCATCATTTTTGATATATTAACAAAACAACATCCCACCTAACCAACAATTTTTCTGGATTTCTAAAAAACATAAATAATGAGGGTTTTACTCAATATTATGAAATAAATTTCACAATTAAATTAAATTAATTAAATCTATTTAAAATATATCCTATATACTCTAATCATTGAGTGTTAAGAGTGGATAAACCTACCTCTAAATCAGAATCTATGACTAAGAACTATATATGTACATAAAAATATCCAACATTGATCGTCATGGTTTGACCATAGACAATGTTACATTATAACAAATGTAACATCCCAAGTAAGTAATGAATAATATATATTTTTATCTATGTTTATTAATGATTAAGATAGTGTTATAGAGGCTTAAAATGAAAATAAATACAATCTTATGCATGAAATACACTAATATTCTTAAAAGATTGTTTTACTGCCTTTTGATGGCAAACCATTTTTGAATCTATATTTTGACAATTTTATAAACTATGTTTGTCAAATTAAACTTATCCTTTATGATTGGGACATCAAAATTTACCTTGTGTGAATTTTTGGTATTTTTCTGACAATGTTCATTTTTTAATGAATAGTGAAAAATACTGCATTTTAAATCAAAACTGCTTTTTAATCTAATTTATTTATATGATTAGATTATCTTTTGAATTGGTATTAATGTGTAATATGAATATATTTTTACCATTTAATCCAATGGTGGTCATTGGAATCAATTTCACTTTGAAATTGGACTTAAACTAGTATCAATCTTTTGATACTTATTGTTTTGTAAAAACACGCTATTTGCTCTGGCAGTGGGAATTAATTATTAAATTAATTAATGTGACTTATATGATTTGAATTTTGTAAAATAGACTTCATTTTTGAATTCGGAATATCAAATATAGCTTAAGGTGAATTTTTGGTAATTTTCTGAAAAACTTCAATTTTTGATGAATAGTGAAACCACTAAGTGGTAATCAAGCAAACTGATTTTTCAGTTAAATGAAAGTTTACCACTAATGTGTATTGAATTTTGAAAATCCGACATACATGGTTGTCATTAAGAAGTAAAATGTGGTCCAATGAGATTAAAATAATTTTTTGGTGAATAGTAACTTATTAAGTTTTTAATCGCGATTAGTGGTAATTAGTGTAGTTTAAGGTATAAATAATGATTTAATAATATGAAATGACCTAGACACATGTCCCAACCTTATTTGTTGTGTCATGGACGACCAAGACAATCCATTGGTCAACTTGGGGACCCCACGGAGACATTTTGGTTGGGAAATGACATAAATAACTTTTTATTGAATGTAAAAGTAAAAATGACACAAACATAATATGTTTCACGAAAACAATTTTTACATGGGGTTATAAAGATCAGATATTTAATTATAAATAGTCATTGGAAATATAAAAAGATTTCCTACATCATAGTATTTTTTTATGATTTTTAGACTTTAAATAAATTAAATTATTTATGACATAATAATGATGCAGCGATGACATCATTATTTGACGATTTAAATAAAATGGAAAGATAATGTAAAATCTATGAACTACACATGGCCAAAGCCAATTGTATGAGTGGATTTCGAACCCTTATCACCTTATACACTAATTATATCAATGTGGGACCTTTTAAAACTGAAACACATTTTCAAATAAAGTAATATTTCTTTACTTTCCAAAAGTGCCCCTCCTCTCCTCTTATAAAAGGCCCCCACCTCTACCTCATTTCACACACTCCTCAAGCCTTTGGCTCGGCCAAACCCTGCCCATTTACTCTCTCCACATCCCTATCCTCATCCTAGAGGATTCCCTTTGAGCAGAATCCTTTCAAAGGAATCCTTTAGGCTCATATCAAAAGGAGTTACACTTTTAAAGGTAACTCATTCTCTCATGTTCATTTGTTTTATTTTGCTTCTCCAACCCCCTAAACTCTTTTTATTTACTTCTTTTGTAACAATACCAGTATCTTCAATATACTAGGATGTTGTTATAAGATTTATTTGAGCTACACTCTCACACAACTACATCAAATGGTTAAAGAACATATGGTTTCCGTGGATGGCGAAATTCTGCCTCCGGAAACGATGATTGTTCAATACTCATTTAACACCTTCAAAGGTGGCCATTAAGATGTCAATATTTTTATATATTATATATAATATGTTTATGTTTTACTTAAGATTATGTTTTTTTCATTTTGGGCATACCTTTATGGTTTCCATTATGGGTAAACACGATATCTTCATTTTAGGAAGTGCGGACTACTGCCCCCTGAAAGTGATTTGATTCGTTAATACCATATGTGGGATGTGTAAAGGATAAAGTTAATGATATTATATATGTTATTATACTGGAATTATAATATACTCTTATATCATTATGATTCCATTCCCGAAAATATGAATTAGAAATGGAAGTAGCATTCATGTGTACGTACGGCTTACCGTCTCCATGAACGGTGCATTTCATTTCTTACCTCTAAATGTGATGTAATATTATAAATACATGTATATTATGAATATATATGATATATATGTTATCCAAATCATTAATATCATTCTGGATATAATGAACCTTTGACCAAATTAACAACATGTAAGTGTAAGAAGTCTATTTTTGACTTAAGAACCAAATACCGACAAAATGAACATTATTAACATAAATGATTACATGATGTTCATAACTTGGTATAAAAGGAATAATGAACTTGAAAAATATTCTTAAGAAATTAGAGATTAACTCAAGTTTATTATTCAGGAGATTAAAGAACGGTCGGGTCAAGTCGGATACGAGGTATGGGACTTCGTCTCAATCTCCTTTCATTGAGGCGTATTTTGTTTTATACACAACCTTCTTTTATATGGTGTATAAACCCCTTTGACTTTTATTTTTATCTAAAAGGAATATTTTTTTATACGAAGCATTTTACTAAACGAAAAAAGGGAATGTTTTTGTCGTATGTATGCGGCGACAATGACTTCTCCGCCGTCGTGACCGTTATTTGAGTTCCGGCTTCCTCTACAAGCCATACCTTCTTTTTAAAAGAAAAATAAATACCATGTTTTACTATTGAAAATGGTTTTCATAATGTTTTATTATATCAATGTGTTGTATTGATATCTCGTGATTGAAATGTGGAAATGTTATGTTTCCTTTATGCATGTTTTATGTGATATGATTATGTTATGGTTCTTGGGCATTATTATGAAGACGGGTGGTTCCGTGATAAACTAAGGGCGGGTGAGCCCGATATAGATCTCCAATGCATTGGGTAATGCGAAGGAGTGAAACGTTAAGGTTTCTCTGAAGAGATTTTAGGGAATATACTGTGATGGGTATTCCAAACGTAACCAAGAGGGTTACTCCCTATGTAAGAATGTTATGAATGCCTCAAGTTACCTTTATGTCTTATGATTTATATGATTTATTCATGATTTTATGAGGTATGTTAAAGTGCCTATGTTTTATGGGTAAAGTATGATTTCATTCTTATGTATATATGAACTCATGTTTCCTTTCCATGTTTTTTTATAACCCATACTGAGTTTTTATGCTCATCCCAAGTTTTTGAAATGTTTTTCACAGGTCAAGGGAAAGGTACATGATAAGATGACAGAGTCAAGGATGTGTCAAGAAATAATCCATGTTTTATTTTAAATGTGTTTCCATTGATGGGAATGAAGAATAATATCTTTATGTAACCACTTTGTTTATATGTGGAATGTAATGCATGTTTTATGATCTAATTCTCTAAAACTCTAAACCTGAAAAGATCCTCAACGTGTAATCTTGTAATAACTCAAGATTAAGTATGGTTTAAGGCTGGGGCCTAATAGTTGGTATCAAAGGAAGGTTTAGATAACTTTAGGAGTTATAATTCTATTAAAATGATTATCCAAAATATTTTTTTGAAATGATATAGCATTTAAAGATTACCATGTTTCTTCATCTAAGACATGTCTGTTCAGAATGGTTTTCCACAGAGGAAACATGGAAGCAGTGCTAGGAAGGCATACAGAAGGAAATAACCTTCCGAATCAGCATCCTGATATGGTCGGAATTGGAACTGAACAGTTTGTTGCAGTAATGGCGTAGTTGACTCAAGCGATAAATGGCGGTGGTATCCATGCACGGGATCAGCCAGAACAACCGCAGAGGAACATGTCAGTGGTGGAACATTTCATGAGGCAACATCCACCATCATTCAGAGGATCATCTGACCCTGTGCTAGCTGAAGGGTGGATTAAAGCACTGGAGAAGATTTTTGATGTCATGGGGTGTTCAGACAATCAAAAGGTTAGTCTTGCTATTTACCGTTTGGAGGGTGAAGCAGATCAGTGGTGGTCTATGGTTAAAAGTATCAGGGACGCCGATGAGATTGATGCTCTTGACTAGGATGAATTCAAAGGTATTTTTCTTGAGAAGTATTTTCCTAAGGCTGTTTTACTTAGGATGGAAAAGCAATTATTGGAATTGAGGGAAGAGGAAGACTCAGTGGCTGCCTATGAAGAAAGGTTCACTCGATTGGCAAGGTATGCTCCAAATTTTATCTAGGACCTTGATAGTAAAATCAATCATTTCTACTCAGGATTAAAGCCAAAGTATCGAAGGGCATTAGCTTCTCGTGAGTTTAAAAGTTATGAAAAGCTTGTTCGATGTGCTGATAAGGTGGAAATGGAGTTTGCCGATGACCAAGTGTTCTATAACAACCACCAGAAGAAGAGACCGAGGTGGCAGGAGAAAGGTAAGAATTCTTCAAAAAAGTCTGATGGTCAGAGAACTAAGATTCCAGTTTGTGATAAATGTGGCAAAAGGCATGCTGGGGAATGTCTTCTGAATTCTGGGAAGTGCTACCGATGTGGTAAGATGGGACATAAGGCTCGTGATTGCACTGAAAAGGATCAAGGTGAAGGTAAGAAAAAATTTGATTTGCAGTTAGTGAAATTTTATAAGTGCAATGAGATGGGTCACTATGCAAACGAGTGTCCGACAAGGAGCTTGAGTGATGGGAGCAGTTAGACTACAAGCAGAAAGGGGTGGTGAAATCCTTTGCAACTACTTCAGCAGATGTCGGGCCATCAAATGAAGTTGTATCAGGTACTTTGTTTGTTTTTTCAGATTATGCCAGTGTGTTGTTTGATTCGGGGTCTACACATTCTTTCATCTCTGAAACCGTTTCTAGTAAAATGGGAATACCATCTCCAGAAATGACTCTTGAACTTTTGGTAAAAACACCTGGGGGAAGTGTCGAGGAAAAAAGAATTTATAAGAATCTTCCTATCCTTATCTGTGGAAAGAACCTACTTTCAAAACTTATTGTTCTACCTCTAGTATAGTTTGATGTTATCCTGGGTATGGATTGGCTCTCTATTTACCATGATAAGATTGACTATAGAGCTAATGAAGTTTCTTTTCAGAAAGACTTTTAGTTTGTTTACAAGAATGAACCCTTACTTTTGATAACATATCAAGAGGATGAGAAACTTGTAAAAGATGGAAATGAATGTTACCTTGCACACGTCGTTGAAAATAAAGGAACTGTTCAGATTAATGATGTGCCAGTGGTAAATGAGTATCCTGATGTTTTTCCTGATGAGTTTCCTGGAATAATACCAGATCGGGAAGTTGAGTTTACTTTTGACTTATTTCCTGATGCTAAGCCAATTTCAAAACCCCCTTATCGAATGGAACAAATTGAACTTTTAGAGTTGAAGGAGCAATTGCAAGATTTATTAGAGAAAGGTTTCATTAGACCTAGCACATCACCATGGGGTGCTCCTGTTTTATTTGTTAAAAAGAAAGATGGTTCTATGAGACTTTGCATTGATTATAGAGCCTTGAATAATATCACTGTTAAGAACAAATATCCTTTGCCTCATATCAATGATTTGTTTGATCAGCTCCAGGGAGCTCAGTTTTTTTCAAAGATTGACTTGAGATCGGGGTACCATCAGCTGAAGGTAAAGGAGGCAGATATTCTGAAGACCGCGTTCCATACGAGATATTCCCATTATTAATTTGTAGTAATGCCTTTTGGGATAACCAATGCACCTGCTGTATTCATGGACTTAATGAATAGAATTTTCCATGAGTTCTTGGATAAGTTTGTGGTGGTTTTCATTGATGATATTTTGGTGTTTTCTAAAAGTAAAGAGGAGCATGGAAAACATTTAAGGGTTATCTTGAAAACCTTAAAAGAAAAGAAATTGTATGGGAAATTCAGAAAGTGTGAGTTTTGGTTGCAACAAATTTCTTTCCATGGTCACATTGTTTCTAAAGATGGAATAACTGTTGATCCAGCAAAAAAAAAGTTGTGGAAGAATGGCCAAGACCCAAAAATGTAACCGAGATTCGTAGATTCCTTGGTTTGGCGGGCTATTACCGAAGGTTTGTTAGAAATTTTTCACGGTTATCTAGTCCAATGACTAAGCTAACTCGGAAGGGTGTTAAGTTTATCTGGACAAAATAATGTGATGATTGTTTTCAGGAATTGAAATGAAGATTGGTGAATGCTCTAGTTTTGGCACTACCTTCCAGGAATGGTGAGTTTGTTATATACAGTGATGCTTCATTGAAAGGAATTGGTTGCGTCCTAATTCAGAATGATCAGGTAATTGCTTATGCTTCACGACAGTTGAAAACTCATGAGTTAAATTACCCTACACATGATTTGGAATTAGCTGCTGTTGTTTTTGCTTTACAAATTTGGAGGCATCATTTATATGGAGTAAAGTGTGAAATATATACCGATCACAAAAGTTTAAAGTATATATTCACTCAGAAAGAGTTAAATATGAGACAGAGGAGATGGATAGAATTAATCAAGGATTATGATTGTATAATTCATTACCATCCGGGAAAAGCAAATAAAGTGGCTGATACTTTGAGTCGAAAAAGTAATGCTTCATTAAAAATGTTGCGTTTGGAACGTGATCCTTTGGTTAAGGATTTGATGAACTTTGGAATAGAAGTTGTTGGTGCAAGAAGTCCTTCTGTTTTGTTTCAGGTATCAGTGAGATCTTCTCTATCAGATAGAATCAAGCAAGCACAGAAGCAAGACAGTGAGTTGCAGAAAAAGGTAGAGCTGGTTCAGAAAGGTAAGTTGCCTGAATTCAACATTGATAATGATTGTGTTTTGATATTTGGGAAGAGATTGTGTGTGCCTTGTGATTCACCGTTGAAGAGAGAGTTGTTATGTGAAGCTCATAGTTCTCCGTTTTCAGTTCATCCGGGCAGTACTAAGATGTATAGAGATCTACGGAAGTATTACTGGTGGGATGGAATGAAAAGAGATATTGCTGATTTTACTGTAAAGTGTTTGACTTGTCAGCAGGTTAAAGCAGAGCGGCAGTTACCGAAAGGGATGCTTCAGCCATTACCAGTGCCATAATGGAAATGGGATAATATATCCATGGACTTTGTTGTTTGATTACCGAAGACATCTCGAGGTAATAATGCAATCTGGGTTATTGTTGGTCGCTTGACCAAATCTGCTCATTTCCTTGCTATACGAGATACTTTCTCTCTTGATCAACTTTCCCGTTTGTATCTTAAAGAGATAGTCAGGTTACATGGAGTTCCTCTCTCCATTGTATCGGATCGTGATCCCAGGTTTACTTCTAACTTTTGGAAAGGCCTTCAGAAGTCGTTGGGTACTGAATTAAATTTTAGTACAGCTTTTCATCCTCAATCAGATGGGCAGTCAGAACGAACAATTCAGACATTGGAGGATATGCTACGAGCTTGTTCTATGGATTATCAGGGAAGTTGGGACCAACATCATTCTTTGGTTGAGTTTTCATATAATAACAGTTTTCATTCCAGTATACAGATGGCACGATTTGAGGCATTATATGGGAAACGGTGTCGAACTCCAGCATTTTGGAATGAAGTGGGTGAAAGGAAGTTGATGGGACTAGAATTGGTAGAAGAGATGGCAGAAAAAGTTCAGTTGATTCAGAAAACACATGAGAACAGCTCAGAGCAGGAAAAAGAGTTATGCGGATAACCGGAGGAAGAATCTATCATTCAAGGTAGGTGGTCATGTTTTTCTCAAGGTTTCTCCTTGGAAAAGTGTGATGAGATTTGGTAAGAAAAAAAAGTTGAGTCCAAGGTTTATTGGACCATATGAAATTCTTGAGAGAGTTGGATCAGTTGCATACCGGGTGGCTTTACCTCCGAGTTTATCTCAGGTACACAATGTTTTTCACGTTTTGATGTTGAGAAAGTATATGCCAGATCCATCTCATGTTTTGAGTCCAGAGGTAGTTTAGCTGGAAGAGAACCTATCTTATAAGGAACAACCGGTCCAGATTCTTGACCACAGGGAGCAAGTGTTACGGAATAAGGTGATTAAGCAGGTAAAGGTTTTGTGGAAAAACCACATGATTGAAGAGGCAACATGGGAATCTGAAAATGCAATGAGGGATAAGTACCCCCATTTATTCGATAAGTAAATAAATTGCGGGGACGCAATTTTCTAAAGGGGGAAGGATGTAACATCCCAAGTAAGTAATGAATAATATATATTTTTATCTATGTTTATTAATGATTAAGATAGTGTTATAGAGGATTAAAACGAAAATAAATACAATCTTATGCATGGAATACACTAATATTCTTAAAAGATTGTTTTACTGCCTTTTGATGGCAAACCATTTCTGAATCTATATTTTGACAATTTTATAAACTATGTTTGTCAAAATAAACTTATCATTTATGATTGGGACATCAAAATTTACCTTGTGTGAATTTTTGGTATTTTTCTGACAATGTTCATTTTTTAATGAATAGTGAAAAATACTGCATTTTACATCAAAACTGCTTTTAAATCTAATTTATTTATATGATTATATTATCTTTTGAATTGGTATTAATGTGTAATATGAATATATTTTTACCATTTAATCCAATGGTGGTCATTGGAATCAATTTCACTTTGAAATTGGACTTAAACTAGTATCAATCTTTTGATACTTATTGTTTTGTAAAAACACGCTATTTGCTCTGGCGGCGGGAATTAATTATTAAATTAATTAATGTGACTTATATGATTTGAATTTTGTAAAATAGACTTCATTTTTGAATTCGGGATATCAAATATAGCTTAGGGTGAATTTTTGGTAATTTTCTGAAAAACTTAAATTTTTGATGAATAGTGAAACCACTAAGTGGTAATCAAGCAAACTGATTTTTCAGTTAAATGAAAGTTTACCACTAATGTGTATTGAATTTTGAAAATCCGACATACATGGTTGTCATTAAGAAGTAAAATGTGGTCCAATGAGATTAAAATAATTTTTTGGTGAATAGTAACTTATTAGGTTTTTAATCGCGATTAGTGGTAATTAGTGGAGTTTAAGGTATAAATAATGCTTTAATAATATGAAATGACCTAGAAACATGTCCCAACCTTATTGGTTATGTCATGGCCGACCATGACAATCCATTGGTCAACTTGGGGACCCCACGGAGACATTTTGGTTGGGAAATGACATAAATAACTTTTTATTTAATGTAAAAGTAAAAATGACACAAACATAATATGTTTCACGAAAAAAATTTTTAAATGGGGTTTTAAAGATCAGATATTTGATTATAAATAGTCATTGGAAAGCTAAAAATATTTCCTAAATCATAGTATTTTTTATGATTTTTAGACATTAAATAAATTAAATTATTTATGACATAATAATGATGCAGCGATGACATCATTATTTTACGATTTAAATAAAATGGAAAGATAATGTAAAATCTATGAACTACACATGGCCAAAACCAATTGTATGAGTGTATTTAGAACCATTATCACCTTATCCACGAATTATATCAATGTGGGTCCTTTTAAAACCGAAACACATTTTCAAATAAAGTAATATTTCTTTACTTTCCAAAAGTTCCCCTCCTCTCCTCTTATAAAATGCCCCCACCTCTAACTCATTTCACACACTCCTCAATCCTTTGGCTCGGCAAAACCCTGCCCATTTACTCTCTCCACATCCCTCTCCTCATCCTAGAGGATTCCCTTTGGGCATAATCCTTTCAATGGAAGCCTTTAGGCTCAAATCAAAAGGAGTTACACTTTTAAAGGTAATTCATTCTCTCATGTTCATTTGTTTTAGTTTGCTTCTCCAACCCCCTAAACTCTTTTTATTTACTTATTTTGTAACAACACCAGTATCTTCAATATACTAGGATGTTGTTATAAGATTTATTTGAGCTACACTCTCACACAACTACATCAAATGGTTAAAGAACATACGGTTTCCGTGGATGGCGAAATTCTGCCTCCCGAAACGATGATTGTTCAATACTCATTTAACACCTTCAAAGGTGGCCATTATGATGTCACTATTTTTATATATGATATATAATATGTTTATGTTTTTCTTAAGCTTCTGTTTTTTTTATTTTGGGCATACCTTTATGGTTTTCATTATGGGTAAACACGATATCTTCATTTTAGGAAGTGCGGACTACCGCCCCCTGAAAGTGATTTGATTCGTTAATACCATATGTGGGATGTGTATAGGATAAAGTTAATGATATTATATATGTTATTATACTGGAATTATAATATACTCTTATATCATTATTATTCCATTCCAGAAAATATGAAATAGAAATGTAAGTAGCGTTCATGCGTACGTACGGCTTACCGTCTCCATGAACAGTGCATTTCATTTCTTACCTCTAAATGTGATGTAATATTATAAATACATGTATATGATGAATATATATGATATATATGTTATCCAAATAATTAATATCATTCTGGATATAATGATCCTTTGACCAAATTAACAACATGTAAGTGTAAGAAGTCTATTTTTGACTTAAGAACCAAATACCGACAAAATGAACATTATTAACTTAAATGATTACATGATGTTCATAACATGGTATAAAAGGAATAATGAACTTGAAAAAGATTCTTAAGCAATTAGAGATTAACTCATGTTTCTTATTCAGGAGATTAAAGAACGGTCGGGTCAAGTCGGATACGAGGTATGGGACTTCGTCTCAATCTCCTTTCATTGAGGCATATTTTGTTTTATACACAACCTTCTTTTATACGGTGTATAAACCCCTTTGACTTTTATGTTTATCTAAAAGGAATCTTTTTTTATACGAATCATTTTACTAAACGAAAAAAGGGAATGTTTTTGTCATACGTATGCGGCGAAAATGACTTCTCCACCGTCGTGACCGTTATTTGAGTTTCGGCTTCCTCTAAAAGCCATACCTTCTTTTTAAAAGAAAAATAAATACCATGTTTTACTATTGAAAATGGTTTTCATAATGTTTTATTATATCAATGTGTTGTATTGATATCTCGTGATTGAAATTTGGAAATGTTATGTTTCCTTTATGCATGTTTTATGTGATATGATTATGTTATGGTTCTTGGGCATTATTATGAAGACGGGTGGTTCCGTGATAAACTAAGGGCGGGTGAGCCTGATATAGCTCTCCAATGCATTGGGTAACGCGAAGGAGTGAAACGTTAAGGTTTATCCGAAAAGATTTTAGGGAATATACTGTGATGGGTATTCCAAACGTAACCAATATGGTTACTCCCTATGTAAGAATGTTATGAATGCCTCAAGTTACCTTTATGTCTTATGATTTCTATGATTTATTCATGATTTTATGAGGTATGTTAAAGTGCCTATGTTTTATGGGTAAAGTATGATTTCATTCTTATGTATATATGAACTCATGTTTCCTTTCCATGTTTTTTTTATAACCCATACTGAGATTTTATGCTCATCCCAAGTTTTTGAAATGTTTTTCACAGGTCAAGGGAAAGGTATATGATAAGATGATAGAGTCAAGGATGTGTCAAGAAATAATCCATGTTTTATTTTAAATGTGTCTCCATTGATGGGAATGAAGAATAATATCTTTATGTAACCACTTTGTTTATATGTGGAATGTAATGCAAGTTTTATGATCTAATTCTCTAAAACTCTAAACCTGAAAAGATCCTCAACGTGTAATCTTGTAATAACTCAAGATTAAGTATGGTTTAAGGCTGGGGCCTTATAACAATGAAATAAAATAATGTCATAATTAATGATAAAAAATTATGGGTTCATCCATGTTATACTAAATAAATGATTCCATGAGAGTTTTGAAGAATAAATTAAAGGAAAAATTGAAAAAAAACACATAAAATAGAATTTGGGACTCAAATGCAATTGTGTTTCACATGGAATAACATCATAATTGAAATGAATTTTATATATAGCCTTATGAGGGAGATAAATTCAATAGTAGAAAACTATAATTGAAAAAATTCACTACAATGGTAATAATTATGTGATCCAAAATTCATGGAAATAATTTTTTAGTGTTCATATTTATGGAACCCAGCTAGGGAAACCACTACCAAATATTAATAAAGACACTACCACCAAACACCCTTCATAATGTTGGAAATCATGGTTATAAAAAATATCCACTAACCATGGTATTACCCTCTATTAATATTTCACATATTTACCTAGTAATCATTATTTATTTTATAAATTGTGCAACAAACCGTGATCTATCCTATAACCAACTATTTTAATAACATGGATTTTGGGGTTTTTTCAACGATTATACTATATGTTTTCAAACCATTCGGCTCAATAAAATCCAAAAATTTTTATAGAGATAATATGAAACTACTAAAACATATCATAATCACATTATATATGTAAAATACTTAATATTAGGAAATCTACAAGAAGAAGGATGTGAAAAAATAAAGTAACATCACTGGTATTTATTCTCAATGAAAAATGACATTTGATACAATGTAACATGATATGATTTAGTTATAGAAAAATTATTTTATTTCCAAATTTCAATAATTATTACATTTATTTTTATTTGTACAGTGGGATTCTTATAATGATGATGGAATCCTAATCGATATTATTTAACAACGAACATTTATAAATGGTATGCATGCCATATTACTTATAACAAGCTATTTGATATTTGTGTTTTGGATATTAATTAGAATGTGATAATATCTAATATTCACAATAGTGGAATAGACATGAATATTTCCCCATTTCAATCATGGTATTATAGTATATTTAATTTTAGAAAAAATTTATTTGATTTTTATTAATCACTAACTTGTAATGAAATATATGTAATTTTAGTTGGTTTATTAAAGTTTAATTTGTAAAAAAAATTATTATATATAGATAATAGATACTATATATATATAATGATTTTATATGACACCCTTTGATCCTATTCCTCCTATCTAAAATTTTTGATTCATATCATCATAGTGGAATGAGAATTTACATATATTTATCTAGTACAGAGGAATGTTTGTTAATAAATTGTTTATTTTCCTGAGTTGGTAGTTGGGTGGTAGCATGAGGAATGAACATAAAAATATGGTATTTATTCCTTGAATTTATGTTATCAACTCATTCCTTGATTACATCAAATTTAACTGGGTATGTGTAAGATATATTATGTTTATCATATTGTTAATGGGTTTTCATCATTTTTATTTTAACCGTGGTTAGATTAATTAAAAATTTATGTTCTTAATGGATGGTTTTTATTTTCAAAAAAACCTTATTATTGGTAATAATCACTTAGTAACCATTATAAATATATTTTTTGTTCCTTAATAGTTTTATTTATAAACTAAAAAAATGAAATATTATCCAATATTAATAGATAATAATTTATTTCATCATACATATTAGATATGATGGATGAAATAGTAAATGTATGAAATTTTATGTATGTAAACATATGTATCCTATTATATGATGTATAAATAAAATATTGAAAACAAATTTTAAATGATTTCATATTTCTAAAAGATCCTTAAAATGAATCATCAAAATAATGAATGATAATTTTATGACTTACAATGGAATATGTGATTAATAATAGTTATGTGTTAATTTTATAATAAAATTAAATCATTTATACTATGAACAATTGTTAATAAATTAATATAATGTAATGGAATTAATTTTAAATTAAAGGGGATGTGATTTCATTATTTCATAAACAGCGTGATAAAAAATTATTTGGTAATATAAAAAAATTTAAAATGTAGATTGTTTTGAATTTATCTTAACCACTCATTATGAAAAAAAATTATAATAGTTTTTAAAATAGATAATATGATATAAATTTTAATATTAATTATTTTAAGATTATATAATGATGTTAATATTATAATGAATATATATTATATTGAGATTATATATTTGAATCTCAATGTTGTTTGCATTAGGTTTACTAAAATGGAATGCATGTTATATAATTATAAAATCAAATAAATTAATTTCAAATCAAATAATAGATGTTTTTAAATAGTTATCAAATAAAATAAATTTTCTACGTTTACTTATTCAATTACTATTATTCATTTTTGTGAATGATATAATAATATTGTTTCATTTGATTCTATATGGTTATAAGTTTAATATTTTTCAAATCATTAATTTTATTCTGTTATCAGAATGGCTACAAAAGCATTAAAATTATTTTTTAATCATTTACATATGTTGAATATTATTTTTTTATTAGTAAAAAAGACTCATAATAATGAATGAAAAAATTAATTTTACTATCTTTTATTCAGAGATTAGATTTCATTCAATTATTTGGATTTATATTATAAAAAATAAATTGAAATATAAATTATAACATGGTTACATCATATATTTTGATAACTTTTTAAATCATTTTTATCTAATTATCCATGTTTTCAAACTAGTATGTCAAAAATTATTATTTTTGTTTCTAAATAAAATGATTCATTTGAGTACATATTAATTTGAATAATATAGAAATTAAAATTATATTTTAAACGTTTTTTTTATTATTTTGGATGTATATTTTTTTAAAATATATAAAAATATCAATATTATTTAGATTCTAATTTAAATATCTATAATTATAAATGAAATAATAAATTTAGTAATTATAATATTATTTAATCTTAGTTTGAAATATTTTTATATTATAAATGACATTATTTTCTTGTCAAATAGTTTCAAAATCATTTGTATATAAAAATAAAAGTTATTCACAAAACTATTAAAAAGGGCCATGTAACATATTTTTTTGTATAGATCGTGATGTGAAAATTTTTAGTACAAATTGTATTTTCAATGAATAAAATTAAAGATTTTTTTAACTAAATTTTTTTACCAAGGTAAATGTATTTTATATAAAATTGGGGGAAATATTTATTTACATCCCATGGTGTTTTGTTTTGAAATGTAAGATTATTTTTGAACCTATATGTGTATAAATAATTTTTTATTAGTTAGTATTATCCAATATAAATTTATTCATTAAAATTCAAATTATGCATATAGATTGAGGTTTCATTTTATATTATGTAAACAATTTTTTTCAGAATATATTATTAACAATATTATTTTTATTGAATGAAATTATTAGGTTCTTTTTATGCATTCTCTACATTCCTTTTTAGTTATTTTATTTTGTGATGAACATCTAATAATATTTACCATGTCTCTTTAAAGAGAATGATTTTATATCTATGTTTAATATTTTCAAAATTGTATTCTCATTGATGATGTTTTTAGATAAACAATTATTTTTAAAATTAGTAATTAATTTTTATTTTTCTAACCTCATCAAATATTATATTTTTTGTAATATATTATTATCAACATTTTGTACGTTGAAATTAAGAAAAATGGTTTATAGTGTTGTTTTATGATAATGGCGTGTATGGTGATGAATTTAGTAGAACATTATTATCATGAAATGATCATATAAAAAATTGATGGAATAGAATGTTTTTATATTAATATTGATTTTATACATTTATGTAAATTATTGAAAAATATCTGATTTTAAAAAATTGGAATATATGGGTTTTATTAATTAGTTTTTATGTGATTTTGTTGGTTGGAAATATTTAGTTATTTTACCTTCAAAATAATTATATTTTTTCTGAAGAAATGGGTTATTGTTATGTTATTCAAATAACAATCCACCCCAAAATAAACACCTCCAATGTCATATGTTAGGGTTGGTGAAACAACTGATTTACACCTCGAATAACTAATGGGTTATAGATTAACAATTATTGTATATGTCACACATATTTCAGTACAAATATTATAAATCCCATGAATATATTACTAAACCCCAAATATTATTCAATTTTATATAAACTAGCATGATAATATTTCAAAATATGATGTCAACCGTAAATGGTATTGAATTTAATTAATTTCTAAAATGTCAAATAAGATCTCAATGAATTTCCTCATGAATCATTAGTAATCGATTCTGTAAAATCTCTATTATGATATTCTAAAAATATATATGAACACATCATATGTTTGAGAACATATGAGTTATTAGAAAGATAATATTTGTAAATATATTTGTAAATATTTTAGGGAAATTTATATGCTATATATTGGGGACATAATCTAAAAGTTATATTTAATAATGATTAATATGGATTATGAATAAAATAAAACACTAAAATGAATATATTTTAATAAATTTAGTATATTACTAGAATTAATTTTATTATAAAAAATTTCTTATATGATCAATGTAAAATGATAAAAATAATTTAGTATGATAACATTATCAATAAATCCTAATGAATAATAAAATAGTATTTATTAACCCATCATAATTAATCACTAATATAATAATTTAAATATATCAATCACATCACCATAATAATCTCCTCATAACTATTGTCATAACACAATTTTAATATTCCCCTAATTATTCCACATTTCAATGAAATCATATCCCCACCACTTCTAGAAGCACCACCACATCATAATAACCATAAAATACACACAAATATTACCACATCATTATATTATCTCAACCACTAAATCAAATACTATTTTATCATAAAAAAGATTGGCCACATAATCATATATGTACTCATTATATAATTAAGAAACATCTCAAAACAATACCTCACATAATAATAATTCATTTTATAATGTGGATATTTTACATTATATAACCCTTCTCCATTTTATCCCATAAACATGTTCAAGATTCAAATTGATTATCCATTAAACCCCATAGACACACACACACACAAATAGAGATATATATATATATATATATACATATATATATATATATGATTGTGTGTATGAGTATAATCATAATAAATTATAATTGGTGTATTTTTTAAATGAAAATCAAAAGTGTAAGAAATTATTAATTATTATCACTATAAATTTGACTTGTGTGGTCTATTTAAACCTTTTTAATTAAGATCATTACAATTCGACATTATAGATTATCCTAGGTTATAGGTAATTGAAGACAATAACATCCATAAACTGATGTTCCTTGAAAATAGAAAAAAACCTGACTGGAATTACTTCTAATAATCAAGTATACATATAAATAATATTAACAATAAATAATATATCAAATGGTTTCTGACCCCACATATAGAATCAATGAAAAATGAATGATAATAGACCCATATTTATACCAAAAGTAGGTACTGGGATAAAGGAAATAATTAAGGTATAAAAATCTCATTATTTAGTGGTATTTTACTCTATATAATATAGGACATTTAGATAAAATGAGAGCCCCAAAATTACATCCAGTAATAATATAAAAATTAATAGAAACATACGCCATTATAAAATACACATTAAAAAAAGAATAAAATTTTATTTGAAAAAGATACACAAAAAACATCATAATTTAGTGCTATAAAAACATATAATAAGAACGAGATAGTTATTTCCATCACAGTTTATGATATCCACCTAGAAAATATAAATTTTTTTTTATATACAACATGTGATCATAAAAATATTCTTAGTGGGAAAACAAAGAAACTCTCATGTAAGAATATGGATGGAAAATAATAATTCCCCATGAGAATAAATCTGAACTAGAAAAACATATATATGTCAACTATCCAATCCCACTATAAAAATTTAATACACACAAGAATAACATAAATTTATAATAAAATAATTAAAATGAATATCAATGAAAGGGTACCCCATCAAATTTTTCACTTATTCGACAATAACTTGCCCCAAATTATCACCTCTTGTAACTCTCATTTCTTCTATATTTAATATTTCCTAATGAAACCTAGGATGTAATATCACCTAATATATCATCCATATAAATTATATCTATCCATTCATATCTCCATCCACATAATGTGAACATATGGGAATAGGGATAATGGATGACATCATCCTCGTTCTATCCATATAACCTGCATAACCTCTAACATAAACCACAACACCATCTTGTTAATCTTTAATAGTTGTTAAGTTTGACATCAGGTCATCACATCTTGTCCATGGTAACCACTACAAGAAATTTCTATAAGGTATAGGGTGTGGAAAGACATCATTACTAACCATATATATATTTAGAAGAACACACTACAAACCAATTTGTGTTGGTACATTTTACAAAATGTCGGTGGGGGAAATGGAAATCACAATGATATAAAATCTATAATAGAAACATAAAAAAACCAAACTATGTTTTTCAATTAATAATTCCACTCTAACACATAACATAACTATGATGTCACACAACCTCAATTTAATTTTTGGCAACTTATAAATGTTTAACACCCCAAAAAAATCCACATTCCACAACACACATTTCATACCATTTCTCAAATTATTCAATTTTAAATATTCTTCAATTAAAAACCATTTTAATTTTTTAAATCCATAATTATAGAATTTAAACATAAAATATATTTAAACACACATCACATTTTAATTCGTTCATTATTTATCCATTCTAAAAAATTCCATTTCAATTTCGAAATTAACAATTTAATACATTTCTACTATTACATAACTAAAAAGAAAAAATTCCACCACAAAACAATTCGTGAAATTTTAAAAATAACACCCACCTTACAACAACCCAATATCATCACAAAATTCCACTATATAGACAAAACATCACATATGAATCTCATTTTATCCTCCAATCACCCCAAGACCAAACATCCCTACCACAGTTCACATTTTTCAAATATATAATTTTATATTTTACAATGTGATATTCATAAAATAAATAACATTATTTCTAAATGGAATTCTCATATAATCAAGATAATCTATGGGATATCAAATTCATTAGTGGATTAACATTTTTAGAAAATATCATTGAATATGATGTAAAATAGTTACACTATTAGGGTTCTATAAACATGAAAAAAGGGAACCATAATCATATTAACTATAATAAAGATAAATCTCCCAACAACCATGATTTTGACTGAGTCATCAGGAATGTATAATTAAGATAAATAAATATAAAATGGAGTAAATCATGTATTTTATCACACTAACCTTAAATTTCAATTTTACAATCTATTTTTTAAATTAGGCTATTGTATAATATTTTTTCAAAGTATAAACTAATCAATGATACATATTACATGAAAAAAATTAAAAAATTCAGTGATATCCTATCTAAAATAAATTATTCAAAACCAATACACAATGTTGGAAAAATAGTAATGGAAACACAGAGAACAAAAATAATGTAATAATGGTTGATAATTATTGAATAAATATTCTCAAATTCTTACCTCTCTATTTCATTTACTAATCTAATTGTTTCCAAAAAAAATTTTACACAGATATTTAATATAGTGAAAATAATTTTAAGTTAAATAGAGAACTCCTAAAAAACCACCAATGATTAGTATCCTAATGTCAAGGAGTAAATCCAATGAAATTGGGCAATGGATACCTATGGATGCTACTGAATATTCTATTATATGATATAAATGTTGTAAAAAATTTATGGTTCTTCTGTGATTTTGTATTTGTTTTCATTCTTGAAACACATAACTCAAGAGTGAGTAACTACACACCATGGGTTACAAATGATGGAAAAAAACCAGACCATTGTGCATGGGGAGGAATTATGATTCATTATGTCATGTTATAAATGCATTTGAAAAACATGGTGGGATCCAATACACTGATCCAATAAAAGAAAAAAATAACTTTGACTCATCAAGAACCACCATAACACAATAATCATCAAACAAAAAAATTATACAACATAGACCTTATACATGGTTTATCTATGATAAAATTAGAAAAACCAAAAATCTATACCTTATAGACACCATATCACTACATAGTGATCATAATCCAATAATGATGAATTTCAACTGACCATTATTCATCTCCATTGAACCCTAATGAAATAAAGTACAACACCAAACTATAACTAGTATACAGAAGGTGTACATGGGATATGTGTATAATGGTTAGAAACATATATCAAAACAATTTTTATCTTTTAAATTCTATTTACTATATCCATCTACATCTACATTATAAATGAAACTACGTGGAGTGGAATATCCCTTATCAAATTAGAATTATTCAACTCTGTTTGAGAAAAAAAATTATATTGACATCACAAAGAAAACTATATCTTAAAAATTATATTTAATTTATGTGTTGTAATTTTTAGGAAACACTATTATATTTCAATAATATAATTCACATCCTTGAGAATACAAACCAAATATAAATTGAAAATTGGGAAGTGATCCAATGAACTATTCCCCGAGATGGATATGAAGGATCTTGAAATCGCCGAAATGAAATCATAAAATCTAACACCAACCATAAGAAATATTTCGATCAATATCTTCAATATAATAATTTCATAAAAAAATTCATTTAATAATTTTCAATAACCAACCCAACAAGACTAGATTCAAAAAAATAGGAAATTCACCTATCGTATAATGATATTATACAATATAGGATATAATGATTTGTGAAAAGACTTTTTAAACATTTCATAGTATAAAATTTCATGGTGTGTAATGTTTTATAACCTTTTAACAAGAATGGGTCCTTATTTAAACAATAATATAAATTAAAAACACATCCCATTAATAATAAAATTTAATCATCACATGAAAATGGAAAATAAAAACACAAAAAGGCTCAAAATGAATTATGATTTTGTGAATGAAGCTGTGTATCACAATACAAAATTCAATCCTCCAACATACATGATTTGATGACACCCAATACAAAGTAATGGTATTTACACACAACACATTCCATGAATGTTCCTTGATAAAAATAGTCACTCCATGAATTTTGTTTCTTAATTTACGTACAACACACCCAATTTAATTTAATTGGAGACATCATTATTATTATAGAGAAACAAAGTGACATGGATGATGTTGTTGATCCAACCTAGACATGGTAAGAGAAACTATTATTAGTACCCGTAACTAATTCATTCCATAACATCAATATATCTTATGAACTGGGATGAGATCTTACTATCCCTTATTATTAATTTCTATCATTGAAGAGGAGGTATCATATGAGACACATGGACCGCATGATGAACGATAATGGACCCCTCAAGAAAACAATATTATAATTTTGATGGAATATTTTGAACTATTATCATTAAAAACCTATGAATTTTTTTTCATTAAATACATACATTTCATTAAAATAGAGAACTAATGACTTCCAACATCATCCTATCACAACTGACAATGAATTAGACTCATATAAAAGGAATCTAATATGGACCTGTTGACGAATGAATAGTAGTGACTATTATAGTAAAACACATCCAAATTTATCTATAATACCCCATATTTTTCATTTTCCTTGATACATTCCTTTAATATTTCCTCATCTGTATGCTTTCTATACATTATATGTTTAACCTTATGCTGGTGAAAATCAATGTGAGTGATTAGATGCATTATAAAATCATATTGCAATACCCAAAAATGACATTATATATAATATTATGGTATTAACCTGATAAAATCATTTGATATTTCACCTCATATAAATTTATTCACATCAAGTGAAGAAAAAACCAATGAGAACAAGGTGCTCTTCAATTACCTATTGGACTAAAACATAAATCTAAAACTCTTCAAATAACCATTTGATATAGGTGAAAAAAACTAAATACTCATCTCAAATAACATCCTACATCCTTTAAAAATACGTCCTGATATTCTCAAAAAATAAAACGGTCTTTCATCACATAGAAATTAGAATAGAACCGCTGAGACTCCATTAAAAACTTCATAAATAGATATTGGAAATTTTTTTGATACAAGACACATACTATTTAAATATCCACTGAAGACAAATTTATGCATAATACCATTATATTTATCTATAATAATAATAATAAATATATTTAAAAACATCAATTCATAACATCTTTCTTAATGAATCAACCAAAATACTCAAAATTCTTGATTTTTAAGAGATATAAAATATATATTCCTAGATAAACGATGGTTAGTAAATCCATATAAATTAATTTAAGGTTGTGAAATGATATACTCAATATATAATTTTTAGTGGGAAATTTAATAATTTTATAGAGTTGTAATTTAACCACATCTTAAGCTCCATTAAAACTTTTTCAAGCTACATATCATTAGTGGCATAGTTAGTATTGAGGGGACACAAGTCAATAGAAACAAAAGCGATAAGTACCTTATTATAAATACTCTTTAACCCTATCCTAGTTTGAAATTAAATAATACCCACAAACATCAATCCCTATCTAAAAAATTATGTACTGGGGAAATGATATATCTATCATTAATGTTGTAAAATAGTAATTATTTATGACCAGTATAGATGAATGACTTGGCCTTCCTAGTCAATACTATTAATAGGGACAAACTTCATACGAAATAAAAAATGAACCTCTGTTAATAAAATGTGATACCCAAAAATTAATGATGATGTATAACATTTTTGGTCAATAACCATGAAATAATAACCCCTATCATTGATGATTCCACAACAAACCCTATTTGGACACCACATTCCTAATGATATGTACATATAAGGTTCAAAAAATAAACATGGAAAAATTCTGATATTGTGGGTTTCATCAAATTCCCTTCATGATATATCAAAGATCATCATCATTAACTAACTCTATAATCTTGTTAATCTATATTTCATAATCAAAATCACTATGAACTAGTCTTAATACACATTGAACATCCATTGTGTTATCCATGTAAACAAATGTTTTGTTTTTAATACAACAAATGAATTTAACATATTCAATAAAAAACCCATACATGAATTTGTAGGTAGTTTTATGGATATCAATTTCAGTCACACTGAACTAGAGATATATAAACATTAGATTGATCCAACAGAACCATATAACATCACTCAACTTGTTGAAATGATCATCAATCCATGTAAGGTAGTAATTATTTAATATTATAACCTATTTTTTCATATAGTAGTCTACACAAAGCATTACAATATTTCTCACCCAATTAATGAATAACATTATATAAACACATGTAAAAACATTGGTCTATATGTAACCTATCCACATAAAATATTTTATTAATATTCCAAACTATAAATACTAAAAGGGTAAACTTAAATATATGTAAATAAAAATTACAGATGCACATTTCTATAAATCTAACCCAACCCCAATATCACAATGAGAGGGTTGATAACATCCTACTCCTGAAAATCTTAATGAATTTACAATATTAATGTAGGTGTCTTCACAAAACTATCATCTACACATTCATCTAATAACTCCCCCATAATTATATTAAAATATCTCTAAATGTCTACATTACAAATGAAAACTATAATCACCTTTGAAAAAATAACATTGATCATCCACATATGAGAATATAACTCCCATTGGTATGTAGTAAAAAACAACACACATTTCATACACAATTTTTTTTCATTGATTACATTGTAAAAAATCATAAACATTCAGAAAAGATCCCCACCTTTTAAATTCTTCCCCATTTTCAGTCCCTGCCCTTATTACACATGAATCAATGTATCGTGGTTTATATTTAGAATATTCATGTGTCTAGAAAATAGATTCATATTTATATCTCTTCTTATACATGTAATAAAAGGAAAGAATTATTTTTTATATAACATGAATATGAAAAGGAATTAATACTTTGTTGATGATAGTCTGATCATACCTCGAATTAGTATTTTCCACACAGTGCTAGACCATCCATAAGATGAATTTTTTCTTGATTATATATCCTACACCTATGTTGATAACCAGCTACATTTTCATGCTTATTAAAATGCCTAAAATAATTAGGAACGTCATTTGGTAAAAATTTAAATTACCAATTTCCATATAGTAAAACAAAGTCCTTCAAAAAAAACTACTAAAATGAACTCACTAGTGGGTACTATTGGGAATGTTGTATAATAATACCACCTATATAATTATTTAATACATGTATTATATGTAACTAATTACAATGGTGACCACATCCACCATAGGTGAGGCACCTTAACTGATGACATCTTCAAAAATCACATACAATACTAGATGATGAATGTTGAAAAATAATATGCGGACATCAAATCTATAATTGTTGAAACATTGATGATCATTGTGAGCGAGACATTTTTCTAAAAAATATATTACTCAAATAAAACATCATGTTCTTCTCACATGGTATCCCACCAAATTAGTGAATATTCACTATCACCATAATCATTATTATGTAATTAAAAATATGTACACATCACAAAATGATAATTTATACACATTATAGAATGGTGGATTTCATGATCAAGGAACCCTTAAAATAATCCACATCAAGAAAAATTATAGTGGTTAATTAAAAACTTTCCTTTTCCATTATTCAAATTTATGACATAGACAAGATCCATTATTGAAGAGAAATTATATCCTACCTATTATGACCACTAATATTCAATAACATGAAATTATATTATATATTATTATGAATTTATAGCCAAGATACATCATCCAATAACTACACTTCATTAAAAAATTTCCTCCATAGACATGCTACACCTCTAATTTGACTGATTGTGAATGATACCAAAAACGATATCGCGAAATAAAATAAATAAAGGATCTTTTGACCTACACAAACAAATATTTTGTGTCACGATCCTAGAATATAACCCCATTATTCCACAAATTATACCTCAAGAAGGATCACAATATCTCCTTCCACTATATCTCTTTCTTAAAAGGACTAACACTCTTAAGATCAACTAGGTCAATCTAACAGACCTCGTCAGCCTAAAATAATGGATGTTGTTCTCATGTGATCATTGTAATATAAAGAATTAATGATATACTATGCCCAAACATAATGATTTTGTGTAACACTGTGTAATTTAATTTTACCTTTGTGTGATCATTCTAGTAAAATTCCTACACAGAAAACCATGATGCATGTACCTCCAATTATTGTATAAACTATTAGTGGTGTAACATCAATATCTCTCTCAGGAGGATACAAAAACTATTATTTATATCATTCGGTGACCTAAAATACCATTTCATTGTTTTTATTTCCAGGAATATATCTAAAACCATGATCAACTAAAAAAATGTCAGTTACAACCCATGTAATCCTCTTTTTTCCATTCTTTTATACATTATCCAATCTCATAACCAAAACCTACCATAAAACTATGTTATTACCCTTCCCTTAAAATTATTCATTATTTGGATATAAATAATAGATGATAGATAATGAACCCTAAACTCCCACCTTCAATAAGACCCATGATTAAGGGAAGAATCAATGGTATAAAAATTACATATATGGGAGAAATTACCCCTATATAATATAGTATATATATATATAAGAAAAAAATAATCACATAATATATTAGTATGTAAAAATAATCCATCAATCCATTCTATGATAATGAATATATTTAATGTGAGTCTCTATGACACCCCGACACCAGTGCCACTAAACGGTGCCATGATCTTGTTGGCCACCTGCGCTCAATCACAACTCCCTGTATGGTAGAGGGTGACTACTAGTGGGGAGGGTCTGGTAAGTTAGTATTGGGAGAATATACAATATTTTATAAGAATAAAATCTCCAATCAAATGAGTAACAACAACAAATAAATGAAAAAGAATATAAATAATCTAAATAATACAATTTCATTAGGTAGTCAGGACAATAAAATAATATAATCAACTGAAAGGTAAAAAATTATAGTACAATGAATGTTTCATGTTTCTACACCGATACTAAATTTGGTGACACAAAACTACACCAAAGGTTCTAAACAACATTTGTTTTCCTCTCCCATGATTCAATCCCAAACAAAAACATATATTAGGTCCATTCCATTATAATATCTTGAAAAAACGTTTATTAGGGTGTCAATCAGGAGGCCCAAATTTCATGTCAATACAACTTAGTATGCCACCACAAATGGTGTATAATAAAAAGTCCAGTCAAAAAACAATGCATGATGTTCAATGAAAAAATGAATACAATTAAATATTTAACTACTATCACATTATGAAATAATATTTAATCATCACATATATTTCATTACAAAATCATGTTTCACTTTTGAATCATCATTCATTATTTTTAACCATTTTGTGTAGTTCATTAGGCCTAGCACCCCAAATATCATTATGTGTCGGTCGCCATACTTATCACTCTATATCTTATTCCGGGTGGGTGATCATGCCTATCACCCTATAATCTCATTAAATGTAGGTCTTCATCCCTAGAACCATATAATCTTAATCTTGTATAACTATTGGGGAGGCACTCCATGTCCAAATCAAATCGTCTATTTAGTCTAGAAATCTCTGTCTAGAACCACAAAAATCACATACATTTAAATATTCATTAATTCAAAATAATTAGTCACATAATTACATTACTAATCAAAATTTTATAAAAAAATTAAAAATTATATTATTTATCTCATAAATTAACTATGAAAATAACCCACTAATTAATTTATCAATTAATTAATCAATCAACTCAAATATAATTTCAAAATTAATTATTCCAAATTAATCATCCTAATCAAATTAAAACTTGTCATAATTAAATGTCTCAGTTAATTACCTATGATCAATATCATGTCACATAATTAATTCTCACAGTTAATTATCATTGGTCAATATCATGAGACATAATTAATTCTTACAATTTATTATCTTACATATCCAAACATAGATTCAAAATTATTTCCCTCTTAATTAATTTTCTTATCAAAATAAAATAAATATCTCAATTATAATATCTCAACCCATAAAAAATTACCAAAATTTCTATTTGGGTATCCCCCCATCATTTTCTCCATGATTCAATTATCAATTAATCCCCATGGAGAACACTATTCAATTCCACATTCCTAATTACTCCAATTTCAGAAATCATTTATCAAGGG
Organism: Viscum album; assembly: GCA_963277665.1. Classification (NCBI taxonomy): domain Eukaryota; kingdom Viridiplantae; phylum Streptophyta; class Magnoliopsida; order Santalales; family Viscaceae; genus Viscum; species Viscum album. The sequence continues at coordinate 345,465,196 of OY728166.1, read as the reverse complement.
AATCTAGAAAATAAAAAACTCACATACTCATATAAAAAACATGACTATGGTTGTTCGATATATACAACCTTCTTCCGTTTATTTATGGATGTTTACCTAATGGAAATCTCAAATTTCATAGATACACAATGACATTGATCTTGCATTAGATCTAAATACCTAATCCAAAATAAAGATCAAGAAATCTAGATCTTTCAAATCTAGATCTACATCCATAATCGTATATCATAATCCGTAATCACTGGTGTACATCAATGGAAATTGTAGAAATATACACTAAAATTATTAATAAAGAATTTGGAAAATAAAGGGATGTGAAATGAGACGAAATCCGCTTACCGGGAAGAGATCAGATCATCAATCGAGTAATTTTATCTCATAGAACAGTGTTCTGATCACTTGGAATCCCTCCCAAAGGCTGTAAGAACACCTTGAATTTGTCGATCCCAGGAAAAGGTCGAAATATAGGAGTGTGGGGTGTTATGATGTTTTAAAAAGGATGTTTGGATTATTAAATCCTCGTGAATTGTTTGTTGGGTAGAAGCACATGGTTAGGTAAAACTATGTACCAACCATTTGGTATTCAACTACCTGCACGGCTCAATAGATCATGGTTTGGAAAACTGTGTGCCAACCATTCTAACCTCCATTACTTGCAAGGTTAGGTTGGGCACAGTTTTTCCAAACCATGTGTAAAGTATACACATACCCTTATTATCCCATGTTTCATTATAACATCACCCGAACACACTCCAATTCATTCTTTATCCCAATAGTACGTAATAATAATGGAAAGTTCCTAAAAAAATTCTCAAGAATGTTCTAGAAAAGGTAGCGATCTTACAATCTCCCCACCTTATAACAGCTCATCCTATAGCTATGATCCCAAAATTCATTATGAATCTGAGAAAAAATTATTAGGCCATTGACCCCTCAAGTCTGCATCTCATTCCAAATATTTCCCTTTAACACTTATATCTTGCTATAACTCTTGAACTAATGGTACAATATTTACCAATAAGACTTTTATAATACAACCCTACACATGTATTAGATGATCCTCAAAAGGCGCATCTCTCTCGAGGTCAACCCCCTCTATATCAATCACATGATAAGTGTCATGGTGTATATGTTTTAGTTGTTACACATGGAAAACAGCCAGTATAGAACATAATTATTGTGGATGTGTTAATCAGTATGTCACTGGCCCGATTCTCACATCCACATGAAATGGTCCTAAAAACCTTGGCGTAATCATTTCATACATTTGTATCTGAAGGTAACCCAATATAGTAAACAACTAAAGCAATACACGATCACCCTCTATAAACTATAGGGATCATCATCATCTATCAACATTCTAATTATGAAAACATTGAGATATATACATATGTTTCGGAACCAATTACACATTCTATGATGTCTCCTAAATGAGACTTGGTCCCAACATCTATGACTCACCAGTCTCTGACCAACATAGCATTAATCTACAAGGTCTTCGATAATGTTCTTAATACGGTTCCATATGTATATTTTCTTGATAACTATTTTTATAGGAAAACTCTATTAAAGACAACTGTTTCTCCCAATAACCACAAATGTTAAGAACACATTCCCATTCCTTATCCTATAACACACGGAGGGTACTCTACAATTACACATTTGTACATGGGTGGAAGATCGTACGTAACTAAAATTTTATTCTAGGCGTCTTCTATAAACCCTTCTTGATGTATGAAGCAAGGAATGAATTGTGATATAAAACTACATTCCATGTAACCCCTTGAAAAAAAAACTCTCTCCCTCACATTTTGTTCTCCCAGTTATTCTACTGTAATTGTTTCCCTAATAGGAATAAAACTTCTACATTCATTAGTTGATCCACAATGACCCAAATAAAATCATTCTTCATAAGAGTCATTATATGTCCTACCATGTAACCTATATTAACGTCATCCCACATCCATTAAAAAATAGGCAGTAGTTTTAATTGGCCTCTAGGTTGTTGATTCACTTCCATCACATGATGATAGGTGAAACATCTTATTAAGAACCCTACAATCCTCTTTTTCATGCTTGGACACAAATACTATTAGCATAAGTCATGGAAATTTTTTTACCCTAGGATGTACCAACCAACTTGATGCGTGATATTATCCCACTAGTTTATCTATCTTACTTGTAGTCACAACAACCTGATTTTTCACAAAGACATTTTCACCTTATCAATTATCCAGTCTGAAGGTGTCTCCCCACCTTCACGTATTTCCTTTACAGATAAAAATTATGGATCCCCATATTTCCTATCCTTGATCCATTGCAAGTGTGTAGACTCTAATGCTGTTGAAAATAGAATCATCATTTATAGACTCTCCTAAAGTACCACAATCATTTCTACCAGCATTATCATCACAAACCAATCTATACTCAACTCATTGACAAATTTTGTCTGAGTTTTTTTTCTTATGGTATCATCCACACTATTCTCTTTCAACGTGTATATTCTAGTTCAAAATAAAATGTCTTCCTATACTCGATCCATATTCACCACCAATGATTTATTTCGGGTTGGGAAAAGATATTATCCAAGGTTTTTTATCTGAAAAACTAAAAAATTTCCCTCCAAGATATATTGTCACAAATACATAACAACAATAACCAATGATTCCATCTTTAGGTCATGTTTTGGTTAATTTAGTTCATTTGGCAGTAGTATCCAAGGCCCATGAGTAATGACTCAATCCCCTTGCAACAAAACATATCTGAGTTTGATCCCAGAAGCATCAAAATACATTATGTACCCCACAGCTGACTCAGTTATGTTCAAAATTGGTGTCAATGTCAAGAACATATTCAACTCCTAGAAATCATTATCCCATGTTTGTGTCTTCTCAAACATTATGCATTTCTTTTTCAAACATGATGGCGGTGCTGATAATCAAGAAATGACCTCGATGAACCTCTAGTAATAACCAATTTATCCTAAAAAAGACCAGACATCAAAAACATTATTGTGATGCTATCCCAAAACCACAACAAGATCTTTATTTAGGTCTATTTCCACTCCTTCAGTTGATATGTTATTCCACAAAAAGTGTACCCTATCATTCAAAAACTAACCTCCATATAGCATGGAATATAGAAGATGCTTTATCAATGTACCATAATGATGTCAATATGTTGAGGATGGTCATCATGATTCTTAATGTACACCATTATGTAATTCCCAAACACTACAAACAAATGATCTATGTATGGGTTAATGATCATATTTATCAAGGCCATGAAAACAACTAGAGAATTTGTCAACCCAAATAGAATTATGACTAACTCATAAAGGGCATAGATTCTTCTAAAAGAAGATCCTGGTATATCAAATGTTTGAACTCTCGCCTGATGATACCATAACCTTAGATAGTTCTCTGAGAACACATGTTCTCCATTAAGCTGGTCAAAGAGATCATCGATACACAAAAGAATATATCGGATCATTATGGTCATTTTATTCATCATCTGGAAATCAACACACAAACATATACTTACATTGGAATTCTTTGAAAACAAAACAGGTGATCTCCAAGGTGACATACTTAGACAGATAAACAATTTATCCTTCCCTCCTCCAACTACCTTTTGAGATCCTAAAGCTCAGTTGGTTCTACTCTATAAGGTGGAATAGATACTAGATCATACCCTGGCTTGAGATCATTAGTGAATTCTACATATCTCCAAAGTGGTAACCCTAAAAATTCTTTAGGAATGTCATCCTAAAATAGTTAAACTACTACTGGAAGGACGTCTTCCCTACCAATCCCATTATCTAGAAAATGACTAGAAACATTCACCCTATGCTATCCCAATTGATGAGTAATTAGACTAGCTCATCCTTCAGGGATATGAATTCACTACAATGTATATTTTGGTCACCCATAGGAGATACAAAGTTTACTCTCCTATGATAACAATATATATTATATCTTTATGAAACTAGAAAGACCATACCCATAATCATGTCGAATCACATTATATCAAGGGCGTATATATATCCCAAAAAATTATACTCTCACATATATAGTTAACATCCTTTTCACAAATAGATATCATTAGGCCGTGTTACCTACGATGTATCGATATTTATTACTCCTCTTACAAAATCCACCTGCAGGCTCAATTCATTAACATGATTTTCATATATAAAGGCATGAGAGGTACCGGTATCAAAGAAGGAAGTAGATAAATTTGAATCAACTAGAATGGTACCTCTCATTATTGATTGACCAACAACCCTCTCCAAATGTATAGGCTGCACTACATGTATCTGGCATTCCCCTCTTCTTGGTAGTGTCATCAGACTACCTGAGTAGCACCACTATTATGATATGGGAACTCTTATCATGAAACACCACATCTAAAACTGATTTCTCATCCTGATGAGGAACTCCATATGCCAAATCTATTTGGTGTAGAAGGCCTAATTCCCACAATTTTGCTCTAAGCTGCTGATCCGTCAGCCCTAGTCACATGACGCTTCTTGTAGAAATTTTGTTGATATCCCCACCATACACAAATATAACACCCCATGATTTTATATTACGTTATATCATTAAATTAATATAATAGCTTGCGCTACACAGAACATCGAGTTCGAATGCACCACAACATACAAAATTAGCCGTTAAAAAAGTATTTATGAACAGTATTAACTGTATTTTGAATCTTATATACTCTATATAATTTTAACTCCCATATTACGTGTTTCATAGACATAATATAAGATCATATTCAATTTTTTAGATAAAGGAAGTATTTTTGAAAAATGTAATTTTACAGCCAATTAATGTGAATTTTTTTAAATGCAATACCTGTCACTTTAATATTATATTTGACAAAATATACATATGATTTAGAACTTGTAACTAAAAATTTTGTTTGCATAAATTTTTGGTACTTTTCTTATTACAATCATATTTTGAGGAATAGTAAACAATACTATTTTTTAATTGAAAATAATATTTTTAATCGATATGATTTATAGTTTTAAATTATTAATTTGAATTGTTTGAAAGTATAATGAGATTACCTTTTTATCATTTAATACAATTTAGGTCATTATATTAAATTTCACACTTTAATTTGACCTAAACACAAGTCAATGTTTTGATAGTTTTTACTTTTTGAAAACCCCACTATTTTTTTGACAATCAGAAATAATTTTAATTTAATAAATTAAACTTATATGTTTTTAATTTGGTAAAATAATCTTCATTTTTTAATTCAAAATATCAAAATTATATTAGGGTAAATTTTTGGTATTTTCCTAAAAACGTCCAATTTTTGATAAACAATGAAAAACATTGTGTTATTATTTAAAACTGAATATTTATTTAAATAATTATTTATTTTTTATAAATTTATTTTAAGTAAAAATATATATATATATAATACCTATATATGTTCAGTTTAATTGCAAGGAGTCATTTTATAATAAAATTTTATTTAAAAAATATTATTAAACTTTTTACCGTTTTTTACCAAACTTCTAAGAGAATTTGAAAATTTCTATAAAACATAATTTTACTACTTCTGTGAGTTGAATTTCAAAACTCTGAGATACCCTGTTTACATTATTATGTACAATTTGGTTAAATAAGATAAAAATAATATTTATTGAATAGTAATTGTTGACTTTTTTATCGTGGTTAAAAGTAAAGAGGGTGATTAAGGGTAAAAATGATATTATGATTACTATAACACATGTTATAATTCTATTGGATAAGTGTAATTCGACCAAAAACAACCTTATAAATAAAATATAATCTTCATTTATCCATATAGATTAGATTATGACATTTATTATTTATTTATTTAACAAATAATTAATTACAAAAAAATTTTATATGGGGATACACACAATAGATGTTCGACTATAAATATTCATTAAAATAAGAATATCCTTCATAACGGTATTTTTTTATAATTATGAGAAATTAAATAATTTAATTTATTTATTACACAATAATGATGCAGTAATTACCTTATTAATGAAAGAATCAAATAAATGTTATTATAAATATTGAAATAAATATAATTTCAAATTTTTTATGGCATACACAAATTTTCTACATGAATATGACATGTTAGGGTTGATTCAATGTCTTTTTTTCAAAGTAATCATGTTGTTATATCTTTCACAAAACAAAAATACCAAATAGTGTAAAAATTGACATAAATGAGTTTTCAAAACAAATACAAAAAAATTAACATATATAATAGTCATAAAAATATATGGTTGGGATAAAAGACTATGATAATAATAAATATGACATTAATTAACCAATTGGGGTTCTCTTTTCATTATATTGTATGTTAATTTACCATATAATCTAAAAATACCAGAAGACATCGTAAAAGATAACCTATTTTACTAAGAGTTAAATCTAAAAGATACGGTTAAAATAGTATCCTATATTTGAATAAAACCAACTATTTTTGAGTATTTAGACCCATAACCACCAAATCCTAGAAATAAATTCATTTGGATCCATTATAAACCGAATATGATTGTATAATAAATTAATATTTTAATCATTTCTTAAAGTGACCCTCATCCCTCTTATAAAAGTGAACTTCCCCTTCTCTCAAGATCACACCACCAAATCCATTTGGCTCGGCCAAAGCCTACCCAAATTTCCTCTAAACATACCTTGAATCAACATAGAGTCCTTAATTTGATGAAAAATCCAACCTAAGGATCCCTTTTGATCAACTCAAATGCAAACACCTAAAGAAAATGTAATAATTTCACCACCCTCTTTCAAGTTTTTTTTTTCATTCACATACTTTTTCTTTTTTATTTGCATACCAAAATAATAGCTCATGTACCTCCGAAATATTGTGATGTTATTATAAATTTGGTACAAACATATTCATTATATTATCCATCCTATAAATGATAAACACATCATACATGCATACGTACGGCTTACCGTCTCCAGGCCGTTGTGTAGTTTGTTATTCAAATACTTCATTATTTGTACGTGTATAATAATTAGTATAACTGAAATAAATTATAGTTATATAATTTTAATGATTATTTATATATGATATACCTTCTATATACATATGATTTCACCATTAATATAATGATCATATCTCTCGTGCGTACGTACAGATTACCGTTTCTAAGACATGAGATTCATTCCCACATTCACCATTAAACGCTGATTATAAAAATATATATTATTAATAATTATGTAATATATGTCATATAAATTATACTATATATATGGGTGTGTGTCTGTGTACTTACGTATTATTTACTTACCTCTATTCAATATGATATGAAAACGGAAACAATGTTTATGTGTACGTACGACCTACCATCTCCATAAATGGTGCCTTTCATTTCATATGTATATCTATTATAAATATTTATATTTTAAATATATTTGATATATAAGTCAACTTTTTTATTCTGGATGTATTTAAATCATGATATAAATGATATGATTAAGAATAAAAAGTTAAAACATGTACGATAAAGAAAGCGATTATTACCCAAAATGATAATTTAACATGGAAATAATTATTAATGGGTAGTATAAAGTCATAAATGAGTCATATATGATATGATAAATATGAATATGGTTCTGGTATAATTTAATATCATACTATAGTTAATATATAACATGTTAAACATACCCTCATCCAAAGGAATCTGTGAAGTAAAGGTTAACTCCTCAATCTCATTATTATTGGAGAATGTTTATGGGTATGTTTTTACTGGGACATATTTATTATCCCTATCCATGTTTCATAAAATATTTTTAAAGGTATTATTTTTAAGGTACTATTTTATTAAATAATCTTTTTAAATGTTTTAAATATTTATTATTTTAAATCATTCTCATTAATATTTATGTTTTGAAAAACAATTTCTAAGGATTTATTTATATGGATCTGAATATTTTTAAAATGTAAATTTCATTCAAAAGTTTAAATGTGGTATGTGACACTTTGATTCAAAAATTTATTTTAATGACTTCTTATATATATTGTGTGATTTTTTAATGTTTTCATAAAAAATGGATATTTCTATCAAAAAGATTTACAAATCATTTTCATCTATGTTTACATCCTTTGATTGATTTTAATCTTCTTTGATGTTGATATGATTCAAATAATTCATAATTTATTTACGGTTTGGTGAAATGTTTGACTATAGAGTTTTTTTATACGATTCATAGTTTATGGTTAAATTATTTACATTTCATATTCTAGTTACAATATTAATTTCTATGATATGTTTTATCATTTTTATATGAGGAATGTATTGGACAAAGTAAGTGATGGTTGGAGCCCGCTATAGCTCCTTGATGCATCGGTAGGTCTCATGAGACAATTATACATGGAATTGTTTAAGGTGTTTCCCAATTTTATATATGGTTTTGGCCAATTCCTTAATCATTTTTAGAGGTCTTGGCTGAGGCCATGACAAAATGTTTCATAATGCCTGGAATTATACATTCCCTCGTTATGAAAATAATATTGATGGTTAATATGGTTATTTGAATATTAGAATACCCTTGACTATGTTTTATTATGGAATTATTAACTCATATAATATTTATACTATAAAGTGTTCATGTTTACTATTTGTATAGGGATGTGATTTCAATTATTCACCATGCTTACTGTTTATTCTATCTCCTGCTAATTTGTTTAAACTTAATTAGCATCTGGGATCACCCATTATGTTTTATTATCCCAGGGTTTCCAAGATGTTTATTATGATTTATATGAATGGTTAAGATAAAAGGAAATAATGGCATTATCAAAGAAATATGTATGCTATATTTTATTTTTGAAATTGAAATGTGAAGTTGATGAGTGTAATATATTTCCAAGACTTCTAAACCGGTCTATCTTTCGGGACCTGATTCCTTGTAATCATGCCAATGTATTAAACAAATGCACCGACTTCTCACTTCTGGGGTTGGCGTGTTACAGTTGGTATCAGAGGATGTTTAGAAACAACCTTGAAAATAGATTTATATAAACTATGATTAGAGAATATTTCCCTAAGATAGACTTTGAAGATTAGTATAGAATAACTTTCTAGAAATTTTGTAATGTAGAGATATTGTGTATTTTCCAAGAAATACATCTCTGTCTGGATACGATCAGGTAGAGGCAGCTCTGGCACAATGTAACATGGTGTGAAAACTCTGACCAGGAGTTTCGGGCTTGACCCAGGGTATCCTGGTACACAAAAATGGGCCTTGCTGCACTCTTGGTTATGAAACTCCTGGGATAAATGCAAATTATAATTCACATTTTTATTAAAATTGATTATGAAGGATTTATGAGTAAATTTTTTCTCAAAAAATATTTATGATTATAGATTATATACATATTCTTTTCAATTTATGTTATTTGTTTTACATGATTGGAATAATTCATTGAGATTCATAAACTATCCTAGTATATGGCATTCTTTAGAAATAGCACCTAGTATATGGAATGAGAACTCCAACAAAACGCATGATCGACAAAGTAAGAAAGAAGATATATTTACTAGTATTAAGCCTATATTTATAATGGAAATTGTCACCCATGTATTATCAACATATGAAGAAATAGTATCATGTGTTAATAACTTATGTAAATAATTCCTTGATTCCTATGGCATTGAAGAGATGCAAGAGAAGAAAATGAATGAAGAGATAAAGATGGATAAAGGGAAGAGGGGAGAGAATGATTTTCCCATATGTGATAAATGTGGAAAGAATCACCTTGGTAATTTTTTTAAGTTAATGGTAGTTTGTAATAATGTTGAAGAAAAAGGACACCGAGTACTTGATTTCAAAGGTAATAAAAATGTTTTAAATGTGTAATGCTTCATCAGTAATGAGTTGGGACACTATGCGAAGCAATGTCAAAATCCTCAGAGTATAACCCTAATGTATCTATTAGATAATAATCAAGACCAGATACTACTGAAGATAAATAAGAATGATAGTTATTAATGTATTGTGTAATTTGAGTATTGTAATAATGATGTACATGTAATAAGAATTATAGAGTATAAAATGATTTTACTGCAGTACTATTTCATTAAGGACTTGAGATTGTGTAGAACTAAGAAATGTGAATCAATTGGAGGTTAATTTTTTTCAAAAATATATGGTTTAGTGAATGATAAACCATAATAATGTTCTGATACTGAGCTAGAAATTTTGGATTAAAATATGGCTGATTTGGATAAATTATATCGGATATTCTTGACTACCTTGAAACTGGTTATTGATATGTATATTCCATCATTGTTGGAGTTTACAACATTTTTTGATAGAAGGATTATATACTGTATTATATAAGAAATATTAGACCTTGAATTTAATAAATAATGTTTTATTGTAATTTAGGTCGTTACCGTGTTTTAAAAGAATACATGATGAAGGTATTAGAATGTTATTACGTTGAAAAAAGAGATCATCATTTTGTCTACATTCCTTATAAATTTTGAACTATGAGTTTTGATAAGAATTATATTGGATAATTATATATTATAAAATGGATTATGTTTGACATTAGATATTATTATTATGGTTAAATCTTTTAATATTATTATTTTTTGGATTATTATAAAAATTACAACCTGGAGGTCAGGCGACAAATTGTCGCGTCTAATAAGGTCGTGAGACTTGATCCCTCAAATGAAGGGAAATGTGGGCGAATCACCAACCAGTGGCCTATGTGATTTCCTTGTTTATATAATGTTGTTTTTTCAAATATTTAGACAGGTTATTTATAATTTCATTTCTTAGGAACACTATACAATTAAGAAAAATTTAATATTTTTGAATTATATTATCTTTGGTGTGAAAGATGAGTTTTTGGTAGGAATTAGTTGAAGGATGATTATCTAATTGTCAATTATATATATATATGTTCATTGTATTCTATGAAAAAAATAGTATTTAAACTATAGGGAAGATATCTTTAAAACCAAAAATGTGTTATCCAAATACCTTATGTTTTGTTGGACCCATAATATTTTACTTCATCTTATATTGATGGATTTGAGGCCACCAATTTCACACTTGTTTGTTATTGATGACCTTAATCACTCCCTAGAAATATTAACATTTTTCCTCCAATTATGTGTAACAAATTAACTCCAATGTTCTCCTAATCATGATCATAATTTGGCAGTGAATTTTTTATTCTCTTTCCCTATTATTAAATATAAATTTTATTAAACCAATTTCTTATGTGGGTTTTCCACAAAGATATTTTTTTATTTCTAAGAATATATTTTTGAAGAAAAATTTCAAATTGTGATGATTCAATTTATTGATGAAGGTTTGAATTTAACACCCCAAAATTTTATAGTACGTTATCTCACAAGTAATTCAATAGCATCTACTACATGCAACACCGAGTTCGAATTTACCCCAACGTACCAAACTAGTCGTTCAAAAAGCAGTTATGAATAGTATTTACTGTATATTGAATCTCATATAATTTATATAATTTTAACACCCATATAATGTGTTTGTTAGAAATAATATAAGAACAAATTCGATTTTTTAGATAATGGAAGTATTTTTCCAAAATCAAAATTTACGGCTTATAAATGGTGGATTTTTTTTTAATTTAAATTCCTATCACTTTTATATTAAATTTGACAAAATAATATACTTATTTAGAATAATGAAATTAAAATTTATTTTGGATATATTTTGGGAACTTTTCTGATAACCTTCATATTTTGATTAATAGTAAATAATACTATGTTTTAATTGAAAACAACTTTTTAAATCAAAAAAATATAAATTGTTAAATTTTTTATTTAAATGGTTTTGAAGTATAATTATATTATATTTTTATCATTTATTAATTTCTATGTCATTATAAGAAATTTCACTTTTAAATTTGACATAAACACATGTGAATCATTTGATAGTTTTTACTTTTTTAAAACCCTCTTTTTTATTTTGACAATAAGAATTATTTTTAAATTAATAATTGAGACTTCTATGTTATGAATTTGTTAAATTGTATTTCATTTTGGAATTTGGAATATAAAAATCAGATTAGGGTAATTTTTTCATTTTTTTTTTGAAAACATTCAATTTTTTTGATGAATAGTGAAAAACACTGCCTTATTATTTAAAATGGACTTCTTATTTAAATAATTATTTATTTTATTTAAATTTATTTTATGTAAAAATAGATATATAATACCAATATAATTTAAATTTAATTAATTGGAGTTATTATTAATAAAATTATATGTATAAAATTTTATTGAACTTTCTAACGTTTTCTACCCACATTTTAGGAGCTTTTGAAAATTTGTATAAAACATAATTTTATCGCTTTTGTGAGTTGAATTTCGAAAATCCGAGAGACTTGGTTGACATCAGTATGAAAATTTAGTTCAATAAGATAAAAATAATTTTCGGTGAATAGAAACTTTTGACTTTTTTAACCGCGGTAAAATGTATATAGGTTAATTAGGGGTAAAAATTATATTATAAATAGTCTAACACTTGTTCTAATTATATTAGATAAGTGTAATTAGAATAAAAACAACCTTTATCAAAAATTATTATTTTGTTGGTCCACATGCATTAGATTGGAACATTTATTATTATTTTATTTATAGAAGAGTTAAAAGTGTGAAATTCAACATTTAATAATTATACCATTTTTTATATAGGGTTAGAGCCAATATAAATGTGAAAATAAATATCCATTAAAAGATAAATAGATATAATTCGTAATTTTATTTTATTTATAATATTTATAAGATAAAATGATAAATTATTATTGAATCAATGATAATGCAGTAACTACCTTATTAATGAAAGAATCAAATAAATGGTATTATAAATATAGAAATAAATATACTTTCAAAGTTTTTATGACATCGACGAATTTTATAGGTGAATATGACATGTTAGGGTCGATTCAATGTATTGTATTAGAAGTAATCATGTTGTTATGACTTTCACAAAAAAAAACAAAATAGTGTCTAAATTGACATAAATGAGTTTTTAAAACAAATACTCTATCATTTAATTATATAATAGTTTTAAAAATCATATGATCATCCAAATGAATCTTAAAATGCATTAGCACAAAAATAGTTTTTCCCAGCACCAACCCTTATCATTGCTAAAGAAAAACAGCTGATAAAGAGGGGTGCCTTTATAAGTGATAAAAAAATGCTGATAATGGGTCCCTTTATCAGCGCTAAAAAAGTGCTTTTAAAAGCATCCCTTTATCAGTGCTTTTTTTAGCGGTGATAAAGGTACCCCCTTTATTAGTGATTTTTTTAGCGCCGATAAAGGGAACCTATTTATCAGCTCTTTTTTAGTAGCGTTGATAATGGGGGGCCTTTATTAGCTATTGTAAAAGCAATGATAAAGGGTCGACTTCAAAAAAAGTTAAATTAAATATAATATATAAATATATAAATATATAAATATAGTTATATTGATATAAATATAATATATAATTTTAAAATATATTTTAGATTAGTATAAATATATATTTACAGTAAATAAACATAATATTTATGATATTTATTTAAAATGAAGTATAAAAAAATTAAAAAAATATTTTTAATTAATAATTTTCTAATTATTATGGTTTAATAGTCATTTAATAACAATTTAATGAATAAAAAACAATTAAAAATTAAAAAAAAGATCCAAAATATGTTGAAAACGCAACTCAAACTTCAAACAACCATAACTTTTGATTCAGGTGTCCATTTGAGCTCTACCACATATCAAATCGAATCCTGCAATGAGTTTTACATCGTTATAATAAGGGGAGAACCGCTGTCAAGGTTTTTTTGAGGCCAAAACAGGCCCAGAAGGACTCCAAAACTAAGATTTTAGTCAGGGTGCCCTGATATTTTAACATTTTGTGGATTCTCAGCCTTGATTTAGGGGGTATTATTGTATTTTTTATGGGGAATTAATTTTTTCTAAGTTATTACATTCATATTGATATTATGTCTTTGAAATTTCATCATTATTTGTAATTCCCTTCTATTTATAATCAAATATATAAAAATATATACATATTCACAGATAAAAATTTAATTGAAAATATAAATAATAAAATATATTTACATATAAAATATAATAGCTTTATCTAAATAATAACTAATATACATTTTATTTAAAATACGTATATATGAATATTTATATACCTATATATTAATCTAACTATATATATATTAATATAACTACATATATATTTATTAATATTACTATAAATATATATATTAATATCACTATAAATAAATATATTAATTTCACTATAAATATATATATATATATATAACTATATATATATATTAATATAAATATAAATAAATATATATATAGATATATATATATTTATATAACTATATATATATTTTAATATAACTATATATATATTAATATAAATATATATTACTATCCGAATAAATAGAAGTATATATAGATTGATATATGTTAATATAACTATATATATATTAATATAAATATATATTTATATATTAATATAACTATATATATTATAAAATTACTATATATATAATAATATAAATATATATTAATATATGTATAAATATAACTAAATATATAAATATATATATAAAGATATCATAAAATGGAAAACAAATCAAAATAGAGGAGTGTTAAGGGCTTAAGCGAGTAGGGGGGAGGTCTCGAGTTCAAATCCCGGTGGAGGCAGGGGCACGCGTGCATGGGGGAATATGGGATCAAGCACTGATATAGGGTGGAGGGGGTGCGTGGGGCACTGTAGGGAGGAGAAAAGCGCTGTTAAAGGGGGGCTGGGTCAAGCGTTATAAAAGCCCCCCGATTGGTATTATTTTTTAATTTTTTTCCTAATTTTATATAATTTTTATAATTTTTTATATTTTATCCTTTCATCAGCGCTTTTAAAAAACCGCTGATAAACGGTGTCCTTTATCAGTGCTAAAATGAAAGCGCTGGTAAAGGAAGCACTAATAAAGGGGTCTTTTATCAGAGCTTTGTTTTTGCGCTAATAAATGACCCCTTTTATCAGATATTTTTTTAGTTCTGATAAAAAGGTTCTTTATCAGTGCTTTT
Source organism: Viscum album (assembly GCA_963277665.1). Lineage (NCBI taxonomy): Eukaryota > Viridiplantae > Streptophyta > Magnoliopsida > Santalales > Viscaceae > Viscum > Viscum album. Next base: position 345,450,050 of record OY728166.1, on the reverse strand, counting down.
TGGAGTGCTGATATAGTGGACCCCCCCTTTTTCTACGTAGGCTTTAAAATAGCTTTTCTAGCACTGTTAAAGGACATTTTTAGCACTGATAAAAGGCGTATTGGTAGTAGTGATGATATATATGTCAATAATGAAACACATGGTGTTTTATTGGCATTTAATAGTATTTTAATTAACCATATAATATAAAAATACAAGTAGACACGGTAAATGTTAAACTATTTAGCTAAGAGTTAAATCTAAAAGGTAATGTTAAAATGGTAACCTAAACTTGTATAAAATCTATTGGTTGATCGTATTTCTACCCATTACCACATATGGATAGAAATAAATTCGTTCGTAGCCATTATAAAATGAATATTATTGTATAATAAATTACTATTTTAATCTTTTCCAAAAGTTACCCTCACCCCTCTTATAAAAGGAAACTTCCCTTTCTCTCAAAATCAGACCTCCTAAGCAATTTGGCTCGGCCAAACCCTACCCAAATATCCTCTCAACATCCCTTAAATCATCCTAGAGTCCTTACTTTGATCAGAAATCCATCCAAACGATCTATTTTGATCAACTCAAAATGAAAAACAAGAATTAGAGGTAATAATTTCACCGCCCTCTTTCACGTTCTTTTCTTCTTCCACTTCCTCATTCTTTGTTATTTCCATAACCAAATAATAACTATAGTACCTCCTACATATTGCGATGTTCTTATAAATATGGTACAACCATATTCTTATTCTAACCATCCTATAAATGACAAAGTTACCATACTTGCATACATATGGTTTACCGTCTCCATGTCGTGGTGTAATTTGTTATTCAAACTCTTAATTATTTGGATGGGTATCATTGTGAATATAACTGAAAAATATAATAAATATAAATTATTATTATTCTATATATATGGTATCCCATCGAACTACATATTATTTCACAATCAGTATAATGATAGTGTCGTTCATGCGTACGTACAGATTACCGTTTCCATGATGTGATGAGATTAATTTCCACGTTCACCATTCAACGATGGTTATAAAAATATATATTATTAATAAGTATGTAATATATGACATAATCGTGATACTAGATATATATATATATATATATATATATATATATATCTGTGTGTGTGTACATACATATATCTTATTCACATACTTCCGTTCAATATGATATGAAAACGGAAACAACATTTATGCGTACATAAGACCTACTATCTCCATAAACTGTGCCATCTATTTCATATGGTTGTCTATTATAAATATTTATATTATAAATATATTTGATATATAAATCTATTTTTATATTCTGTAAGTATTTAAATCATGATCTAAATGATACAAAGAAGAATAACAAGTAAAAACTTGTAAGATAAAAATCAATTATTACCCAAAAAGTTTATTTAAAATTGAAATCATTGTTAAATGGGTATTATAAAGTCATAAATGAATCATGTATGATATAATAAATATTAAAATGGTTCTTTTATTATTTAATAACATAATATGGTCATTATATAGATGGTTAAACGTACCATCGACTAAAGGAAAGTTCAAAGTAAGGGTTAATTTCTCAATCTCATTAATAATGGAGATTGTTAATGTGTAAGTTTTTACTGGGTCATATTTATTATCCATGCCCATGTTTCATAAATAAATTTTGAAATGGATTCTTTTTAAGGGACTCTTTTCATAAAACATCATATTAAATGTTTTAAATATTTATTTTTCTAAATCATTCTATTTAACTTCCATGTATTCAAAATCGTTTTTAAGGATTTATTTATATGGACATGAATGATTTTAAAAGGCTAATTCCATTAAAAATATTCAATGTGATATGGGACACTAGGATTCAAAAATGTCTTTAAATATGTTTCTTTCCAAATTGTGTGACCTTTAAATGTTTTCCCAAAAAAGGATATTTCTCTCAAGGAGTTTTAAAAATCATTTTTATTCATTTCAATATAAATCGATGGATTTTAAACATGTCTGAAGTTGATTTATTATGAAAAAAAAATATTTCATATTTTATTGAAGGTTTTGTGATATGATTGACTATGTAAGTGTTATTTTTATACCATTCATTATTTATTATTAAAGTATTGGCATTTCGTATTCATGTTCTAATATGAATGTTTATGTTATCTTTTAACCTTTTCATATGAGGATTTTATTATACCTAGTATGTGATGGGTAGAGCCCGTTATAACTCCACTATGCATCGGTAGGTCTCATGAGATATTTAGATGTGGAATTGGTTGAGGCCTTTCCCAATTTAATATATGGTTTTGGCTGAGGCCTTAATCATTTTTAGACTTCTGGGATGAGGCATTGACATAATGTTTTAGAATTTCGGGTATTATACATACACTCATTATGAAAATAATATTGATTGTTCATGTGGTTATTTAACAAGTAGAATACACATGACTATGTTTTATTATATAATTATTTACTCAGATCATTTTTCTAACATAAAGTGTTCATGTTTGTTTTTTGTAAAGGCACCTGTTTTCAATTATTCACCAAGCCTATTGTTTAGGTTACCTTCTTCTAAATTATTTACCCTTACTGAGCATCTGAGCTCACCCCATTCTAATTTTTTATTTTCCCAGGATTTCCATAAAGTGTATTATGATTTCTATATAGGGTTAAGCTGAAATAATATAATGTTGTTCTAAAAGAACTATCTATTTTGTTTTTTATCTTTGAAATTTTAATAATAATTTGATGTATGTAATATTTTTCCAAGACTGCTAAACAGATCAGTCTATTGAGAATTATTTCTTTGTAATAATGGGAATGTATAAAAAAATTGCACAAACTCTGGGATTTTGGGGTCAGGGCATTACAAAAATACTGTCACTCCATTGGTGGTCAAGGACAATGTTTACAATAGTGTACCTTCCTACCGCACTGGAGGAAAAGCACATGAGAGTGATCTATTGCAACTATTCCTCCTAACGATCTATCATTCTTTCCATAGTCTTCACTATGCTTCTCTTAACGGCACTTCCTGCTCTTAGAAGGCACACTCCATGATCTCCCTGTGATAGCTACCAATTCATTACTGGAAGCCAACATTATGTTCCCCTCTAAAATTTGAGCCAAATTAACCACTTATAATAATTTATTCCTCCTAAAAATATTCACTTTGGACTTAATTTTACACCTATGTACATCCGAAAATCATTTTTTAAGAATCCTCATTTGTCGCTAATGCTGGGGGAAAATGTTTTAAATCTTTGAAATGTGAATTATATTCCATTGTATACATTCTTACATGGTTCAGATGCATAAACCTATAATCCTTCTCTTATATCAGCATCTCTAAATAGAAGTACTCCAAAAAAAATCCCCATAATGTTCTTCCATAACATATCATCAGTTTGTGCAGAATTTATTTAAATGTCCCACAAACGTTTCACTGACCCCCGTATGATATATGCAACCAAAATGAAAATAAACTGATCTGGAGTATAAATAAGGGTAATTATCATCTCTATGAATTCAATAAAATATTCATCTTCTTTAGGTCCAACCTCTCTAGTAAATGTAGGATAATGTTGTAGCCGAAACTCCCTTGTCAACTCCAATATGCTTTTCGGAACCCTCCCTAGGTCTCTCTATAGGAAATGAATGAAATGATAAAAATTATCTTGTAAATTTTCCACTTTAATTTCATCATATACCTTTTGTGCGTCATTTTCCTTATCTGGATGATTATTTCACGCCATACACCTCGATCTATCCCTCAAAAATCATCAGATAGGAATAAATCTAAAAATCCAAACACATGTCTTGGGTATCATAACAAAACCTTATAATATTTATATTAGGGAATGAACTACCACAAAATGTAACAACATTTTCTTACTATTTTTCTTTCCACACAGTCAACAACGGGGCCATATCACTACACTTAACCATCCTACAATTAGGTATTGGTTAACAGATGTACATTCATTCTCATTAATTAGTCAAACCAATAATTTATCAAATTATCTCTAATTAATTAATTAATTAAAAAATTATTTAATTCATCATACTCATTACATCCATCATGGTTATCATTAAACATGAATTTATTTGTATTTTAGATAATTTTTTTCAACTCACTGCATGTAAAAAAATTTCATGCTCCACAACTAACCCCTAACTCATTTTCATATGAGTTCCTAGAATGATCCATTTCATAAAAAACATGACTGCCTATAATGATTTCAACAAACTCAAATATCATGCCTCAATATCCCATGAATCAAAATTATACAATTTTGAAAAATAATATCACATCACACCAAAATATTTTCACCCAAGGTGAAATAATTTCCAATTGTAACAAAAATACATAAATCACAAAAAAATCACCCTGAGTACTATGTTTTTCCACCGTATATGGGCTTGATACTATATTAAATGAGATAATTACAAAACCTCAACTCGTTCAATTCATCATTCTACATATCCCAAAATAGAAAAACAATATAATAATAATGAAAAAAATTCTCAGATACTACATTTTGACACCCTGACCAGTGTGTCACTAATTGGTTCCTTGAGACTGTTGAGGACATGACCTAAAGTGTGCCTCCTCATATTCCATATCATTCCGAATAACTATGAGGGTCTGTTAAGACATTCATGTGGAGAATATACCCTCATTTTTCCTAATTAAGACAACAAACAGAAGAAATAGAAATAATAACCAAATGTGGAAGTGTATAGATAAGCATAATAATACAATGTCACATGATAGTCACAACCAGAAAATATAACACTGAACTAAATGGTAAAACATGCTATGATAATGCAAGAGTGATGTGTATACAATGAATCTAAAATAATTTCTCAATGTCTATAACACAGTTCTCAAACAACTTCTAATTAACTTTCTCATTATTTAATACCAAACAGAAACCTATCATTGGGACATGCCTTTATCCTTTCCAGCAAAAAATTCTACTAAGGTGTTGATCAAGAAGCCCAAATAGGGTGTGAGTATGACTCAGTAGGCGACCACAACCACAGTATATTACATTTCCCTTTAACATATAGTTCATGCAGTTCTACAAATCAATAAATTCATTTCATAATTAAAATGTTATTACATTTTCATTTAATATTTAATCATCACCATATGCCTCATTTTAATTCATGTTTCCCATTTGAATAATCATCCATTATTATTAATTATTTGGTTTGGTTATTAATTCCTAGCACCCCCAATATAATTATGTTTAGGTCACTATGCATATCATTTTATATCTTATTTGGTGTATTTGTTCATGCATTGATACCCATAATCTCATTCGGGGTCAGTAATAATTCCTAGAAACCCATAATATTATACTTGGAAAACTATTAGGGAAGAACAACATGTCGATGTCCCAACATCTAATCAGTATAGAACACCATTTCTAGAACCAAAACACTCTTTTACATTTAATCATTCTATAATTAACAATAATCAGTCAAATAAATCCATTAATAATCCTACAATTAGTTAAAAATTTCAGAGTACTTTTGTTTATACCCCAATAATCTATGAATATAACCCATTAATTAATTCATCAACTAATTAATCAATCAACACAAATCTCACTACATAATTAATTCTTCACAACTAATCATCCAAAAAAATATCAACTGGTCATAATTAATTCCCACAATTAATTATCTTTGATCAACATCATGGAAAATAATTAATTCTAATAACTAATCATCTTTGGTCAACATCATGGTATATAATTTATTATCATAATTAATTATCTTAAATAGAAAAACATCGTTTCATAATTAATGACACCTAGTTAATTATCATATCAAAATCAATTCAAGATCTCAATTAAAATATATAAACCCAGAAAAATCTCAATAATATCTACATGGGTAACCCCCAATGGTTTGTTCCATGATTAAATTATCAATTAATCAACATGGAAAAATCAATTCAATTCAACTTTAATAATAAAATAAATTTAGAAAAACTGTTATCTATGTAATCAGGAAAATCTGAAAGTCAAATACTCATATCAATATCCCAACTACAGACGTTTGGTATAGAGCACCAACCTTGGTTTATTAATGTGTGTTAGACCAATAAAAAATCCCAAACATTTGAGTGGCACCATGATATCAATCAAACTTCGGATGTATATCCCTAAGAAAAAATTAATATGAAGTCATCAAGATCATGAATATATAGATCTAGATCTATAATCCTTGATCTAAATCACAAATAAGATGTTTATAACCAATGAAATAGAGAAATATTCCATGAAAAGATTAATAAAGAATAGAGGAAAGAATAAAAGAAGCAACAAGATGATATCAAATTTCTAAAAAGGGAGTGGATCTTCAATCCGATAATTCAATCTCTATTGACAGTGATAGGATCACTTTGGAATCCCTCTAGAAGGCTATGGGAACACATAAAACTTGTCAAGCCTAATCTATGGTTTAAATATAGGAGTCTTAGGGGCTTTGGGTGTTTTTAATAAGGAATTTTTGATTATCAAATCCACTCGCACTGTTTCATGGGTAGAGGCGCACATTTAGGAGAAATAGTGAACCAACCGTATGGTTACTCAATTCCTACATGTCTCATGTAGCATGGTTAGGAAAACTCTACACCAGCTAATCTATCCTCCACTGTTTCCTTGATTAGCTTTTACATGGTTTGGCCATACATTGTGCAAACCTTATACTGCCCCGTGTCTTCCCATTCTCCATAAAAACAACCCCAAATACACACAAGGTCACACCTTAAACCAAATATAATTAATAATAACTAAAATTACCTAAAACCACACTCGAGATTGCTCTAGAAAAATACAAGATCTTACAACCTCCATTGAAATACCCAAAATAATTTCGTGATGTTGAGACACAATAATAACATCAAATCCTGATTCTGTACTGTAAAATATCTTCCATAAAGTCCTTTTAGAATCACAAAGATATTATATATATATATAGGTTTATAATTCAAACATAATTTTTTTAAGTATTTAAATGTTTATCTTATACATTTTAAAATATAATATTAATGAAACCCTGTGAAAACTGTAGAAGTAAGAACACATAAACTGATCAAAAACCATTATATTCCTCACCATAACAAACTCACAAAATTATTCATTTAGCTATAATAACATTATGAGAAGCATATTAATAATATGATAACGTATACAATTATCCCACAAATTTTATATCATCAAATAACATATTTGTGTGATCTATTAGAATGATATAATATGTTAAAAAACTATTACATAGATACACGAGTAATCACATCATGTCAAATCCCACATTAGGACACAGGGGCTATCATATAACATTTCGCATGAAGACGGAAGTGAAATCATAGCATATATCTCAAATATATAGTGGATCCATCACATAACATCAAAAAATAAATAACTATAATAATATGGTATCATGAACACTAGGGTAATTATCCTCATTCACACCTTATACAATTCACAAGAACCAATTTGTACTACCTAAAAAATATTGATAATCATCACTAAAATTATGTTGATTTTTTTGTAAATAAACACCCTTGTATTAGAACCACAACATTAAGAAATAACGAGGTTGATTTGTAGCCATTCATCTTCCCTCACACACCGAATGTTGGAAAAAAACTAAAATGAAATCAAGATCTTTTTACTTGCTTCTAGGAATATGTAGGATCATATTGAAGTCATAAGGTCATAAAATATATAATTCTCACCCAAAAATCATAATTGATGGTTTTCTATAAACAATACAATTATAAAAACTAAAATTACAATAAAGCCTCACAAAAATATCCACATTTACATCAACATATAAAATAATAATTCCAAAAAAGAATGACACATGATTGATGATGGATTCTATCTTAATTCAATAAAATTAAATTTTTTCATGATTTCCAAATTATTATCAAATTTTATTTATCAATGCAAAAAATTTCAATATAACCATAGACAACTTTTATCTAAACATTGCATTTTAATTTAATAGTTTAATATTAATTCCATCCCATGAAATTTCGAGTTCAGTTTTAAGAATATATTCCACATCTACATGGAAACTATAAGAATAGAACATAATACCACAACGACACATCATTTTTTTCCAACAATCCTCATAATACTACTATTTCACGTCACCACTGTTTACAACAAAAACAACAACACATCATAGTAATATGTAAATCAGACATATTTATAGAAAACAAAAAAACAATACTTATCATAATCTTATACACATATTATTACAGATTATTAACATTATTCAACATCATACTACAAGAAAAGGATCATAATGTCTAGTGTCATGGAATAATTAGAACATATTGTTGATGACATGGGACGGAAAAAATGTCTATTTTCCTTATCATCCATTATGATCCCCTAACTTGTTTTCAGCATCAACATTCCCATAGGATTACCTGGGTATAAAATTAACAATGGGATGATTTAAATTCCTAACAAATGAATATATTATTTAGTAAATCTTACCACATGGGTTAGATGGAATAACATAATGACATAAAATGGAATGGACAATGATTAAAACTAATAAATAAAAACATGGTGTCATAAAATCATGGATTCATAATAATGTGGAAACAACATAAAAACCCACTTTGGAAAAAATCTAGGCTCATTGTACATATGGGGTCATTAATAAAGTATCATTTCACATAGATAAGATTGGGCCAAGTATAACCACCATGACTGTTGCACACGGAGCCCATGCTAATGCTAGATAGCATGAACATTGCACCCAACGTCTCATGAGAAAAAATATTATCATATGAATCCAAGTTCTATACGGCTGAACCCATTATAACTTGTTGATGAATAATCATTACAAATATGTAATCATACATATGTTGTCAAACATAAACATAATAGTTTCCCATTTTACAAATTGATTATCATAATCATGTCAAAAGAATAATAAATTGGTGTATCATAATGGATTCCATCATTTTATAGAATTTAATAATAAATGGTAATTTTTAATGTAAAATAGGAATATATAATTATAAGTTATCTCAAAATAGTGTGAAAATAGTGTTTATGAAACCTTATATATATATAAAATTTGTATGGTCTAAGGGAATGCTTTCTTGATTTTCTGAAATGGAGAAAAGAATAATGGTTTGTATAATATCAGAATTGATACATCATAGTTTTTCCTAATAAAATCAGAGATTTTGGAAAAATAATTCTGGATTAAAACATATTATGGATCATACTATAAAATTGGTATAAATTATGGATATTCCCATAAATCAGGGATGCTTATTGAGGAATCATTTAGTAGGGAACCTTTTAAAAATTAAATTTCCTTCAAAGAAAGGATGAACATATCTTGAGAAATGAGTTTGGAACATATAAAATTAATTCATATGGTCTATATAAAAATAAAAAATATTTTAATTTGGGTAAATAGTGATAAATAATAACCTAATATAATAATAAGGGTTTGGGTTGAATCCCTCAACTTATGTCTGAAACAATTCATCACATGATCATAATGTCATGAATAATAAAATTAAATTTTCTAATGAAAAATTATAATACCATTTAAACATGTATATTATTTATTATTACTTAATTATTTTCATTTATGGCATTTTTTAATGGTAAGGATATTTTTTTCCTCATTTAGGGTAATTGATTTCCAAGATTTTCATTATCAGTTTTCACATATATGTGAATGAAAAATCATGTTAAATGAATATATTTTTACAAAATTGATCTTAAATATTTTTAATGAACATATATAATAATAAAATACCATTTTTACTATAATTTATTATGATTCAACTAATAAATCATTAATGATTGCAATTAATATTGATTTAGTATTTTTTCACAACGACCACATTACGTTTTATAAATGAATATCATGTTTAAAAAATGTTTCTAGAAAAATTATATAAGATATAATAAATATATTATAATCTATTTCAATTAAAAATATATATTCATGACCATCCATGAAGACAGAATTTAAATATAAGAGAACATTCTCCGTGATGGTGGTAAATCGACACCTCACTAAAGATTTTTTTTATTAACATAAAAGAGAAAGAAGAAGATATTTGATGAATAATTATTCAATAATAATGATAAAAATACATTATTTTTATTATGATATATTTTTCATGCTACTTGTATTATGGTAGGTATGTATAGGATAATAATTGAAAGAAATATGAAAAATAATTAAAAGAAAAGGATGAGGGTTTTACCTCTTAATTTATGCTTCATGAAAACCTCCACAGGGTATTCATTTTATTCTTTTATTGAATCTAATTGTAATTGAACGTGGGGACTTCTCTTGGTAAGATTATTGGGAAAAATTGGACAAGGAACATTGCTTGAGAGGTGTGAGGAGAAGAGGTGGTGGAAGGTAGTATTTATAGTGGAGGAGGGAGGGGTGTTTTATTTTAATATTTTATTTATTATAGTTGTAATTTATCAAGATATTTATTTGTGTTATTTATTCAGGAAAAATATAGTAAATAGATAATGTGAGTTATATATAATGGGCTTACATCAGCAAAAAATGTGATATCACTGCACAATTCAAGTATTTAACATATATTATTAATTATCTTATATTTCAATCTTCTATAAAATCAAGTAATTTATTAATATTAAAATTATAATCCCTAAATATTTTTTTACAAGTAGAATTATAAAATGAAATAAATTTTTTAGAATATAATATTTTAATTATTTGATATTATAATTTAAATTAATTTTTTCATTAATAAGGAAAATACATATTTTTGAATTATAACATATATTATAAAACATTAAAAAATTAATTAATGTCTCATTAATTTATCATCAAATCATATGACATCAAAATATTAATTTATGAAAGCTATTTTTTGAAAATAATTATTGGTTGAAATTATTAAATTATTATTTATATTATAATTAAATATTTAAGGATTATAAATATAAAAACATAGAATTAAAAATTTTTAAAATTTTAATTTACTTATACTATGATATAATTATATCATATTGTAACTTAGGAGATGGATAAATATTATTTGTACATTTATTGGTGAGGTTACTATTTAATTGGTTTTTTGGATAATCATTAGGGTCATATTTCTATTATAATCTTCAAATTAATATTTAATCAGTATAGGTTCTTTAGCTTCTATAAATTCTTCATATATCATTCATTCATCAATAATAAATCTTGTATTTCATGCTATATGATTTAAATTATTATAATAAAATTTATATTGGTAAAGAATTGGGTCATTACATTCATCACCACTTAAAAAATTTCTCAATTGAAATTTTTATTTACATTTTAACTAAAAAATTGTTGTGGGAACTTTTCCATCATTTCTTCCCCTAGATACAATGTTACCTCTCTGTACTTATGGTTCCTCCATATTACATTGGTAATGTATGTAGTCATTTTCCATAAAAATTTATCTATATGATCCAAAAAAATCATTGGATGATCCTCATAAGAAATATCATTCCCATACTGTACATACTTTGAAATTAGTACATATGAATGATCTCTTATATACATACATAAGAGGGATATGTGGAATAAATAATGAAAATGAGTCATGGTTGGTGATAGTTCTAGTTAATAAGCCACATCTCAGACATTATCAAGGATATCTATTGTTATTATGTACACGGGGCTTAGAATCCTTTATACCCAAACCAAATTCTCATATTCCATTGAGATATACAGAGGAATACCATGTTTCCATCCTTAAATAGTAGTTCATGACTATTATTTAATACATATATGTTTTTTCGACATTCAACTTCCTTGATGTGTCTTTGATTGGTTTTCACCTTCTTTTCCATTTCATTTACTGTTTTTGGTGGTGGCATTATATTTTCACCACCCTCATCACATCATGATATTTTTTCCCAAATTTTCCCATAAAGGGCATCATGTGGCGTAATTTTGATGCTCTAGTAGATGATATTGTTTTTATAGAAGTCAACCCGAGGAATATTTTGGTCCCATTCCCCTTTGAAGTCTATAGAACATTCAATCAACATGTAGTCCAATTTCGTAATATCTTGCTTATATTGGCCATCATTTTGATGTTTATAGGACGTACATAAGGTCATAATTGTTCTTAGATAATGTTGGATAATTTTCTAGAACATATAGTAGAATCTTATATTTAGGTTAGATAAAATTGATTGTGGTAATCCATTTACCCTTACCACTTCATTGATGTATACCAATCATTTTTTATCCATCGTTATGTCCTCTCAAATTGTAATAAATTAAGATATCTTTGTTTTATTCTCCAAAATAATTCATACATCATTGTTCCATCTTGATTTCATTGGAATTACAGTGTAAAATTCCATGATGATGTTATCCCATTTCCATTAGTATAGGTAATCATTGCATCAATCATTTAGATTTTTTCCTTTCAGCCTTCACATGATGAAAAAAATTAATTTTATATATATTAAGTGATCACCTTTTTCTTATATCCCCAATAAATGTTCTCCCAGATATATCAACACATTTCATGATGGATGTTTTTTATATTAAAAATAATAAATAATTATTTATCATAAGGTATCCTTTCAGGAATATATGTGTATGCCCCTATATGTGAACTATTTCTTGGGAAATAGAGGGACGCCTTGATTATATGAACAAATCCAATTCAAGGTACACCTTTAATTATTTAGGATACAAGTTTACATCATGTCACAACTCAAAATTGGTATATATTGTACATGAATCCTCGAGGCCATCCTTTGGAGTTATATATTGGTTAAAGTGTATTTTGAATGTTAATCATTTTTTGGGACACTATTATCATAGAAAAAAGAAAATGTTGTTTATAAATTATATTGAACCATTTTAGGTCACTATGTGGATTGATTTGGTTTCATATTAGTTGAAATTTCAATCCCAATTTCTAAGTATACATGATTTTTTCCACCTAACACATCTGAATATATACCATCCTGATCATACTAATTTAATGGTATGGATTGAAATTGAGTTATAGAAATACATTAAAATTGCAGAAAATATAGAGGAAATATATTATTTTTCGGTGAATTCATTTATTGGAATCTTATCCTGTGGGCCTAGATTATGGAAATAGAAAGCATATTACGTTGAGAAATATGAGAGCGAGTCTTCTGATAGGGATAATTGGATCACCTAAATTAATTCACAATTAATCTCCATGACTCATCAGGGAAAAATAGTATTATAGTTGGGACATCAAGAAATCTTCTTAAAAATTTATAACTATTTTAATGTTTAAGATTTTTTCTGGTTCTGAAGCCATTGGAGTCGGTTTCGTACTTTTATAATGAATATAAATTGTGCACTGCCTATAATACACATTCATATAAAAATATATTACAAGATCTTAATATATTTTATGGTAGATTCTATGTCTATAATTTACATCATGATGTATTTATAGGTTGTGAAACATGTTATTGTTTTGTAAATAATGGCCCAATTAATTGAAGTTTTTGTAATTCATATTCATCATACATGTAATAGGACTGATTCATGATGTGAATATGTAAATTAAATTTTGAATTGTGTGTGACTGGTATAATCTGTTCACTACATGCATAACCAATTATCATATTTTTATGAAACAAAAATATTCCTAAAAATTATTTCTATACTATGTGATTTTAGGTAAATTATCTCATTTTTTATTAAATGTTTATTTCATGATCATTATGGTGGTTATTATACATTATTTCATTTATAAAATGTCTCTTATAAATCATTTCTATTTTTCATCATATTTCTATTATACAATGTTAATAGATCCATAGATCTTTTCGTTACATTCTCCATGATACTCTTATATCCATCATTTCATAATCATATTTTCTTTTGTGAAGATTTTTAGTGAGGACACACATCATTACAATGATTCATGTTCATTTACAGACATTAATTCATTCCATAGGTTTGATACCTATACCACCATTGATGGTGAGAGTGGCTCCTTGATCTCTATGAGATTATGGGATATCATTTCCCCCCTCCATGGATTCCTCCTCAGACATATCCACCAATCCTGGGTCTCCCTCAAGATTTGAATCATTTTTACAAAAATTCATTCATGGTTCCATCTTATATTTGAAAAATATTATTTACACAACTTCTCTTTAATATGTAATTTTCCTTTCGTCAGAGTATATGTTAATATGAATCATGTCGAGGAATGTCTAGACACACAGTTTTATGATCATTTATTCTTATTATTATGAGATGATATCATATGAGAAACATTAGGCACATAAAATCTGTTATCTCATATTGGTTATGTGGTAGCAATACCATGTATGTGAATCATCTAATGCATTTCACCTCAGAACACACATGTTTTGTATAGAATTTCTGAAAACATGGGAGAATATCAGATAAGTCCTTATCCTAGGGAATCCCATGGTTTTCTTGAGGTGTGTTATTGGGATATGTTATATGTATTTTCGATATGGTATATGGTTGATTAGAACTCACCATAATGGAAGATAATGAATATAAATCCCCTAGAGTGAATACATGGATATGTTACTAATGGATATGAACACCTCGTGGGGGAGGATATCTTGTTGTAAATTTGAATGACCTATAGTAGAGTATATGGTAGGTGTGTCCCTAAGAGATAATTTTTTCACACCATAAAGGATTACCATTGTATCAGGAAACCTTTTGGAGGGGGATCCAAGATGGATGGATCATAACATCTCCTGACTTGTACCCATGATGGTTCATACCATTGAGTGAGCACGATGAGTATATTGTGGTTAGGACTGGACCTCTGAGAGTATTCCTATGTAATGTGTTGAGAGGATAGAAATTTAAAATCCATGTAGTTAAAAGATTCATTTTATTTGTATGTGATCGGACAATTTAATATGGTTTAATGTCATATAGTGAGGATGATCATCTTGGGAAAGTGTTGTCTATTATAAGAACCAATGTTTTTTAACGAGGGGAAATTCTAAGGGAATTTGATGTTTTTGGTCATTAAAAGATGGGTTTTTTAAAAAAACATTATAAAAATACATAATTATGAGAGTTTTGATGTTTGAAATTGATGTTATTTGTCATGGGTGATGTCACGAGAACATTACAGGGCAGCTCTAGGAGTATTAGGAGCACCAGAATCAGAAATGTTGATTTTTAAGGACCTAGAGGGGGAACATGGTTTTTCTGAAACCGTGTGGCCCTTAGTAGTTAAAGTGTAGATTCTTTGACATGAGGAAGAGGCATCTTATACATATTTTACATGGTTTTCCAATCCTTGTAACTAGTTCCCACTCTTACTGGTAGAGGATGTAGCTATTTATTGTTCATCACATGGTCTATGCATGGCCAGATTGATTTTTGGGTTAAACCACATAGGGCTGAATTGGTTCCTAGTGAAGGGGAGCATGGGTGGCACACAATTTCAAAACATTTGTGGCTTAAATTGTATACCCTAACTAGTTTTAAAAATTTAATAACATAATTAAACATTAGTATAAAATAATATTGTGTATTTAGGGGAGTTCTCCACTCTTATCTGGTTATAACCATAACCATATCCCCTCCCCTTGGTGGCACAGCACACCCCTCCACTTATATCTCTCTCCTTCCCATGGATTAATCCAGTTCCTTTGTAAATATAATCACTTTCGATAAGATAAATAATTCTCTCAGTGTCTCCCCATATTATTTTTCATTTTTGGCTTCCCCGTCGAACCAAGAATCTTTAAAAAAAATTCTATCATAGGTTTTAATCTTATTTTCATTTTTCATTATGATTTTTGGTTGTTAAAATTCAATCCAGAGCGATTTTGTTCTATGTTCTGGGAACCACTAATGAAGGCAATATTTTTTATGTCTATTCATCCTGCCACTACCAATTTGTGTTAACATAGAAAACATGTTTTTGGTTTCGCAAATCTATTTTCATAACCTTAATACTCTTATAGATTTTTATGGTCATTGTTTTAGAGTTTCAGCACCTTTAGAAGACTCATGGATATATACAAAATAATTAATATTTATATATTTATATATATATTTTCTCCACGAGTGTATTCCCTCATGCAGTGGGTAATATGGAGATTTCGTTAAGGGTATATTTATTATATATTGATTTATGTGTGCACTAGAAGATGAAAACATCAGTTATAATGCGTTAAATGCCGAGAATGGACATTATTTTCTGGAGGTTGGATCCCTAACCTCTACATTTATTTAATTATTCTATACACTCTTACATAAATTATTTCTTTTTTGATTTAATATATAAATAGAAATGATAATATTTAATGATTTAATGTATGAAATGACTTGTGTTTTTATAAAACTCGGGTTTTTATAATAATACCATTCTAAAAGAGTTGTGCTACAACCAAAACATAAAAATTAGTTATAGTGTTATATAATTGTTTTTTATGGATTTATATTTCTATAAGCCCATTTGATAGTGTTCTAATATGATATGCTAATTCATTACCCCTTGATTTTGTTAAAAGTTGCTTCCCACGTGAGATAAATAATGACATAACGATGTTTTTGTTTTCAAGTTGGTATGTCCTGATATATCTCATGTTTCCCATAAGATTTATCATTAAATATACTCAATGAGATATGTTTTTTTTTTGTGATGAAATCTTATGTGTTCACTTGTTAAATTGGACATCAATTGTGTTTAGATATGGACGCATTTATGTGTTACTTATTACCACATTTCATGGGATGATAAATTTGTAATTTTTTATATAAATTTGTTAATTAAATGAATTAATTATGAAGATATGAATGACTAAGAACATTGACACATAATATTAAATTATTTGATTAATCATATTTCTCCTTGTAAAGAAATCCCTACATGAGTTTAATACTACCAGATCGTGTAGTAGGATGTTATGTTTGAGAATATTGTTATATGAACATCCCATGTGATTTGATTGATTTAATTTCCATGAAATAGACTGTGATACATGATAATAATTATTATTCTCTTCCCATGTGAGTAAAGAGAAGGATATTATTTTTACTTATTCAATTAGATTGAATTTCTCTAGTAATGGTTTTCCCCACTAGTGATATATTACAACTTTTCACTTTGGAATATTATTAGGCTTGTAAGTCCTGTAATACTGAAAACATACATTTGATAATTTGATGGTAATCCATGAGCTTCAAATTGTTTTTCAATATCCATCATATTAATTATTTGAATCTTCTATATACATGACCATGCCAGTTAATGGATGTAAAATCCATGTCATAGATTAATTTATATGAATTGTTCTTACGAAAAAATATTCCAAAATATGATAATAAAATACCAATCCTGTTAAGGTTAGCCCTTTCATGTAACACCATTTAGTGGTGAAATATATATTATTCTAGTTGTTAGACCGTGTCATTCATAATGAAGTATTGAAATGTTTGATATTGTATATAGATTGTGGGGAATCCAAGTTTGTTATTATAATTCCATTGACACGATCATATAAAAAATTAACTTTTGTACCATGATTGAACCGTGTATTCAATTTATAATTCCATGGATGGGCTCAAATGGTTTATTGTATTTATGTCATGAGTGAACTAATGATTCCATTATCGGATCATAAAGGACGACATAATTACCTTGTGATTTATTAATCCCGATAGGACTTCAATGCACGAGATCAAGAGGCATTGATTATATGTCATGAGTGATACGTTGGGAATATTTATAGTCACAAGGTTCAGATTTGTTGACATATAATTATACCACTCTGAGAGTGATACTAGCTTCATGAGAGGTTCACTAGGATGGGTTTCTTGGATGTTAGTGGAAATTTCACCTAGAGTGTTACATCAATTCAAACATAGAAATGGAAAGGATGATCTCATACTATAAATTTAAAATTATATGAAAAGTATTATGACACGTCTAACAAGACAAAATAGAATATTGGATTTTCTCAAGTGTTTCATAGTTTAGATGGCCTTCTATGGTATATGTTGTTCTTACAATTAAATTAAGGATAACTCACTATTTATAGATCTGAATATTATTTAATTCGTGGAATTAAAATAATAATTCATGATTAAATTAAATCTAAATTTAATGAGAACATACATATAAAGGATTTTTACTTTATAGTACTTCCATACTAATTATATATCATTTTGAACTACTGGTTTCACATTTCACATGATGAATGGGTATTGACACCATGAGTGTCAACCTAATATTATTTACATCTCACAACTTTCTCTATTACCATAGATTCTCGAGTAGTGCTACTAGTTTGTAGGGATTTTAACCTTTCATAGTTGTAATTATTATATCTTGATGTTGGGAGAAAAAGACCAAACTAGCTCTACCAATGATCATGGTGATTGGAATTTTGATTTTCTATCTTCATTAATTCATGTACTGAAATTTATTTCATGTTGTACTATTTAATACATTCATTTATTTATCGTCATATGGAATTATATCATTTTAAAACATTAATTGACCATTTTCTTTATTAAGTTGTTGTTACAATTGACATAATGTTATTTTATTATTTCATTATACTCTTTCCACCAGTATTATAATTTTATCATCTATCTACCACTATATACTATGAGTATGAGGGTGTAGTCTCCCCATTAAACTATCTTTACACAATCAATACATGTCAGCTGCCTCTGGCATATTTCGAGATGTGATTGAGTTAATGCGATTACCGGTCTAGCTATGTATTTAGTGTTAATTCTTGATAGGTTGTTTAAAAGTGGTAACAGAACAAGTTCTTAATTTTTTTACTATTTCTTGGTGGTAGACATGAGACAAATATTGTGTGAGAAATTGGAAAATCTATTTTCTTGGGGCCGATCAACCCATGTATAGGAAACACCATGTGGTTAGGGATGGGAATTACTGTTTATACTATTCAATGTTACAGTTGATGTGGTTTCACCGTGGTTGAATGGTTTATTTTCCTAGACATATAGATTTTTTGAATTTATGTTATTTTTCCCTTTAACATAATGGAAAGTAAATGACATGAAAAGCATCATTATATGAACATATAAATTCAAATTCCCTGTATATGTCATTCAATGTATCTTTATTACTAGGTTTTCTAATCAGTGTGTTCTGTTCATTGGGTAATTCAATGTTTAGTTTCGTACATGTTGAGGTAATATTTTAGCATTATTGTTTAATTATAATATCTTCCATATGGTGTAATATTCTTATATGATATATTCCATGTATATTTGGTTATTTTATCATGATATATTTTATATGAAAAAAGATTTCATGAGAATGAAATTGTTGGATGTGGTTTTGGAGGCATCCAATTTTTAATCATATGTTGCATATGTTCCTTATGAATTTTATAATAGAAACTTTTATACTAAACCCAACATTATATTTCTAAAATTGTTTATAAACATTATTTAAATTATAGGGGATGATAAAGTTAAATGTTAAATTTTTTTGGATTTCATTTAAATCTATGGGAGCCAAATTGAAATCATACGGTGTATGGGTGCATTATGGATGAGTAGATGGCAACCAATTTGACTGAGATTTTTTATAACGATGGAATGTTTGAGGAATAGTAATGATTGAATAATTGGTATTGTTTTTTAGTTGATTGACTGGTTGACATTCAATATTCTCATCTAGACAAAAGTTGGTAAGTATGAGAATGTTGTTATAAATAAAATATTATTGGTTTTATGATTTCTATGGTTATGAAATTTCTAATGAAATTTGTTTTTATGAATACAAGTTGGTGTAATTGGACCCCTGTATGTCAACTAAATTTGTAAATAGATTATTTTTCCTAATGTTTCTATTTTTTCATGAGCAATTAACTAAAGTGCATACCAAGTTCCCTGAAAAAAAAAAACATAAACGGGGATTCATAGGCAGTTTCATTTTGGAATTTCATTAAATGAAAGAATATATTGATCTTTATGAAATATTATTTCCATGACCAAGATATAGGGAAAAAAAATATTCATTGTAAAGGGCTAGCACGTGGTAGGCAGAAACCGTAGATATTGATACATATCTCATTCTTTCAAGGTTTTGGCATTGATGTTATTCAGGATTCATTGTAACTAGTATGATGCTTGGATTTTTAGAAAGGAACTCCCTTGTATGGATGAGTGGCCACTGTTTTTGGACCATTGATATAGGAATGAGAATAGGGGAATGCTCAGTACAAAATTTTAGATTTGTCATTGGCTTGGTCAGGTACATTTTAGGTAGTGTAACGTCTCATTCATTCACTAACGGATGACATGGTATATCGTCATCTTAGTAAATGGATTTGTATAATGTTGGGATTCTGATCCAGATTCTACATGATACATATGGTTCATGAATTCATAGTTAATATAACCTATTTATAGTTCGAATAATTTTATTTTCTTCATTTGTAAACTCAGGGAGGTATGTGTTGACATACGCGACAACTGATTAGTGTAAAATATCAAAACAAGCCATCGATTTTGTTTGAATCATGATCATTGTGATGTTGTGTTTTCTTTTGGGTCACCTCAGTAGTCGAGTGACCTAAGAATTTGAGATTCATATTTTTACAACTACTCTAGTTGATTTTGTGGGACTCGAGTGTTTTGACAAACCAGTAGGGTTGATTCCAGCGTTCAGGATATGTGTTTTGATGTGGTATATCCATCATTTTTTAATAATTTTAATTTATCTATCGTTTGTTTTACTATTAGTGTACTCTTTTGAAGGAGATGATCATGTTTCCTATCATGATGTCTTCTTTCATTCACTATGAGAGAATCATTTATATTCCTTGATAATATTTGAAAACATTTATCTTAGTTGTTGTCCATCTCTATGTTGTACGCTCGATGCAAGGATTTTTTAAGGTTAGGTGAGTACTAAATTATAATAGGATTTCTATGTAGGAATGCCTTGTATGGTATTTTGGACTCCAATATATTCTTTTTATGTAACCACCAATCGATTTTTGCACTGGACTATGTCAATGTTATTATGAAGACATATTGGTTTTGTGCTAATGTATCACCTGAAGAATGGGAAATATAATACCAAGGTATATTTTAAAGGACCCAAGTAGGTTTTCTTCTATTTTATACCAGAATTTTTGTCGATTATTGATTTGAATCATTAAGGGTTTTGTTTATAGTGCACTGTAACTAGTATATGCCGTCACCATGGATTAGACCCAAAATTTTAGAATGTCAATGTGTTGTATTGGTTATGAACCCTCAATAGATGTAATTTTTTAGCATTTCTGGACTCATTTGTTTTAGAAATATTACAGGATTGTTTTTTTGGTTAAGAAACTCCATTGGTGGGGTGAGGGCCCTGATTGAGAATTTCCTTCTGTCTAATGTAAAAGAATAAGGTTTGGAAATTATTTTTCCAGATTCCTCAAAATTAGATGATGTTATTGTTTCATTGATTATATGGGATGAGTGAATATCCTCAATAAATTTCATTTTGAAATGAAGAGTTAGCTTGATATTGATAGCATGAGTGCCATAAGTATGTGTGATACTTGAAGAGTATTTGATAATTTGGAAACACGATGCAGCTTCATGAGAAATATTCATGACCCCGTTAGGTTTGGTGAGGAATCTTTTGATTTCCCCATGAATTCTTGGTGAGGTGAAGTCCTAGGGTGGGTATTTTTTAAGAACCCGTGATTTTAAACCCAAAAAAAATTCAACGGAATTAGAAATTGTGGTAATTACTATATAAATTTTTAAAAAAGAACATATGAGTGTAATTATGATCTTTTTTATGTTTAAATGTGAGGTATGTGGACTAGGGTGAAGGCTTGAAATTTTTGTTGGTAACTTTAGGAGTTTCTAATGCCCTTGACTAGGAATAAAATTTCTATATGGACTTATAGTGTTTGTACGGTTTGTCTAAAATTGTACAGCCCATAGTAGTAACTATGAGGCTTATTATAGGGGAGGCATGATAATTTCCCAGAAGATGTGACTGAATTATCATACCATGCATGTATCCCACATTACTAGTAATATTTGATGTAGCCATGAACTATTCATTACAAGGTTTGTGCATGATAAAATAATCATGTCTGTCAATCTAGCAGGGTGCCTTGTTTTCCATTGAAAGGGTACACAAGCTATGTATGGGAGTCACACAGTATGTTAAATTCGGTTTCCTATAATCTTTGTTGATAACTGGTTAAAAAAATTAATATAATAATTATAATTTACAATGATTTTAAATGTTGTGTGTTTTGGGATGTCATCCCCTCTCACATGTGTTGTGAGACACCTAGCTCCCCCACCCCTTTAATGCACAACTTACCCCTCCTCCGGGAGCCCTAATTTTCCACCGATTTCTTCCTGTCCTTTCGTAGATATCACTTAATTGGATGAGGTAAATCATTTTTTACATGTCTCTAACATCACATCATATTTTTTGGGATTCCAAGTAACCCCACAAAGTTCGACTGAATCCCTTTCTTTGGGATTAATCATATTTTCCTTGGTCTTCTAATTTTAGGTTTTGTGAATTTCCCCTTGAGTTATGTTGGTTTGTATTCCAACAACCACCACCATATAATACATTATTTTGGTCAATTACCTCAACCAACATTAATTTGAGGTAAGATACAAAACCCATTTTTTCACACTTTTTATTTGAGAACATTGTGATGTTTACAGGTTCAAGTTCTCATGATTAGATAGTTATGTTACAATTGGATGCCTCTTGGGAAAAAAAAGTTATATATATATATCCATCATATGAATATTCCCTAATGGATAGGGGAATACAATCATGGGGTTAAGGTTTTTTATAATAAATATGGATGTAAGGAGTATGATCGGGTGACATCATGAGTTATAAATTATCACATTCTAGTCATTGCCTTGTTATGATCGACTTTGGATCTCTATTATTGATTGGTTATTTATTAATTCATTAGTTTTATTTTAAAATAAGTTATTCTGTGAGTTTCCAAGTTTATTTGAAATGAATTTATTGAATAAAATACAAAATGACATGTAAAGAAATTTATTTTTATAGTGTCTTTTTTATAATAAAATCCATAAATTGGAGGTGTGTTGCTTTCAATTCAAAAAGTAGTGATAGTTTTAATTCATGATTTATTGTTGGTTATGTTTTATATAAGACCATATATTAGTGTAGTTATATTATTTGTTAATTCCCGACAACTTTGTTGGTATTAGATGTTTTTTCCCATGTGTGATAAATAATGAATTATTCATGGGATTATTATTAATAAGGTACAGATTGTTGAATCAATTTTTTCCAATATGACTATCATTAAATATATTAGATAAGACATAATTTTATGTTTGGATCACCCCAATGGGTTCTCTTGTTAAATGATACCTGAAAAGAGTTTTTAATTAGACTCATTTAGGTGTTTCATTTGACCCCATGTCATGGGATAATAAATAATTCAATTTTTTTAAATCAATTAATAAATTAAAAGAAATAATTTTGAAGGGATGAGTAACTATGTCCTTTGGCCCTTAATATTCCATTGATTTATTATGAATATTTATCATTATAAGTCTTTTCCCATGTGAGTTTAATACTACCACTCCTGGTTGTAGATTTTCATGTTTGAGAATATAATTATAAGAACTTCTCATATGTGTTGACATTTGTAATTTCTTTGAAATTGATTGTGAATTTATGTACATATTTGAAATTCCATTCCCACATGACTATAGAGATGTCTATAAATTGAACAGCTGCAATTAGATTGAATTTTTATAATTAAGTGTTTCCCGTGTGAGATATATTATAAGTAAGTAGTTTCATTTCTTTTTAGGATTCTAGGATTGATATGAAAAAAAAACAACCATGTGAGTTTCTGATAAAAATATATTGATAATGAACTTATATTTATATTTCCTTGATAGGAATGAATTGAACTTTTTTTATGTGAACACATGACTTAATTGACGTTTAATAAATTTAATTTTATAATTTACATGAATACTTTTTATGATAAATGTGCCCATGTGATTAAATTAATGTATATGGCCTTTGATGTTTTCCCATCCTTGTGACACACTTTCGGGGTGAGTAATATTTTATGTTAGTGGATTGACCTTGGAAATCCTAATTAAATTTTAAATGTTGGATATGATAAATATCAGTGGGTGAATCATTGATTCAGATTAAATTCCATGGACATGTTCATATGGCTATATTAATTTTTTACATTGTGTAAATCATTGATTCAAATTATAATGCCATGGAAGACCTAAAATGGTTTATTATATTTATACATTGGGTAAACCATTGATTCCCTAGATGGGCTCCTAGAGTCATACTTAAATAGCTAGTGAATCATGGACTCCTAAAATAGTTCCATTAATGGGATCAATAGGCATTCGTTATATGTCATGAGTGATACTAAGGGCTTCCAGATAGTACATACATGTTAGGGATCAGTTGATATGGACTTATACCACACCTAGAGTGATATATTGTTCCTATGAGGTTCACTAGGATGAGAATATAGGGTGTTGTTGGAAATGTCACCAGAAGTGGAACCTGAATTCCAGCATACAATAGTTCGGGATGAGCTCAGGTTTTAAATTGAATTTTGAATGAGCATATATATGTTGTTTCTTCCATGATAAATAAGAATATTTGATTTAGTCTAGACATGTTTTGTTTAGATGGAATTACGAGGACTCTATTGAGGTTACAATTGCATGGTGGATTCCAAAATTAGGCAAGATCTTGATACATTTAAAATTATTCAATTAAAATGTTAACTTTGAATTATAGTAAATGGATATTTAATAGGTACCTTTATAGGAATGATGTTTACATTAGAGTACTTTTTTAATTGTTATATGTTTTCTTGAACATCATGTTTTTCATTTCAAGTGATGGATTGGGATTGACATTGTGGGTACCAATATACTAAGATTAACCTGTAATTGATTACTCAAGTATCTTTAGTGATCATGTACACATATTTTTTATAGTACTCTAGGAATTTAATTGTTTTATGTTTTTTATCATGAAGTTAAGAGAAAAAGACAGATTTGGAGATTAGGATGCTCATGGGGATTGCCTTTGGAATTTTCTATCTTTATTTATTCTTGTACCCAAATGTAAAGAATGTTGGAATGTTTACATCATTCATTTATGTATGATCATATTGATGCATTCACTTTATAACATACATTGTACATTTTCTATATTCATTTGTTGTTACACTTATCTTCACCTTCTCTGTACATTTATTTATACTACTTCCACATTTATCATAATTTGAACATATTTTTACTAGTCTGTAATATTATTTTAAGGTTATATTCCCACTACTAAACTATATTTACACTCTCAGTGCTAGTTACCATCCATAGTAATATGGTGAGATTCACTTATGGTCATATGATGACTAGTATGACTACCAGTTTATTTATAAGACATGTCAGGATAATACATAAACAATTGATGGTGTAGTTCTTATGAGTTTGGATTACTATCACAATAGGATATTACAATGTTGGAGTTGTTGTGGGGATTAAAACATGTAATTATCATGTACCTAGGAAAAGTGATGATGTGGCTTGGGATTATGTGTGTATGTATACCATTAGACCCAATGGATTTGTCTTCTCTAGGTTAGAGATTGATCTTAACTATAAAGTGACCCGAAGAAGATAATGATAGATGTAAATTTTGGGTATGGATTTTTGGGAATCCTAAATTGTGTTCAATATAGTTAGGAATCCATGATCAAAAATTTCATAATTTTTTGGTGCTTACACATGGGATCGTTCCATGTGCATTAAAGATTACTGATGATATATTTGGAGATTATGTGCCATAGATCCACATGTGCAATTAGGAGTAGAAATGATGTAGTTGGGGAATACTTGTGTGAGATACCCATGTTTCATCCTTATGTCTAGCCATGATAAAAAATAAAATTTCATTTTATTAGGTTATATTACTGTTTAATTTCAAGTGAAATGATACAACATTAATTGATTATCGAATGATCTTCCCATCTTGTCTTCATCATATCAGGTCCTGAGACAAATATAAACATACTGATAGGTTAAGGGATATTATTGGGGATAATAGCTATGATGTAATAGCATGGGGGATTCATTGGAGTAATAGAGATAAATATGGGGCTTTCACTCAAGGTTTTCCAATTCACATTCCTCATTTTGGGACATGAGGAAATCTATAGATAGTGGTGGGTAATGGTGAATGCTTGGTGATTACCCAAAATGATTAGTCCCGTGACAGATTCCTAGTAGCCGAATAATGATCATGGCATGATGCATATCATGATTCACCCATAATAAATCGTATTCATGAATGATAGTGCGTTCTGCAATTTAATTTCATGTAGCAAGTGATGCTTGAAATATTACACATGGCGCATAATGCATCTATTTTTTTGAACAATAGTCATATGATGATCATCATACGTGGTATGGTATAGTTAAAGTATTGTATTAAGTACTAGAATATCATATAATGATTATATAACGAGTCTTCCATTGAATTATGGAAGAGGAAACCTATATTTTATTGATATGTTATTATATAGCTTAAATTCATATGTCGAGAACATGAGAATATATTATCGTGTTGAGAAATGTTATGCTTCATGAAAAAGGAATCATATTATTGAAGTATATGGTATGATTTTGTTTAATGTCTTATATTACAGACTGGGTTATGTCTTATCATGAAGAAGAATCATATTCATGACGCACAAGAAATCTTATTATTAATGATAGGATATCATAACAGTTAAATCCACATAGTGAGGAATACTCCATGGAAGAGGATTATAAATGAATATTTTTATGAATATTTTATATATAAACATTCTTATTCAAATTATAATGGGATCCTAGTGATGGGGCTCTTGGATATACATGAAGAATTCATTGAATCATTTTATTCTTCAAATACGTGAAGATAATCCAACTAATTACACGGAAAAAGGGATCCATAAGAGTCATTTGAATCATGGTATATCTAATATTGTAGAGGATAATCTCAAATCATGGTATTAAAGGGTTTTTATTTGAGGATTTATATGGGCACAACCCAATATATCATAAACATACCCAAAAATATTTGAAGAGATAATGTTATCTCAAAGGATGGGTTTTCATAGCATAGGGTCACGCAATGGATTGTGATTCACCAAGGTATGGGTGTTGTCAAATATATATAGTCATGGATCATTGGTTATCAATAAGTAATGGGATTCATGGGTATCAAGATATTATTGATGATTTCATAATTCCTATGGGGGGTTCTTCTTGAATTCCTATTGATTAATGAATATTCTATTTCCAACGAGGTCCTTATTTCTTTGTGAAATGAATACGACTTTACAAAAGGATTATCCTCATTGGGAAGAGGAAATCAAGAAGGATATAGATGAGGTTTCAAGATTCCATTGGGATTATATAATGTGGGTCTCATGAATGTTATATTGTTCTTGAATTTAAATCACGAGGTAGAAATCCGGTCATTTCTCCTCCATTAAGAATGAATGGATAAGTGGGGGTATTTTTTGGGCATGGGTATTTAGAATATTAGAGGTGTTTTGCTATTAAAATTTAGGATTAAAAATATGGAACATATCTAGAGGTAATTTTATGGAAATCCATTATGAATTTTCTAGTCATAATGTATTGTATGACATGTGGATGGAAATTGTCAAAACATCAGGCATTTGACAAGGCAGATCTGTAAATCGAACCTCTGAGATCTAGCTCCTGGAATGGTATCTATGAAGTGTATTTTTAGAATTTCTTCAAACATCTATGACATCTAATATATAACACCATTCCATCACTGATCCTATTTTAATAGAATTTTGGAAAATTATGTATATTCGAAAATAAATTTACTCTATGTTTTAAACAATTTTGGGAACTATTATTTCGGTTCTCACGGTGGTCTAATATATTTTTTTGTAGTAGTGAGTTTTTTCCCTATGAGTAAAATTGTGAAATATCATATATTACATTGTATTTTATTATTTAATATAAATATAAGATATATAAATAATTTATATGGACTATTTTGATATATTTTAATTCACTATGGTGTATTGGAATCCCATTATTGGAATGTGAGACCTATGTTTGATGTATGAGATTATGTTTATTTCTTATGATTAATGAACAATTAATTATCCATTTATTAAAATATTAATTTCTTAAATTATTTGGAATATTGTTTGATTTCATGTCTGTGATAATTTGGTTATATATATAAGGTGTATTTTCACTATGGAAAAATGAATGTAGTTTTCAAAGTATTATGAAATATTTTTTTTGAAGTATTTTTTTATAAAATTATATTGAAAATGATTAGGAAGATTTAGTAGAATGGATTACCTTGGTAGTTATGTGGAAGGTGTAGTGATATGACTAGTCTACTGATAGAATTAGGGGCATTACATAAGGAATATCCTGTAATTCCTTGGAAATGCTCCCTACGTACATGTAAAGAATATAGTAGTTTTCATATTATTGTGTATCCCCCTTATGCCATGATTTTATTTATATATATGTGATATTGATATGTGTGAGTTTCTATACTGGGTTTGAGTTTTATGGCTATCCTGACATGTATTTATCGCTCATATGATATTAATTTCTCATTTATTATAATAATGATTTTTTGACACCTGATTTGGATGACATGAAATGATATTAAATTGTATGAGCAATATTATTTGGAACTATAGGAAATGGATAATTTTTTACTATGATTTTGATATAATATTTCTATAAACAATTAATATGAATTATTTTTCTTAATGATGGTCATGTTCGTATCATTATAAAAATTATTTTTTTTTGAACGTAATAGTTTTATCCTAAAAATTTAGTTTAGATCACACCCATTGAACCCCTTATGTGGTGTTCAAACCATGTCATGAATTTTAAATAGAGAAAATTTAATGGCTCCCTAGAGATGTGGTGAGGTTTATGTCAGGTGGGCTGGGAAGCTGGTGGTCTGATGGAAGGATTTTCCCACATATCACAATGGGTTGTCACTTTCATTTTTAGATTTCTTTTTCTATTTGAGTTTTACATTGGTATTTCTCTGAAATATATAGTTGTATCATTTCAACTATTTTCAATTAGTAAAGGAATATATTTTTCTAGGATTTTCATCTGTTTATTATTATATATTTGTATGTATATGATATTTTTTTAAATTAGGTTGGGTAAAGTAATCCCCCTTATTTTATTGATGTTTGTGTTGTACTAGATATCATATGGTGAATGAAAACTCCTTTTGTCTATCTCACAGACTAGGTCATGTTCTAGTTTTCTTGTTTTTGTCCTATGTCGGTTTGTGAAACATATGTCAAAACCCTTCCATTATTTAGTGACTCCATCACCTCCTTTTTCCCTCCAAAATCCTTGGGACATCCCGCAAATAACTAAATCAATATAATTAAAAAATATTAATTGGTCTAAAAATCTGGAGTATTAAAAAATTAATTAATAGAAACAATGTTATACAATATAAAATATAATAACAACATTTATTGATGACATAATAAGAATCATGAATGATTTCTCTACCATTTATTATTTTTACCACGATGCCTAAATAAAATCCTAAACACCATTATCAATTCATATATTAATATATATATATGTCAACCTAAAAATTGATAAAAATATTTTTCTACCTGGAATATTTCCTTGGTGAAAAATTTATGAGGTTCGCTACATAATAAATAATTTTTATATTCATAAATCATTTCTTCTAGGGTATATTTTTTTAGTGATGACATTATCAATCATAAAATACATTTCATTTAGAAATTTTATGATACAAAACCCCATCAATTATGTTATATGAAATCTTTTCAAAAAATAATAAAAAATTACATTGTATAAATTTTTAGGATAACATTTTCATCATTCCACATTATTCAAAATAATATCAATCTTGTTAATTTTTAAAAATTTAAAATCCACAATAGTAACACTTCATATTATAATTCCATATAAAAATGATCAATATAATTTCTTTATAAATCTAAAAAACTAACCTAATGATAATGTTATTCCAAAAAATTATCATAGAAGGAAATATAAAATATCCCTTTACTAATGATTCAAATTAAATGATCCTAATATCGAGTGAATGAATTCATATATTCGATGTGAGAAAGTATGAAAAAATATCAATTTTTAGAAACAATAACTTGTACTGAGCCCAATAGAAGAGTTAAATCATAAATATAAAATAGTAATCTCTTAAGAGGTGATAATGGGTAATTTATGAATTTTCTGGAGATTTTAAAAAAAATGGTTTTGATTTATGGAATTCAATAGTAGGGATTATATGGATGAGACAAACAATAAGTAATAATAATCTAACCACAAATATGATTCAAAATATTTTCAATAATGGGGTTACAAATATTGTAGTATATAGATAAAAAGGTTTCTTAGATGATTACACATCATAAAAAAAATTATTCTTGAAGATAAGGACAAAATTTTCGAATCCCTCTACCTGAAATAGACTATCCATAATTTTCCACTATTATCCACCATACACTATACACATTTTAACCAAATATATTCATTTAGTCATATCCAATCATCATTCGGAAGGGATATAATAACTACATATATATGTTTACGTATTATATTTTTAATGATATACTAGATGTATGAAATAATCTCTATTTATATGAATTAATTTACCCCTCGACATCCTTGTCAATAAAATAATAGTTTCATAATATTTTGTAACATCCCAAAATAATTAAATTATTTAAATTATACAAAATAATAATAATAATTTATGTATAATTTTTTCAGAAAATTAAATAGAAAACTATAAAAATATATTATGTTTTCTCTAAATTTGTTAATTGTATATATGTATTATATATATTTACCATTTTTAACGATGTTTTTTAAATATAAATATTAAATTTGTACATAAAAGATATATATATATATATATTTAGTATGATATATATACTCAAACATATCCATTTAATTATGAAATTAATCATTTAAATTTTTTATATAATTATATTTCTTCATTTTATTGTTTCAATTAACTTATGAATACTATATTTATACCTTTAGTCTTGTTTTTAACATATGTCACACTTATTATTTAATGTTAAAATTATATGATATAATTATTTATACACCCATTATTGATATGATATATTTTTTAAATCAATTCATATTATATATGTTCCACTTAAATAATAATTAATAATATATATATTTAGACTTTATTACCGTAAATTAACTTATAATTCAATCATTTAATTATTTTTTTCATATAATTTTTCAATTAATTTCACTAATTTCTATCATTATATTGATTATTTGGTGATAGTTCACAGTAAATTTTAAAAAAAGAATCATTATCAATTTAATATAATTATTTGATTTAATATTTTTTAGAAGATAAAGCCTAAATCAAATTCATTATAACATGTGGAATAACTATAGTAATAGATGGAATATTGTATATTAAAAAAACTACGAAATAATATTTCATGTTATTCTTAAAATTTTATCTTTATTTATTAAAATTATTATTTACATTAAAAATATTATCATTAAATATTTTATCATTCATAAATTACAATATATATGTAAGATTTTTGAATAATTATAATTAATTAATTAGATAAATATAATTTTACCAATATTTACTTTTAATTATAAAAAATGAGTTTTGGTATTAATTATAAATCCATAAATAAAAAATAATAATTTCCATAAAATTAATATTTATTATTTTTATTATACATATAATTTAGAAGATTTCATTCAAGAGAATTTATATTCAATAAAAAATTCAAAAATATCACATCTAAAATAGTACAGAATTATAAATATTTTCTATCAACAACTGAAAATAAAACAATCCTTAATAAATATTAATTAATAATAAATTATATAATAATGAGAAAATATATTTAAAAAAATTAGTAACATAATTTTTTGGACCTTACATTACATATTTCATCGAGGTGGATAAGTCTACGATTCCACAATTGATCCCACTAAAAAGTAATACTCATTATGATAAAAATTTGATGTTAAAAATAAAAAAATAAAAAAAAGGTTAAATGATATTGACACCCATTATTTTATATTAAATACCCATGAAATGACAATCATCATTGATAATGAATATAAAACAAAAAATGATAATAGTAATGGGATAATATCATTCATTGAGTATTGATGTATTAACAACACTCACTATTAATGTGTAGGGTATGTACAGAACTGATATTTAAGTAGAAAATATCATTAAATATCAAAATCAATTTTAAATTCATTATTTTTTTTCAAAAAATATTATATCATTTTAAAAATTAACTTATGGTTTATATTACTAAATTTATTGAGGTAAAAACTGAATAAAAGTTACATATATCAACACATGGAGTTTTTTAAAATGATAAAATATTTTATTTTAGTAAAACCTAAAACAATGTCCTTTTTATTTATTTTATGTAATAGGTATACAATCAAATAATATGAAACATATATCAATCATTACTAGAGATAATCTGAAGACACTAAAATATAGTAGAACACATACCAATAATTTAAATGAATTTATATTACAAAATCATGGCTATATAATAAATTTTACACAAGAAACCTTAAATAGATCTTGCGTATTAAATAGAATAGGAATCATAAAAAAACATTATATTCATGAATAAATGTTATCAATATTATATTATTATAAATAGTAAGATTCATAGAAAATAAATTATATTATACAGGGGAATAAGATACTAAACTATTCAATGAATTATTACTTGTAGAATGTTATTATTATTTAAAGAAACATTATAATTAAAAAATAATAATTAAATTAAATATCCATTAATCGTGTTTTGGAAAATAATATAACTAATAATAGAAACCAACATGATCAATAATTATTATATAAATGTATATAATAGAATTTCATTATTTGGAACAAAATTAGATGAGGTCAACTATAATGTATATTAACAACTCATTCATGATGAAAACTATTAACAATAAAACATAAAAAAAAATATTGAAAAGAAATTAGAATTATAAAATAAAGTTATAATAAGAGTATATAAATGACTAGTAGTTACCATTAGTTTTCTTATTCTAAACACATTCCAACAACCATAAATTTTCAACCTATTCCATCGTAACAAATCCATAATTCAAAAAGTTATTTAAAAAACTACATAATATGTTATTTAGATAATTTTTTATCTTAATCAATAATAACAAATAATTTATCTTTCTGAAAAATAAATAAAATAGAAGACCAATACATTATGAATAAATAATACTCTATAATTTCGAAAAATTATATGAAAATAATTTTAATTTATATTTAATTATTGGTCCACATGGAATATTAAAATAAATTTCACCTAAATTTTAAATATATACTGGTACCAATATTTTGAAGTAATAGCTGTGTTAATTATGGAATATAACTTCATGATGCCATGAATTAATCTATTAGTTTATAATTGTTTTAATTTCATGATTCTTACTCATTAAAAAAGTTATGTAATAAATATTCTATAAAATTTAATTCATGAAGTAATAATTGTAATTATCCATATATATCATTAGATAAAGAGTAATGAAAATTACATAACTTTTAACTTGTTTTCTTAAAGAAACTCTGACTGTAATTAAAAAAGTCATATATGTATCCAATATTATTAATTAATTGTTTATAAATGTAGTCATCAATATATTTAATAATCATCATTTTAAATTCCATAAATTATATTTCAATATTTAATATCAATATTTCATTATGTCTTATATATTATATAACTAGAATTTATATCTCAAACATGCTATTAAATTAAATGATCAGATTTATAAAAATAATATTTATTTTCTAAAACATCTATTTTTCTAGTATAGAATAGTTAATATGAAAATAAATCTTATCTTGGATTATTATAATTATAAATAAGAAACAAATACCTTTCAATAAAAATTAGTCTCTTTATAATAGAAATATAAAATTTCTTCTCATTGGAAAAATAATCAATGTATTATTTCAGGGAAATTACAGAATTTCAGGTTCACTTATGTAATCAAGAAAACATATAAGAATTATACATTTAAATTAAACATATGAAATCAAAAATATTTCTATCAATTTGATAAATGATGATATTTAAAATTTATATCTTCAGATGAACTTTTTATATTATAAAAATAAATCCACATATAATATTTTGATTTTTTATGAAATATTTTTATCTATTATGAATTCTGTATTACAAATGAATTTCTAATAAAATTGTTTTTCACATTATATCAATATTTTTTCCATAAATAAACAAAAAAAAATTATAATAATAAAATTTACTACAAATGTGACATTTGATAATGGTCCATGAATTTTATAAACAATGTCACCTTGATATATGTGAAATATTTACATAAACAAGCATAGTTTGTTATCAAAGCCCATACATGGGATAACATTGATATCTTGTACTCATGAACTATATTATCATCATTACATTATGTGTAATACCATTTTAAAATAGTATCTAAATATGTATGTTTGAAAAAGTCACCCACTATTGATGAAGGTTAGGATAAAGGTATATGGTGTTCCTACCAAAACCATGTTATCCTCACTTGTGGAAAACTGCAAACTAAATCATATATCTAAATGAAATTATCTAAAAACACTTCTTCAAAATCCACAATGGTATAATCTCCTCCTCTGTAATCCAAGATTGTATTTTTGGCACTAAAATACCATCCCCAATAAACAACATGATAGTGTTTTGTAATATGGGTATCCCACACCCATATTGGTATCACTATCCTCTTTAATCCTACAGTACACGATCTTTGAAATAATAAGATAAATTAATATTAATAATTAAATGTAACAACCATGAAATTAGATTCATTGTAATCCTGCCAAAGTATTAAAATGATGCATCGAATTTTCACTTTTGGGATTGGGGAATTATAGTTGGTATCAGAGGAAGTTTAGCAACAACCTTGAAAATAGATTTACATAAACTCTGATTTAAGAAAATTTCCCTAAGATATACTTTGAAGATTAGTATAGAATAACTTTGTAGAAATTTTGTAATGCAGAGATATTGTGTATTTTCCACGCAATACATCACAGTCTGGATACTATCAGGTAAAGGCAGCTCTGGCACACCTTTAACATGGTGTGAAAACTATGACAAGGAGTTTCGACCTTGACCCGAGGTATCCTGGTACAAGAAAATGGTCCTTGCTGCACTCTTGGTTATGAAACTCCCGGAATATATGCATATTATAATTCACATTTTCATTACAATCCATTATGAATGATTTATGAGTAAATATTTTCTCAAAAAATATTTATGATTATAGATTATATACATATTATTTTCGATTTATGTTAGGTATTTTACATGATAGGAATTATTCATTGAGGTTCATAAACTATCCTAGTGTATGCCATTGTTTTTAAAGGGCACCCAATATATGGAATGAGAACTCCAACAAAATACATGATCCAAGGAATAAGAAGGAACATATATTTCACGGTATTATGCCTATATTTATAATGGAAATAGTCACCCATGTATTATCAACATATGAAGAAATAGCATCATGTGTTAATAACATATGTAAATAATTCCTTGAGTCCTATGGCATTGAAGGGATGCAAGAGAAGAAAAAGAAGGAAGAGATAAAGATGGATAAAGGGAAGATGGGAGAGAATGATTTTCCGATATGTAATAACTATGGAAAGAATCACCTTGGTAATTTCTTTAAGGGAATGGGAGTTTGTAATAATATTGGAGAAAAAGGACACCAAGTACTTGATTTCAAAGGTTAGAAAAATGTTTTAAATGTGTAATGCTTCATCAGTAAGGAGTTGGGACACTATGACAAGCAATGTCAAAATCCTCAGAGTATAACCCTAATGTTTCTATTGGATAATAATAAAGTCCAGACACTTCCGAAGATAAATAAGAATGATAGTTATTAATGTATTTTGTCATTTGAGAATTGTAATAATGATGTACTTGTAATAAGAATTATATAGTATATAATGATTTAACTATCGTTCTATTTCATTAAGGACTTGAGATTGTGTAGATCCAAAAAATGTGAATCAATTGGTGGTTAATGTTTTTCAAAAATATATGGTTTAGTGAAAGATAAATCATAATAATGTTCTGATACTGAGCTAGAAATTTTGGATTAAAATATGACTTATTTGGATAAATTATATTGGATATTCTTGACAACCTTGAAACTGATTATTGATATGTATATTCAATCATTGTTGGAGTTTACAAAATTTCGGGTTATAAGTAGTATATCCAGATATATATAAGAAATAATATACCATGAATTTAATAAATAAGGTATTATTGTAATTTAGGTTGTTACCGGTTTTTAAAAGAATACATGATGAAGGTATTAGCATGTTATTACGTGGCAAAAAGAGATCATCATTTTGTCTACATTCCTTATAAATATTGAACAATGAGTTTGGACAAGAATTTTATTGGATAATAATATTGTTTATAATGGATTACGCTTGACATTAGATATTATTATTATGTTTAAATATTTTAATATGAATATTTTTTGTATTATTATAAAAATTACAACCCGGAGGTCGGGCGAAAAATTGTCGCGTCCAACAAGGTCATGAGACTTGAACCCTCAAATGAAGGGAAATGTGGGTGAATCACCAACCATTGGCCTACTTGATGTCATGGTTTGTATAATGTTGTTCTTTCAAATATTCAGACAGATTATTTATAAATTCATTTTTTATGAACCCTATACAATTAGGATAAATTGAATATTTTTGAATTCTATTATCCTTTGGTGTGAAAGATGAGTTTGTGGTAGGAATTAGTTGAAGGATGAGTCTCTTATTGTCAAGTATATATATATATTCCTATTATTGTACGAATAAAATAGTATTTAAGCATTATGGATGATTTCATTAAAACCAAAAATGTGATATCCAAATACCTTATGTTCTGTTGAACCCATAATATTTTACATTATCTTATAATGATGGCTTTGAGGCAACCAATTTCACAATTGTTTTTGATTGATGACCTCAATCACTACATAGAAATATTAACATTTTTCCTCTAATATGATTAAAAAATTACTGCTAATGTTCTCCTAATCAAGATCATAATTTGGCAGTGACTTTTTTATTCCCTTTCCATATTATTGAATATAAATTTAATTAACCCTATTTTTTTGTGGGTTTTCCACAATGATATTTTTTTTATTTTTAAGAATAAATTATTGAAGAAAAATTTCAAATTGAGATGATTCAATTTATTGAAGAAGGGTGGATTGTAACACCCTATGATTTTATAGAACGTGATCTCACTAAAGTAATTCAATAGCATCTACTACATGCAACACTGAGTTCAAATGCACCCCAACTTACCAAACTTGCTGTTCAAAAAGCAGTTATGAATAGTATTTACTGTATATTGAATCACATATAATCTATATAATTTTAACACCCATATAATGTGATTGATAGAAATAATATAAGAACAAATTCAATTTTTTAGATAATGGAAGTATTTTTCCAAAATCCAATTTTACTGCCTATTAATGGTGATTTTTTAAAAAAAATTATATTCCTATCACTTTTATATTAAATTTGAAAAAATAATATACTTATTTAGAATAAGGACATAAAAATTTATTTTGGATAATTTTTTTGAACTTTTCTGATAACTTTCATATTTTGATTAATAGTAAATGATATTATGTTTTAATTGAAAACAACTTTTTAAATCAAAAAAATATAAATTGTTAAATTTTTTATTTAAATGGTTTTGATGTATAATTAGATTATATTTTTATCATTCAATACTATCTATGTCATTATATGAATTTTCACTTCTAAATTTGACATAAACACATGTGAATCATTTGATAGTTTTTACTTTTTTAAAATCCTGCTTTTTTATTTTGAAAAAAAGAATTATTTTTAAATTAATAAATGAAACATCTATATTATGAATTTGTTAAAATATATTTTATTTTGGAATTCAGAATATAAAAATTATATTAGTGTAAATTTTTTGGTATTTTTTTTTGAAAACATTCAATTTTTTTGATGAATAGTGAAAAACACTGCGTTATTATTTAAAATGGACTTATTATTTAAATATTTATTTAGTTTTATAAAATTATTTTATGTAAAAATAGATATATAACTCCAATATAATTTAAATTTAATTAATTGGGTTTATTTTATAATAAAATTAGAAGTATAAAATTTTATTGAACTTTATAACGTTTTCTACACACATTCTAGGAGCATTTGAAAATTTTCATAAAACATAATTTTATCACTTTTGTGAGTTGAATTTAAAAAATCTGAGAGACATGGTTGACATCAGTATGTAAAATTTTGTTCAATAAGATAAAAAAATTTGGTGAATAGAAACTTTTGACTTTTTTTTAACAACGGTAAAATGTAAATAGGTTGATTAGGGGTAAAATTGAATTTATAAATAATCTAACACTTGTTCTAATTCTATTAGATAAGTGTAATTCGAATGAAAACAACCTTATGAAAATTTATAATTTTTTTGGTCCACATGTATTAGATTTGAAAATTTATTATTATTTTATTTATAGAAGAGTTAAAAGTCTGAAAATCAACGTTTAATAATTATAACATTTTTTATATAGGGTTAGAACCAATATAAATGTGACAATAAAAATACACTAGAAAGATAAATTGATATAATTCAGAATTTTATTTTATTTATAATATTTATAATATAAAATGACAATTTATTATTGAAACAATGATAATGCACTAATTTCCTTATTAATTAAAGATTCAAATATATGGTATTATAAATATAGAATTAAATATACTTTCAATGTTTTTATGACATTGACGAATTTTATAGGTGAATACGACATGTTAGGGTTGATTCAATGTATTATATTAGAAGTAATTATGTTGTTATGACTTTCAAAAAAAACCAAATAGTGTTTAAATTTACATAAATGAGTTTTAAAAACAAATACTATATCATTTAATTATATAATAGTCTTAAAAATCATATGATCAGCCAAATGAATCTAAGAATTCACTAGCATAGAAACACTTTTTCCAGCACCAACCCTTATCATCGCTAACGAAAAAGAGATGATAATGAAGGGTGCCTTTATAAGCGCTAAAAAAATTGCTGATAAACGGTGCCTTTATCAGTGCTAAAAAAGTTCTTATAAAAGCATCCCTTTATCAGCACTTTTTTTAGTGGTGATAAAGGTACCCCCTTTATCAGTGATTTTCTTAGCGCTGGTAAAGGGACCCCATTTATTAACGTTTTTTAGTAGTGCTAATAATGGGGGGCCTTTATTAGCTATATTAAAAGTGTTGAAAAAGTTTTGACTTCAAAAAAAGTTAAATTAATTATAATATATTAATATATAAATATTTAAATATAGTTATATTGATATAAATATAATATATAATTTTGAAATATATTTTAGAATAGTATAAATATACATTTACACAAAATATACATAATATATATGATATTTATGTAAAATGGCTTATAAA
This sequence comes from Viscum album, assembly GCA_963277665.1. Taxonomy (NCBI): domain Eukaryota; kingdom Viridiplantae; phylum Streptophyta; class Magnoliopsida; order Santalales; family Viscaceae; genus Viscum; species Viscum album. Next base: position 345,410,345 of record OY728166.1, on the reverse strand, counting down.
AAAATTAAAAATATATTTTTGATTAATAATTTTCTAATTATTATCATGTAATAGTCATTTAATAAAAATTGGAATATTAAAAAATAAATAAAAATTACAAAAAGATCAAAAATATGTTGAAAACGTAACTCGAACTTCGAACGACCATATATTTTGATTCGGGTGTGCATTTGATCTTTATAACATATCAAATCGAAGCCTGCAACGAGTTTTACATCATCCTAATTGGGGGAGGACTACAGTCATGGTTTTTTTGAGGCCAAAAAAGGTCTAGAAGGCCTCCAAAACTATGATTTTAGTCAGGGTGCCCCGATTTTTTAACATTTTGTGGATTCTCATCCTTGTTTAGGGGAGTATTATCGGATTTTTTTGTGTGGAATGAATTTATTCCAAGGAATTACATTCATATTGATATTATATCATTGAGATTTCATCATTTTCTATAATTCACTTCTATTTATAATCAAATATATAAAAATATATACATATTTTTTATATATTCATAGATAAAAATTTAATTGTAAATATAAATAATAAAATATATTTACATATAAAATATATTAGCTTTATCTAAATAATAACTAATATACATTTTATATAAAATACAAATATATGAATATTTATATACCTATATATTAATCTAACTATATATATATTAATATGACTACATATATATTTATTAATATTACTATAAATATATATAATAATATCACTATAAATATATATATTAATATCAATATAAATATATATATATATTAAACTAACTATAAATATATATATATATTAATATAAATATAAATATAAATATATTTATATTTATATAACTATATATATATATATATAATTAATATAACTATATATATTAATATAAATATATATTACTATCTGAATAAATATAAATATATATATATATATTGAGATATATGTTAATATAACTATATATATATTAATATGACTATATATATTTTAATATATGTATATATATATTCATATAAATAAATATTACTATACGAATGAATATAACTATATATATATATAAATATAGATATATATATTAATATAAATATATATTTATATATTAATATAACTATATATATATATATTATAAAATTACTGTATATATATTAATATAAATATATATTACTATATGAATAAATATAAATAAATATATTATTATATATATAGAGATATCATGAAATGGAAAGAAAATCAAAATATAGGAGTGTTAAGGTCTTAAGCGCATAGGGTGGAGGTCTCGAGTTCAAATCCTGGTGGAGTCAGGGGAACGCGCGCATGGGTGAATATGGAAGCAAGCACTGATAAAGGGTGTAGGGGGTGCGAGGGGCACTGTAGGGGGCGGAAAAGCGCTGTAAAGGGGGGGGGGTCAAGCGTTATAAAATCCCCCCGGATTGGCAGAATTTTTTAATTTGTTTCTTAATTTTTTTTAATTTTTATAATTTTTTTATATTTTTTCATTTTATCCGCGCTTTTAAAAAACCTCTGATAAATGGTTTCCTTTATCAGCGCTAAAATGAAAGCACTAGTAATGGAAATGCTAATAATGGGGTCTTTTATCAATGCTAAAATTAAGCGCTGATAAAGAACCATTTTATCAGCGCATTGTTTTTTGCGCTGATAAATGACCCCTTTTATCAGATCTTTTTTTAGTGCTGATAAAAAGGGTCTTTATCAGTGATTTTTGGAGCACTGATATAGTGGTCCCCCTATCTACGCGGGCTTCAAAATCGCTTTTCTACCACTGTTAAAGGCCATTTTTAGCACAGATAAAAGGTGTATTGGTAGTAGTGATGATATATATGTCATTAATGAACCACATGGTGTTTTCTTGGCATTTAATAGTATGTTAATTAACCATTTAATATAAAAATACAAGTATACATGGTAAATGTTAAACTATTTAGCTAAGAGTTAAATCTAAAAGATAATGTTAAAATGGTTACCTAAACCTGTCTAAATTCTATTGGTTGATAGTAGTTCTTCCCATTACCACATAAGGCTAGGAGTAAATTCGTTTTTAGCCATTATAAAATTAATATTATTGTATAATAAATTAATATTTAAATCTTTTCCAAAAGTTACCCTCACCCCTCTTATAAAAGGAAACTTCCCCTTATCTCAAAATCACATCTCCTAAGCCATTTGTCTCGGACAAACCCTGCCCAAATATCCAATCAACATCTCTCACATCAACCTAGAGTCTTTACATTGGTTAGAAATCCATCTTAAGGATCTATTTTGATCAACTCAAAAGGAAAAACCAGAATTAGAGGTAATAATTTCACTGCCCTCTTTCATGTTCTTTTCTTCTTCCACTTCCTCATTCTTTGTTATTTTCATATAAAAATAATAACTACAGTACCTCCTACATACTGTGTTGTTATTATAAATATAGTACAAACATATTCATAATTCTATCCATATTATAAATGAAAAAGTCACCATACTTGCGTACGTATGGTTTACCGTCTCCATGTCGTGGTGTAGTTTGTTATTCAAACTCTTCATTATTTGGATGGGTATAATAGTGAATATAACTGAAAAAAATAATAAATATAAAATTATTATTATTCTATATATATGATATCCCATCTAACTAAATATTATATCACCATCAATATAATTTTATTGTCGCTCGTGCGTACGTACAGATTACCGTTTCCATGATGTGATGAGAGTAATTCCCACGTTCACCATTCAACGATAATTATAAAATTAAATATTATTAATAATTATGTAATATATGTCATAATCATGCTACTGGAGATATATATATATATATATATCTGTGTGTGTGTGTTTACATACATATATCTTATTCACTTACTTCTGTTCAATATGATATGAAAATGGAAACAACGTTTATGCGTACATACGACCTACCATCTCCATAAACGGTTCCATCTATTTCATATGAATGTCTATTATAAATATTTATATTCTAAATATATTGGATATATAAATATATTTTTATATTATTTAATAATTTAAATCATGATCTAAATGATATGAAAAAGAATAACATGTAAAAACATGTAAAATAAAAAGCAATTATTACCCAAAATGTTAATTTAACATGGAATTCATTATTAAATGGGTAGTATAAAGTGATAAATTAATCATGTATGATATAATAAATATGAAAATGGTTCTGTTATTATTTAATAACATACTGTGGTCATTATATAGAAGGTTAAACGTTCCCTCGACTAAAGTAAAGTTCAAAGTAAGGGTTAATTTCTAATCTCATTAATAATGGAGATTGTTAATGTGAATGTTTTTACTTTGACATATTTATTATCCATGCCCATGTTTCATAAACATTTTTTGAAATGGATTATTTTTAAGTGACTCTATTATTAAAACATCATATTAAATGTTTTAAATATTTATTCTTCTAAATCATTCTAATTAATGTTCATGTATTGAAAATAATTTTTAATGATTTATTTATATGGACATGAATGATTTTAAAAGGCTAATTCCATTAAAATTATTCAAAGTGATATGGGACACTAGGATTCAAAAATTTCTTTAAATATGTTTCTTTCTAAATTGTGTGACCTTTAAATGTTTTCACATAAAAGGGTATTTCTATAAAGGAGTTTTACAAATCATTTTCATCTATTTCAACATAATTTGATGGATTTTAAACATGTATGAAGTTGATTTATTATGAAAAAAATATTCCATATTATATTGAAGGTTTTGTGATATGTTTGAATATGGATGTGTTATTTTTATACCATTCATAGTTTATGGATAAAGTATTGGCATTTCGTATTCATGTTCTATTATGAATGTTTATGTTATCATTCAACCTTTTTATATGAGGATTTTATTAGACCTAGTACGTGATGGGTGGAGCCTGCTATAGCTCCACTATGCATCGGTAGGTCTAATGAGACATTTAGGTGTGGAATTGGTTGAGGCCTTTCACAATTTTAAATATGGTTTTGGACGAGGCCTTAATCATTTTTAGACTTCTAGGATGTGGCCTTGAAAGAATATTTTAGAATGTATGGTACTATACAAACACTCATTATGAAAATAATATTGATTGTTCATGTGGTTATTTAACAAGTAGAATAACCATGACTATGTTTTACTATTTAATTATTTACTCAGATCATATTTCTAACATAAAGTGTTCATGTTTGTTTTTTGTAAAGGCATCTGTTTTCAATTATTCACCGAGCCTATTGTTTATGTTATCTTCTTCTAAATTTTTTACCCTTACTGAGCATCTAAGCTCACCCCATTCTAATTTTTTATTTTCCCAGGATTTCCAAGAAGTGTATTATGATTTCTATGTAGGGTTAAGCTAAAATAATATAATGGGTTTATCAAATAATTGAGGGAGGACTACCGTCATGGTTTTTTTGAGGCCAAAAAAGGTCTAGAAGGCCTCCAAAACTATGATTTTAGTCAGGGTGCCCGGATTTTTTAACATTTTTTGGATTCTCAGCATTGTTTAATGGAGTATTATGGGATGTTTTTGTGTGTAATGAATTTATTCCAAGGTATTACATTCATATTGATATTATATCTTTGAAATTTCATCATTTTTTATAATTCACTTCTATTTATAATCAAATATATAAAAATATATACATATTTTATATATATTCATAGATAAAAATTTAATTGTAAATATAAATAATAAAATATATTTACATATAAAATATATTAGCTTTATCTAAATAATAACTAATATAAATTTTATTTAAAATACATATATATGAATATTTATATACCTATATATTAATATAACTATATATATATTAATATAACTACATATCTATTTATTAATATTACTATAAATATATATAATAATATAACTATAAATATATATATTAATATCACTATAAATATATATATATTAAAATAACTATATATATATATATTAATATAAATATAAATATATTTATATAACTATATATATATATATAAATATAACTATATATATATTAATATAAATATATATTACTATCTGAATAAATATAAATATATATATATATTGAGATATATGTTAATATGACTATATATATTAATATGACTGTATATTTTAATATATGTATATATATATTAATATAAATAAATATTACTATACGAATGAATATAACTATATATATATATATATAAATATAAATATATATTAATATAACTATTTATTTATATAACTGTATATATATATATTATAAAATTACTATATATATTATAAAATTACTATATATATATTAATATAAATATATATTACTATATGAATAAATATAAATAAATATATAAATATATATATAGAGATATCATGAAATGGAAAACAAATCAAAATATAGGAGTGTTGAGGTCTTAAGCCCGTAGGGGGGAGGTCTCGAGTTAAAATCCTGGTGGAGGCAGGGGCAGGAGCGCATGGGGGAATATGGGAGCAAGCACTGATAAAGGGTGGAGGGGGTGTGAGGGTCACTATAGGGGCGGAAAAGCGCTGTAAAGGGGGGGGGGGGGGTCAAGCGTTATAAAAGCCCCCCGGATTGGCATTATTTTTTAATTTGTTTCTAAATTTTTTATAATTTTTATAATTTTTTTATATTTTTTTCTTTTATCAGTGATTTTATAAAACCGATGATAAACGGTTTCCATTATCAGCGGTAAAATGAAAGCGCTAGTAATGGAAACGCTAATAATTGGGTCTTTTATCAGTGCTAAAATTAAGCGCTGATAAAGAACCCTTTTATCAGCGCATTGTTTTTGTGCTGATAAATGACACCATTTATCAGATCATTTTTTAGTGCTGATAAAAAGGGTCTTTATCAGTGCTTTTTGGAGCACTGATATATTGGACCCCCCTATCTACGCGGGCTTTAAAAGCGCATTTCTAGCACTATTAAAGACCATTTTTAGCGAGATAAAAGGAGTATTGGTAGTAGTAATGATATATATGTCATTAATGAACCACATGGTGTTTTCTTGGCATTTAATAGTATGTTAATTAACCATTTAATATAAAAAAACAAGTAGACACGGTAAATGTTAAACTATTTAGCTAAGAGTTAAATCTAAAAGATAATGTTAAAATGATTACCTAAACTTGTCTAAAATCTATTGGTTGATAGTATTTCATCCCATTACCACATAAGGCAAGAAATAAATTTGTTTGTAGCCATTATAAAATGAATATTATTTTCTAATAAATTAATATTTAAATCTTTTCCAAAAGTTACCCTCACCCCTCTTATAAAAGGAAACTTCACCTTATCTCAAAATCACACCTCCTAAGCCATTTGTCTTGGCCAATCCCTACCCAAATATCCTATCAACATCTCTCACATCAAACTAGAGTCCTTACATTGGTTAGAAATCCATCCTAAGGATCTATTTTGATCAACTCAAAAGGAAAAACCCGAATTAGAGGTAATAATTTCACCGCCCTCTTTCACGTTCTTTTCATCTTCCACTTCCTCATTCGTTGTTATTTTCATATCAAAATAATAACTACAGTACATCCTACATACTGTGTTGTTATTATAAATATAGCACAAACATATTAATTATTCTATCCATCTTATAAATTAAAAAGTCACCATACTTGCGTATGTATGGTTTACCGTCTCCATGTCGTGGTGTAGTTTGTTATTCAAACTCTTCATTATTTGGATGGGTATAATAGTGAATATAACTGAAAAAAATAATAAATATAAAATTATTATTATTCTATATATATGATATCCCATCTAACTAAATATTATATCACCATCAATATAATGTTATTGTTGCTCGTGCGTACGTACAGATTACCGTTTCCATGATGTGATGAAATTAATTCCCACGTTCACCATTCAACGATGATTATAAAATTATATATTATTAATAATTATGTAATATATGAAATAATCATGCTACTGGAGATATATATATATATATATCCGTGTGTGTGTGTGTGTACATACATATATCTTATTCACTTACTTCTATTCAATATGATATGAAAACAGAAACAGCGTTTATGCGTACATACGACCTACCATCTCCATAAACGGTTCCATCTATTTCATATGGATGTGTATTATAAAAATTTATATTCTAAATATATTGGATATATAAATATATTTTTAAATTCTGTAATAATTTAAATCATGATGTAAATGATACGAACAAGAATAACAAGTGAAAACATGTAAAATAAAAAGAAATTATTACCCAAAATGTTAATTTAACATGGAAATCATTATTAAATAGGTAGTAAAATGTGATAAATGAATCATGTATGATATAAATAATATGAAAATGGATCTGTTATTATTTAATAACATACTATGGTCATTATACAGAAGGTTAAGCGTGCCCTCGACTAAAGTAAAGTTCAAAGTAAGGGTTAATTTCTAATCTCATTAATAATGGATATTGTTAATGTGTATGTTTTTACTTGGACGTATTTATTGTCCATGCCCATGTTTCATAAAAAATTTTGAAATGGATTATTTTTATGGTACTCTTTTATTAAAACATTATATTAAATGTTTTAAATATTTATTCTTCTAAATCAATGTAATTAATGTTCATGTATTCAAAATCGTTTTTAATGATTTATTTATATAGACATGAATGGTTTTAAAAGGCTAATTCCATTAAAATTATTCAAAGTGATATGGGACACTAGGATTCAAAAATGTCTTTAAATATGTTTCTTTCTAAATTGTGTGACCTTTAAATGTTTTCACAAAAAAGTATATTTCTGTAAAGGAGTTTTACAAATCATTTTCATCTATTTCAACATAATTTGATGGATTTTAAACATGTATGAAGTTGATTTATTATGAAAAAAATATTCCATATTGTAATGAAGGTTTTGTGATATGTTTTAATATGGATGTGTTATTTTTATACCATTCATAGTTTATGGATCAAGTATTGGCATTTTGTATTCATTTTCTATTATGAATGTTTATGTTGTCTTTCAACCTTTTTATATGAGGATTTTATTAGACCTAGTATGTGATGGGTGGAGCCCGCTATAACCCCACTATGCATCGGTAGGTCTCATGAGACATTTATATGTGGAATTGGTTGAGGCCTTTCACAATTTGGTATATGGTTTTGGACAAGGCCTTAATCATTTTTAGACTTCTTGGATGTGGCCTTGAAAGAATATTTTAGAATGTCTGGTATTATACATACACTCATTATGAAAATAATATTGACTGTTGATGTGGTTATTTAACAAGTATAATAACCATGACTATGTTTTATTATTTAATTATTTACTCAGATCATATTTCTAACATAAAGTGTTCATGTTTGTTTTTTGTAAAGGAATCTGTTTTCAATTATTCACCGAGCCTATTGTTTATGTTATCTTATTCTAAATTTTTTACCCTTACTGAGCATCTGAGCTCACCCCATTCTAATTTTTTATTTTCCCATGATTTCCAAGAAGTGTATTATGATTTCTATGTAGGGTTAAGATAAAATAATATAATGGGTTTATCAAATAACTATCTATTTTGTTTTTTTATGTTTGAAATTTTAATGATAATTTGATGTATGTAATATTTTTCCAAGACTGCTAAACAGATCGGTTTTTGAGAATTGATTCTTTGTAGTCATGTGAATGTATAACAAATTTCACAAACTATGGGATTTTGGGGTCGGGGCATTACAACAATACTGTCACTCCATTGGTTGTCAAGGACAATGTTTACAATAGTGTACCTTCATACCGCACTGGAGGAAAAGCACATGAGTATGATCTATTGAAACTATTCCTCTAAACGATCTATCATTCTTTCCACAGTCCTAACTATGCTTCTCTTAACAGCACTTCCTGCTCTTAGAAGGAACACTCCATGATCTCCTAGTGATAGCTACCAATTCATTATTGGAATCCAAAATTATGTTCCCCTCTGAAATGGGATCCAAATTAACCACTTATAATAATTTATTCATCCTAAAAATATTCACTTTGGACTTAATTTTACACCTATGTACATCTGGAAATCATTTATTTGAAGAATCCTCATTTGTCGCTAATGCTGGGGGAAAATTTTTTAAATATTTGAAATGTGCATTATATTCCTTTATAGAAATTCTTACATTGTTCAGATGCATAAACATATAATCCTACTCTTCTATCAGCATCTCTAAAGAGAAGTACTCCATGAACATCCCCAGAATGTTCTTCCATAACATATCATCAGTCTGTGCAAAATGTATTTAAATGTCCCACCAACGTTTCACTACCCCCCCCCGTATGATATATGAAACCAAAATGAACATAAACTCAGCCAGAGTATAAATATGGATAATTATCATATCTATGAATTCAATCAAATATTCATCTTCCTTAGGTCCACCCACTCCAGTAAATATAGGAAAATGCTACAACTGAAACTCCCTTGTCGACTCCAACATGCTTTTCTGAACCCGCCCTGGGTCTCTCTGTAGGAAATGAATGAAATGATAAATATTATCCTGTAACATTTCCCCTTTCATATCATCTTAGACCTTTTGTGCATCATTTTCCCTATCTCAATGTTCATTTCAAGCCATACATCTCGGTCTATCCCTCAAAAAGCACTAGATAGGAATAACTCTGAAAATCCAAACACATGTCTTGGGTATGATAAAAAGAACCTTATAACATTTATATTAGGTAATAAACTACCACAGAAACTAACAAAATTTTCTTACTATTTTTCTTTCCACACAGTCAACAACGGGGCCATATCACTACACTTAACCGTCCTACAATTAGGTATTGGTTAACAGAGGTACATTCATTCTCATTATTTAGTCCAAAAAATATTTTATCAAATTATATCTAATTAATTAATTAATTAAAAAATTATTTAATTCATCATAATTGTTACATCAATCATGGTTGTCATTAAACATGCATTTATTTGTATTTTAGATAATTTTTTTCAACTCACTGCATGTAAATACATTTCATGCTCCACAACTAACCCTAACTCGTTTTCAAATGAGTTCCTAGAATGATGCATTTCATAAAAAACATGACTGCCTATAATGATATAAACAGACTCAAATATCATGCCTCAATATTCCATGAATCAAAATTAAAAAATTTTGAAAAAGAATATCACATCACACCAAAATATTTTCACCCAAGGTGAAATAATTTCCAATTGTAACAAAAATACATAAATCAAAATAAAATCACCCTGAGTACTAAGATTTTCCACTGTATATGGGATTGCTACTCTATTACACAAGATAATTACAAAACCTCAACCTGTTCAATTCATCAGTCTACATATCGCATAATAGAAAAACAAAATAAGAATAAAAAGAAAAAATCCTCAGATACTACTTTTTGACGCCCCGACCTATGTTTCACTAATTGGTTCCTTGAGACCATTGAGGACATTACCTAAAGTGTGCCTCCTCATTTTCCATATCATTCCGACTAACAGTGTGGGTCTGGTAAGTTTTTCATGTGGAAAATATACCCTCATTTTCATAATTAAAACAAAAACTGATGAAATAGAAATAATAACCAAATATAGAAGTGTATAGATAACCATAATAATACAATGTCACATGATAGTCAAACCAGAAAATACAACACTAAACTGAATGGTAAAAAATGATATGATAATTCTAGAGTTAGGTTTCTACAATGAAACTAAAATAATGTCCCAAAGTCTATTACACAGTTCTCAAACAACATCTAGTTCACTTTACCATGATCCAATTCCAATCAAAAACCTATCATCGTGACATGCCTTTATTCTTTCCAACCAAACGGCTAATAAGATGTTGATCAAGAATCCCAAATAGGGTGTGAGTATGACTCAGTAGGTGACCACAACCGCTGTATAATACATTTTACAATGAACATATAGTGCATGCAGTTCTACAAATCCTTAAATTCATTTCATAATTAAAATGTTATCACATTTTTCATTTAATCTTTAATCATCACCTTAGGGATCATTTTAATTCATGTTTCCCATTTGAATAATCATCCATTATTATTAATCATTTGTTTATTTATTCATTCGTAGAACCCCGAATATAATTAGGTGTAGGTCACTATGCATATCATTCTATATCTTATTCGATGTAATTCTTCATGTGTAGAACCCCATAATCTCATTCGGGGTCAGTCATCATTCCTAGAAACACATAATCTTATTCTTGGAAAGCTATTAGGGAGGAACAACATGTCTATGTCCCAACATCTAATCGGTATAGAACAACATTTCTAGCACCAAAACATTATTTTACATCTAATCATTCTATAATTAACAATAATCAGTCAAAAAACCATTAATAAACCTACAATTAGTTAAAAAAATTTAGAGGACATTTTTTTAAACCCCAATAATCAAAGAATATAACCCATTAATTAATTCATCAACTAATTAATCAATCAACACAAATCTCAGTCCATAATTAATTCTTCACAACTAATCATAAAAACAAAAGATCAACATGTTATAATTAATTCCCATAATTAATTATATTTGATCAACATCATGGAACATAAATAATTCTCACAACTAATCATCTTTGGTCAACATCATGGTATATAATTAATTATCCTAATTAATTATCTTAAATAGAAAAATATTGTTTCATAATTAATTCCCCCTAGTTAATTATCATATCAAAATCAATTCAAGATCTCAATTAAAATATATAAACCCATAAAAATCTCAATAATATCTATTAGGGTAACCTCCAATGGTTTGTTCCATGATTCAATTATCAATTAATCAACAAGGGAAAATTAATTCAATTCAACTTTACTAATAACAAAAATTTAGAAAAATAGTTATCTAGGTAATCAAGAAAATCTTAAATTCACATACTCATATCAATATCCCAACTATAGATGTTTGGTATAGAACACCAGCCTCAGTTTATTGATGTATGGTAGACTAATAAAAAATCCCAAAAATTCGAGTGGCACAATGATATCAATCAAACATCAGATGTATATCCCTAAGAAAAAATTATTATCAAGTCACCACGATCAAGAATATCTAGATCTAGATCTATAATCCTTGATCTAAATCACAAATAATGTGTTTATAACCAATGAAATGGGGAAATATTCCATTAAAAGATTAATAAATAATAGAGGAAAGAATAAGAGAAGTAACATGATGATATCAAATTTCTAGAAAGAGAGTGGATCTTCAATCTGAGAATTCGATCTCTATTAACAGTGTTAATATCACCATGTAATCCCCTTAGAAGGCTAATGGAACACCTAAATCTTTTCAATCCTAATCCACTGTTTAAATATAGAAGTCTTTGGGGCTTTGGGTGGTTTTAATATGGAATTTTTGATTATCAAATCCACTCGCACTATTTCATGGCTAGAGGCGCACATTTAGGAGAAATAGTGCACCAACTGTATGGTTATTCAATTCCTACATGGCTCGAGTATCACGGTTAGGAAAACACTACGCCAACCAAGATATCCTCGATGGTTTCCTTGGTTAGCTTGCATATGGTTTGGCCATACTTTGTGCAAACCTTATACTGCCCCGTGTCTTCCAATTTTCTTTAAAAACAACCCCAAATACACACAAGGTCACACCTCAAACCAAATATAATTAATAATAACTAAAATTGCCTGAAACGACACTCAGGATTGCTCTAGAAAAAGGTAGGATCTTACAACCTCCACTGAAATACCCAAAATAATTACCTGATGTTGAGACACAATAATAACATCAAATCCTGATTCGGTAATGTAAACTATCTTCCATGAAGTCCTTTTAGAATCACAATGATATTGTATATATATAAGTTTAGAATTCAAATATAATTTTTATTAAGTATTTAAGTGTTTATCTTACACATTTTAAAATATAATATAAATGAAACTGTGTGAAAACTGTAGAAGTAAGAACACATAAACTGATCAAAAACCAATATATTACTCATCATAACAAACTCACAAAACTATTAATTTAGGTATAATAACAAAATAAGATGAATATTAACAATATTAAACCATATAAAATTATCCCACAAATTTTATATCATCAAATAACATATTTGTTTGATCTATTAGAATGATATAATATGTAAAAAAAATTATTACATAGAAACACGAGTAATCACATCATGTCAAATCCCACATTAGGACACATGGGATATCATATCACATTTCACATGAAGATGGATGTGAAATCATAGAATATATCTTAAATAGATAGTGGATCCATCACATAAAATCCAAAAATAAATAAATATACTAATATGGTATCATTAACACTAGGGTAATTATCCTCATTCACACCTCATACAATTCACAAGAACAAATTTGTACTACCTAAACATATTGATAATCATCACTAAAAATACGTTTATTTTTTTTTGTAAATAAAAACCCTTGTATTAGAACCACAACATTAAGAAATAACGCGGTTGATTTGTATCCATTTATCTTCCTTCACACACCGAATGTAGGAAAGAAACTAAAATGAAATCAATATTTTTTTTACATGCATCTAGGAATAGGTGGGATCATATTGAAGTCATAAGGTCATACAATATATAATTCTCCCCCAAAAATCGTAATTCATGGTTTTCTATAAATAATACAATTACAACACCTAAAATTGTGGGACATTTTCCATCATTTCTTCCCCTGGATGAAATGTTACCTCTCTATACTTATGGTTCCTCCATATTACATTCTTAATGTAAGTAGAAATTTTGCATAAAAAATTATCTATATGATCCAAAATATTCATTGGATGATCCTCATAATAAATATCATTCCCATACTATACATACTTTGAAATTAGTACATGTGAATGATATCTTATATACATACATAAGAGGGATATGTGGAAAAAATAATGTAAATTAGTCATTGTTGGTGATAGTTCTAGTAAATAAGCCACATCTCAGACATTATCAAGGATATCAATGGTAATTATGTACATGAGGCTTAGATTCCTTTCATCCCAAACTGAATGCTCATATTCCATCAAGATATACATAGGAATACCATGTTTCTATCCTTAAATAGTAGTTCATATAGATTATTATATACATATATGTTTTTCAACATTCAACTTCCTTGATGTGGCTTTGATTGGTTTTCAACTTCTCTTCCATTTCATTTACTGTTTTTGGTGGTGGCATTATATTTTCACCAACCTCATCACAACATGACACTATTTCCCACATTTTCACATAAAGTACATCATATGGAGTAATTTTGATGCACTAGTAGATGATATTGTTTTTATAGAAGTCAACCTGAGGCAGATTTTGGTCCCATCCCCCTTTGATGTCTATAAAACATTCAATCAACATGTAGTCCAGTTTCTTAATATATTTCTTATATTGGATATCATTTAGATGTTTATAGGACATACATAAGGTCATAATTATTATTAGATAATGTAGGATAATTTTCTAGAACATATAGTAGAATATGAGACTTATGTCATATAAAATTTAATGTTCTAATCCATTTACCCTTACCACTTAATTGATGTATATTAGTCATTTTTTATCCCTGGTTATGTCCTCTTAAATTTTAATTAATTAAGATATCTTTGTTTTTATGATACAAAATAATTGAAACATCACAGTTTCATCTTGATGTCTTTTGAATTACAGTGTAAAATTCCATAGTGATGTTATTACATTTCCATTATTATAGGTAATCATTGCATCAATCATTTATATTTTTTCCTTTCAGCCTTCACATGATGAAAAAAATTACGTTTATATATATTAAGTGATCTCCTTTTTCATATATCCCCAATAAATGTTCTCCCAGATATATCAACACATTCCATGATGGATGTTTTTTCTATTAATAATAATAAATAATTATTTATCATAAGGTATCCTTTAATGAATATATGTGTATTCCCCTATATGTGAACTATTTCTTGGGAAATGGAGGGATGCCTCGATTATATGACCAAATCTAATTCAAGGTACAATCCTAAATTATTCAGGATACAATTTTACATCATGTTAAAACTCAAAATTTGTATATATTTTATATGAATCCTTGAGGCCATCCTTTGGAGTTATATATTGGTTAAATTGTATTGTTGAATGTTAATAATTTTTTGGGATACTATTATCTTAGAAAAAAGAAAATGTTGTCTATAAATTATATTGAAGCATTTTAGGTCACTAAGTGGATTGAGTTGGTTTCATATTAGTTGGAATTTCAATCCCAATTTCTAGGTATACATGATTTTTTCCACCTAAAACATCTGAATATATTCCATCCTGTTCGAACGAATATAATTGTATGGATTGATATTGAGTTAGAGAAATACATTAAAATTGCAGAAAATCTAGAGGAAATATATTATTTTTAGGTGAATTCATTATTTGGAATCTTATCCTGTGGGCCTAGATTATGGAAACTGAAAGCATATTACATTGATAAATATGAGAACGAGTCTTCCGATAGGGAGAATCGTCTCACCTATATTAATGCACAATTAATCTCCATGACTCATCAGGGAAAAATAGTATTATATTTGGGATATCATGAAATCTTCGTAAAAATTTATAACTATTTTAATGTTTAGGATTTTTTCTTGTTCTGAAGACATTGGAGTCTTTTTCGTAATTTTATAAAGAACATAAATTGTGCACTGCCTATAATACACATTCATATCAAAATATATTACAAGATGTTAATATATTTTATGGTAGATTCCATGTCTGTAGTTTACATCATGATGTATTTATAGGTTGTGAAACATGTTCTTATTTTGTAAATAATGGCCCAATTAATTTAAGTTTGTGTAATTCATATTCAACATACATGTAATAGGAATGATTCGTGATTTGAATATCTAAATCAAATTTTGAATTGTGTGTGACTGGTATAATCTGTTCACTACTCGCATAACCAATTATCATATTTTTATCAAACAAACATATTCCTAGAAACTATGGCTATACTATGTAATTTTATGTAAATTATCTCATTGTTAATTAAATGGTTATTTCATGATGATTGTGGTGGTTATGGTACATTCTTTCATTTATGAAAAGTCTCTTCTAAATCATTTCCATTTTTCATTGTATTTCTATTATACAATGTTAATCGATCCATAGATATTTTAGTTATTTTATCCATGATACTTCTATATCCATCATTCCATTATCATTTTTTCTTTTGTGAAATTTTTTTGTGATGACACACATCATTATAATGATTCAAGTTCATTTACAGACATTAATTCATTCCATAGTTATGATACTTATACCACCATTGATGGTGAGAGTGGCTCCTTGATCTCTATGGGATTATGGGATATCATTTCCTCCCTCCATGGATTCCTCCTCAGACATATCCACCTATCCTAGGTCTCCCTCAAGATTTGAATCATTTTAATAAAAATTCATTCATGGTTCCATCATATTTTTGAAAAATTTTATTTACACTACTTCCCTCTAATATTTAGTTTTGCATTCATCAGAGTAGATGTTAATATGAATCTTATCTAGGAATGTCTAGACACACAGTTTTATGATAATTTATTTTTATTATTATGAGATGATATCATATGAGAAAGATTAGGCACATAAAATCTGTTATCTCATATTGGTCAAGTGGTAGAAATACCATGTATTTGAATCCTCTAATGCATTTCACCTCAGACAACACATGTTTTGTATAGAATTTATGAAAACATGGGAGAATATCATATAAGTCCTTATCCTAGGGAATCCCATGGTTTCCATGAGGTGTGTTATTTGTATATGTTATATGTATTTTTGATATGGTAGATGGTTGATTAGAACTCACCATAGAGGAAGCTAATGAATATACATCCGCTAGAGTGAATACAGGGATATATTAGTAATGGATATGAACACCTCGTGGGGGTAGATATCTTTTTGTACATTTGAATGACCTATAGAGGAGTATATGGTAGGTCTGTCCCTAAGAGATAATTTTTTCACACCATAAAGGATTGCCATTGTATCAGGAAACCTTGTGGAGGTGGATCCAAGATGGATAGATCAAAACATATCCTGAATTGTACCCATGATGGTTTATACAAATGAGTGAGCACGATGAGTTTATTGTGGTTAGGACTGAACCTCAGAGAGGATTCCTATGTAATGTGTTGAAAGGATAGAAATTTAAAATCCATGTAGTTAAAAGATTCATTTTATGTGCATGTGATTGGACAATTCAATATGTTATAATGTCATATAGTGAGGCTGATCATCTTGGGAAAGTGTTTTCTATTATGATAACCCATGTATTTTAACGAGGGGAAATTCTAAGGGAATTTGAATTTATTTTGTCATTACTATATGGGTATTTTAAAAAACATAATAACAATATATAATTATGAAAGTTTTGATGTTTGAAATTGATGTTATTTGTCATGGGTGATGTCACGAGAACTTTACAGGGAATTTCTATGAGTATTAGGAGCACCAGAATCAGAAATGTTGATATTTGAGGGCCTAGAGGGGGAACACGGTTTTTCTGAAACCGTGTGGCCATTAGTAGTTACAGTGCAGATTATTTCCCATGAGGAAGAGGCATCTTATACATATTTCACATGGTTTTCCAATCCTTATGACTAGTTCCCACTCTTAGTTGTTGAGGATGTAGCTATTTATTGTTCATCACATGGAATGTGCATGGCCAGATTGATTTTTGGGTTAAACCACATAGGATTGAATTGGTTCCCGGGGAAGGGGATCACGGGGGGCACTCAATTTCAAAACATCTGTTGCTTAAAATGTATACCCTGACTATTTTTAAAATTTTAATAATAAAATTAAACATTAGTATAAATTAATATTGTGGATTTAGGGGAGTTCGCCACTCTTATCCGGTTATAAGGATAACCATATCCCCCTCCCCTAGGTGGAACAACACACCAATCTTCTGATATCTCTCTCCATCCCATGGATTATTCTAGTTCCTTTGTAAATATAATCACATTCAATAAGATAAATAATTTTCTCAGTGTCACCCCATATTATTTATCTTTTTTCGCTTCCCCGTCGAACAAAGAATTTTATAAAAAATTCTACCGTAGGTTTTAATCATATTTTAATTTTTCAATTTTATTTTTTTTAATATTAAATCCAGAGCGATTTTGTTCTATGTTCTGGGAACCACCATTGAAGGAGTTTTTTTGTTCCATTCTTGCTGCCAATGCCTATTTGAGTTAAGATACAAAACATGTCTTTGGTTTCGCACATCTATTTTCATAACCTTACTACTTATATATATTTTTATGGTCACTGTTTTAGAATTTCAGTACCTTTAGAAGACTCATGGATATATAAAAAGGTATTAATATATATATATATATATATATTTATATTTATATATCCTCCATGAGTGTATTCCCTCATGAAGTGGGTAATATGGGGATTTTGAAAAGGGTATATTTAATATATATTGATTTATGTCTGCACTAGAAGATGAAAACATCAGTTATAATGCGTTAAATGCCAAGAATGGGAATTATTTTCTTGAGGTTGGATCCCTAACCTCAACATTTATTTAATTATTCCATACACTGTTAATTAAATTATTTATTTTGTGATTTCATATAAAATAGAAATGATAATATTGAATGATTTAATGTATGAAATGACTTGTTTTTTTAGAAAACTCTCCTTTTTATAATAATACCATTCTAAAAGAGTTGTTCTACAACCAAAACATAAAAATTTGTTATAGTGTTATATAATTCTTGTTTTTGGATTGAGATTTCTATAAGCCGATTTGATAGAGTTCTAATGTGATATTCTCATTCATTACCCCTTGATTATGTTAAAATTTTCTTCCCACGTGAGATAAATAATGAAATAACGATGTTTTTGTTTTCAAGTTGGTATGTCCTGTTATATCTTCTGTTTCCCATAATATTTATCATTAAATATACGCAATGAGATATGTTTTTTTGGGAGATGAAATCTTATGGGTTCACTTGTTAAATGGGACATCAATTGTGTTTAGACATGGACACATTTATGTGTTACTTATGATCACATTTCATGGGATGATAAATTTGGGAATTTTTTTATATAAATTGGTTAATTAACTGAATTAAATAAGAAGATATGAATGACTAAGAACATTGACACATAATATTAAATAATTTGATTAATCGTATTTCTCCTTGTAATAAAATCCCTATATGAGTTTAATACTACCAGATCGTGTAGTAGGTTATTATGTTTGAGAATATTGTTATATGATCATCCCATGTCATTTGATTGATGTAATTTCCATGAAATGGACTGCGAAACATGATAATAATTATTATTCCCTTTCCAAGTGAGTAAAGAGAAGGATATTAATTTAACGTATTCAATTAGATTGAATCTATCTAGTAATGGTTTTCCCCACTAGTGATATATTACAACTTTTCACTTTGGAATATTTTTAGGATTGTAAGTCCTGTAATGCTGAAAACATACATTTGAGTATTTGAAGGCAAGCCATGAGCTTCAAATTCTTTTTCAATATCCATCATATTAATGAGTTGAAACGTTTATATACATAACCGTTCCAGTTAATGGTTGTAAAATCCATGTCATAGATTAATTTATCTGAATTTTTCATTAGAAAAAATGTTCCAATATATGTTAATAAAATACCAATCCTGTTAAGGTTGGCCCTTTCATGTAACACCGTTTAGTGGTGAAATATATATTATTCTAGTTATTAGACCCTGTCATTCATAATGAAATGTTGAAATGTTTGATATTGTATATAGATTGGGGGAATCCAAGTTTGTTATTATAATTCCATTGACATGATCATATAAAAAATGTACCTTTTTACCTTGATTGACCAGTATATTCTGTTTATAATTCCATAGATGGGCTCAAATGGTTTATTATATTTATGTCATGAGTGAACTAACGATTCCATTATCGGATCATAAAGGATGACATAATTACCTTGTGATTTATTGATCCCGATAGGACTTCAATGCATGGGATCAAGAGGGATTGATTTTATGTCATGAGTGATACGTTGGGAATATTTATAGTACCACAAGGATTAGATTTGTTGAAATATAATTATATTACTCTGAGAGTGATACTAGGTTCACTAGAGGTTCACTAGGATGGGATTCTTGGTTGTTAGTGGAAATTATACCTAGAGTGTTACATCAATTCAAACATAGTAATAGAAAGGATTATCTAATGTTATAAATTTAAAATTATATGAAAAGTATTATGACATGTCTAATAAGACAAAATAGATTATTGGATTTGCTCTAGTGTTTTATTGTTTAGATGGACTTCTGTGGTATATGTTGTTGTTACATTTATATGAAGGATAACCCATTTTTTAATGATCTATAGAATATTTAATTCATGGAATTGAAATAATAATTCTTTATTAAATTAAATCTATATTTAATGAGAACATACATGTGAAGGATGTTTACTTTATAGTACTTCCGTACTAATTATATATAATTTCGAACTACTAGTTTCACATTTCACATAATGAATAGGTATTGACACCATGAGTGTCGATATAATATGATTTACATCTATCAACTTTCCCTGTTAACATAGATTCTCGAGTAGACCAACTAGTTTGTAGGTATTTCGACCTTTCATAGTTGTAATTATTAAGTCTTGATGCTGGGCGAAAAATCCAAACTAGATCTACCAATGATCATGGTGATTGGATTTTATATTTTCTATCTTCATTAATTCATGTACTGACATTTATTTCATGTTTTACTATTTAATACATTCATTTATTTATCGTCATATGGAATTATTTCTTTTTAAAACATTAATTGACCATTTTCTTTATTAAATTGTTGTTACAATTGATATAATGTTATTTTATTATTTCATTATACTATTTCCACCAGTATTATAATTTTATCATCTATTTACCTTGATATACTATGAGTATGAGGGAGTAGTCTCCCCATTATACTATCTTTACACAATCACTACATGTCTACTGCCTATAGCATATTTGGAGATGTGACTGAGTTAATGTGGTTATCGGTCTAGCTATGTATTTAGTTGTAATTCTTGCTAGGTTGTTTAAAAGTGGTAACTGGACAAGTTCTAAATTTTTTTACTATTTTTTGGTGGTAGACATGAGACAAATATTATGTGAGAAATTGGAAAATATATGTTCTGGGTGTCGATCAACCGATGTATATGAAACATCATGTGGTTAGGAATGGGAATTGTTGTTTATACTATTCAATGTTATAGTTGATGTGGTTTCGCCTTGGTTGAATGGTGTATTTTCCTAGTCATATAGATTTTTGGAAGTTATGGTATCTTTCCCTTCAACATAATGGAAATTAAATGACATGAAAAGAATCATTATATGAACACATAAATTCAAATGCCTTGTATATGTAATTCCATGTATCTTTATTACAAGTTTTTCTAATCAGTGTGTTGTGTTCATTGAGTAATTCAATGTTTAGTTTCGTACATGTTGAGGTAATATTTTAGCATTATTGTTTAATTATAATATCTTCAATATGTTGTAATATTCATATCTGATTTATTCCATGTATTTTTGGTTATTTTATCATAATATATTTAATATGAAATTTTTTTTCATGAGAATGAAATTGTTGGATGTGGTTTTGGAGGGATCCAATTTTTAGTCATATGTTACATATGTTCCTTATTAATTTTATAATAGAAACTTTTCTACTAAACCCAAAATTATATGTTTAAAAATTACTATAAAAATTGTTTAAATTAGAAGGAATGATAATGTGAAATGTTAATTTTTTTTGGATTTCATATAAATCAATGGGAACCAAATTGAAATCATACAATGTATGTGTGAATTATGGATTGGTAGATGGAAACCAATTTGACTGAGATTTTGTAGAACGATGGAATGTTTGGGGAATATTAATTATTGAATAATTGGTTTTGTTTTTTAGTTTATTGACTGGTTGACATTCAATATTCTCAGCTAGACCAATGTTGGTAAGTAGGGGAATGTTTTTATAAGTAAAATTTTATTGGGTTTATGATTTCTATGGTTATGAAAATTCTAATGAAATTATTTTTTATGAATACATGTTGGTGTAATTGGACCCATAGATGTCAACTAAATTGTTAAATAGAATATTTTTCCTAATGTTTCTATTTTTTCATGAGCAGTAAACTAAAGTGCATACCATGTTCCCTACAAAAAAAAACATAAATGGGGATTCATAGGCAGTTTCATTTTGGAATTGCATTAAATGAAAGAGTATATAGATCTTCGTGAAATATTTTTTTCATGACCAATAGATAGGGACAACATATATTTATTCTAAAGGGCTAGCACATGGTATGAAGAAACCATAGATATTGATACAGAGCTCCCTCTTTCACGGTTTTGGCATTGATGTTATTCAAGATTCATTGTAACTAGTATGATGCTTGATTTTTTTAGAAAGGGGCTCCCTTGTATGGATAAGTGGTCATTGTTTTTGGACCATTGATATAAAAATGAGAATAGGGTATTGCTCAGTTCAAAATTTTAGATGTTTCATGGGCCTGGTCAGCTACATTTTAGGTAGTGTAACGTCTCATTCATTCACTGACAGATGACATGGTATATCATCATCATAGTAAATGGATTTGTATAATGTTGGGATTTTGATCCAGTTTCTACATGAGACATACGATTCATGATTTTATAGGTAATATAACCTACTTATAGTTCAAATAATTTTATTTTCCTCATTTATAAACACAGGGTGGTATGTTTTGACATATGCGACAACTGATGAGTGTAAAATATCAAAACAAGCCATTGATTTTGTTTGAATTGTGATCATTGGGATGTTTTGTTTCTTTTTGGTCACCTCGGTAGTGTAGTGACCTGAGAATTTGGAATTCATATTTTTACAGCTACTCTAGTTGATTTTGTGGGACTCGAGTGTTTTGACACACCAGTCTTGTTGATTCCAGCATTCAGGCTATGTGTTTTGATGTGGTATAGCCATCATTTTTTAATAATTTTAATTCATATATCCTTTTGTTTACTCTTAGTGTACTCTTTTGAATGAGATGATCATGTTTCCTATCTTAATGTCATCTTTGATTCACATTGAGAGAATCGTTTATATTCCTTGATAATATTTGAAAACTTTTATATTTGTTTTTTTCCATATCTATGTTGTACGCTCGATGCAAGGACTTTTTAAGGTTTGGTGAGTCCCAAATTATAATATGATTTCTATATTGGAATGCCTTGTATTGTCTTTTGGACTCCAATAGCTTCATTTGATGTAACCACCTATCGATTTCTTCACTGGACAAATCAATTTTCTTATGAGGACATATTGGTTTTTTGCTAATGTTTCACTTGTAGAACGGGAAATATAATACCTAGGTATATTTTGATGGATACAAGTAGGTTGTATTCTATTTTATACTAGAATTGTTATCGATCATTGATGTGAATCTTTAAGGGTTCTGTTTATAGTGCACTGTAACTAGTATATGCCATCACTATGGATTAGAACCAACATTTTAGAATTTCAATGTGTTGGTTTGGTTATGAACACTCAATAGATATCATTTTTTTAGCATTTAGGGACTCATTTGTTGTATAAATATTACAGGATAGTTTTTTGGTTAGGAAACTCCAATGGTGGGGAGAGGACCCTGATTGAGAATTTTCTTTTGTTTAATGTAAAAGCATAAGGTTGGGAAATTATTTTTCCAGATGTCAAAAAATTAGATGATGTTAGTGTTCCTTTGGTTCTGTGGGATGATTGAATATCATCTATAAATTTCATTTTGAAATGAAGTGTTGTCTTGATATTTATAGCATGAGTTCCATATGTTTGTGTGATACTTGAAGAGTATTTGAGAATTTGGAAACACGATGCAACTTCATGAGAAATATTCATGACCCCTTTAGGTTTGGTGAGGAATCTTTTGATTTTCCCATGAATTCTTGGTGATGTGAAGTCCTAGGTTGGGTATTTTCTAAGAACCCATGATTTTAAACAAAAAAAATTTCATGGGAATTAGAAATTTTGGTAATTAGTATATGAATTTTTAAAACAAAACTTATGAGTGTAATTATGATATTTTTGATGTTTAAATGTGAGTAATGTAGACTAGGGTGAAGGTATGAAAATTTTTTTGGAAACCTTTTGAGTTTCTAAAGCTCTTGAGTAGGAATAAAAATGTTATATGGACATATAGTGTTTGTATGGTTTGTCTAAAATTGTACAGCCCATAGTAGTAACTATGAGACTTTTTATAGGGGAGGAATGAAATTTTCCTACATGATGTGAATGGTTTATCATACCCTGTATGTATCCCACATTACTAGTCATATTGGAATTATCTATGAACTATTCATTACAAGGTTTGTGCACGATAAAATAATCATGTGTGTCAAACTATGCAGGGTGCCTTGGTTCCTAGTGAAGGGGTACACAAGCTATGTATGACAGTCGCACAATATGTTAAATTGTGTTTCCTATAACGTTAGTTGATAACTGATTAAAAAAATTAATATAATAATTATAAATTACAATTATTTTAAATGTTGTGGATTTTGGGATGTCATCCCCTCTCACATGTTTTGTGAGAAACCTAGCTCTCCCACCCCTTTAATGCACAACATACCCCTCATCCGGGAGTCCTATTTTTTCCATCGATTTCTTCCTGTCCTTTCATAGATATCACATAATTGGATGAAATAAATTATTTTTTACATGACTTTAAAATCACATCAGATTTTTTCGGATTCCATGTAACCCCACAAGGTTTGGCTGAATCCCTTTCTTTGGGTTTCATCAGATTTTCCTTGTTCATCTAATTTTAGGTTTTGAAAATTGCCTCAGGAGTTATGTTGGTTTGAATTCCAACAACCACCACCAAATACTACATGATTTAGGTCAATTTACTCAACCGACATCAATTTGAGGTAAGATTCTAAACCCATTTTTTGTTTCACACTTTTTATTTGAGAACATTATGATGTTTATAGGTTCAAGTTCTCCTGATTAGATAGTTATGTTACAATTGCATGCCTTTGGGAATACAAAAAGATATATATATATATATATATATTCATCATGTGAATATTACATAATGGATACAGGAATAAAATCATGGGGTTAAGGTTTTATATAATAAATATGGATGTAAGGAGTATGATCGGGTGACATCATGAGTTAGAAATTATCACATTCTAGTCATTTCCCTATTCTGATCGAAGTTAGATCCCTATTATTGATTGGTTATTTATGAATTCATTAGTTTCATTTTAGAATAAGTTATTTTGTGAGTTTCCTAGTTTATTTGAAATGAATTTATTGAAAAAAAATACAAAATGGCAAGTAAAGACATTTATTTTTATAATGTCTTTTTTATAATAAAATCCCTCAATTGGAGATGTGTTTCATTCAATTAAAAAAGTAGTGATAGTTTTATTTCATTATTTCTTTTAGGTTATGTTTTATATAAGACCATATATTAGTGTAGTTATGTTATTTGTTAATTCCCGAGAACTTTGTTTGTATTCGATGTTGTTTTCCATGTGTGATAAATAATGAAATATTCATGGGATTATTCTTATTAAGGTACAGATTGTTGTATCACTTTTTTCCAATATGACTATCATTAAATATATTTGATAAGATATAATTTTATGTTTGGATCACCCCAATGGGTTCTATTCTTAAATTGGACCTGAATACAGTTTTTAATTAGACTCATTTAGGTGTTTCTTTTTACCCCATGTCATGGGATAACAAATATTTCAATTGTTTTAAATCAGTTAACGAATTAAAAGAATTAATTTTGAACGGATGAGTAACTAAGACCCTCTCCCTTAATATTCCATTGTTTTATTATGAATATTTTTCATTTTAAGTCTTTTCACATGTAAGTTTAATACTACCACTCCTTGTTGTAGATTTTCATGTTTGAGAATATTATTAAAAGAAATTCTCATATGTGTTGACTTATGTAATTTCTATGAAATTGATTGTGAATTTATGTGATGATTTGAAATTCCATTCCCACATGACTATAGATATGTCTATAAATTGAACTGATGCAATTAGATTGAATTTTTCTAATTATGTTTTTTCCGTTTAAGATATATTATAAGTAAGTAGTTTCATTTATTTTTAGGCTTCTTATGATTGATATGAAAAAACACCCATGTGAGTTTCTGATAAAAATATATTTATAATGAACTTTTATTGAAATTTCCTTGATATGAATGAATTGAACTTTTTTTATGTGAGCACATGAGTTTATTGACGTTTAATAAATTTAATTGCTTAATTAAAATGAATACTTTTTATGATAAATGTTCCCATGTGATTAAATGAATGTATATGGCCTTTTATGTTTTTCCATTCATGTGACACACTTTTGGGGTGAGTAATATTAGATGCTAGTGGTTTGACCTAGGAAATCCTGATTAAAATTTTAAACGATAGATATGATAAATATCATTGGGTGAATCATTGATTCAGATTAAATTCCATGGACATGTTCATATAGCTATATTAATTTTTTACATTGTGTGAATCTTTGATTCAAATTACAATACCATGGAAGTCCTAAAATGGTTTATTATATTTATACATTGGGTAAACCATTGATTCCCTTGATGTGCTCATAGAGTCATACTTAAATGACTAGTGAATCATGGACTCCTATAATAGCTCCATTAATGGGATCAATAGGTATTCGTTATATGTCATGAGAGATACTTAGGGATACCATATAGTACATACATGTTAGGGATCAGTTGATGTGGACTTATACCACACCTAGAGTGATATATTGTTCCTAAGAGGTTCTCTAGAATGAGAATATAGGGTGTTGTTGGAAATTTCACCAGAAGTGGTACCTGAATTCCTACATACAATAGTTCTGGATGAGATTAGGTTTTCAATTGAATATTGAATTAGCATATATATGATGTGTCATAAAAAGAGAAATAAGAATATTTGATTTAGTCTAGACATGTTTTGTTTAGATGGACATACGAGGAATATATTGAGTGTACAATTGCATGGTGGATTCCAAAATTAGGAAAGATCATGATACATATAAATTTATTCAATTAAAATGATATCATTGAATTATAGTAAATGGATATTTAATGGTTACCTTTATAGGAATGATGTTTACATTAGAGTACTACTTTAATTGTTATATATATTCTTGAACATCTTGTTTTTCATTTCACGTGACGGATTGGGATTGACATTGTGGGTGCCAATCTACTAAGATTAAACTGTAATTCATTACTCAAGTATCATAAGTGATCATGTACACATATTTGTTTATATTACTCTAGACATTTCATAGTTTTATTATTTGTATCATGAAGTTAATATAAAAATATAGAGTTGGAGATTAGGATGCTCATGGGGATTTCCTTTGGAATTTTCTATCATTATTTATTTTTGTACCCAAATGTAAAGAATGTTGGAATGTTTACATCATTAATTTATGTATCATCATATTCATGCATTCACTTTATAACTTACATTGTACATTTTCTATATTCATTTGTTGTTACACTTATATTCACCTTCTATATACATTTATTTATACTACTTCCACATTTATCGTAGGTTGAACATATTTTCACCAGTATGTAATATTATTTTAAGGTTATATTCCCACTACTGAACTATATTTACACCCTCAGTGCTAATTACCATCCATAGGAAAATTGGGAGATTCATTTAAGGTAATATGATGACTAGTATGGCTACCAGTTTATTTATAAGTCATGTCGGGATAATACATCAACAATTGATGGTATAGTTCTTATGAATTTTGATTTCTATCACAATAGGATATTACATTGTTGGAGTTGTTGTGGGGATTAAAACTTGTAATTTTCATGGACCTAGGAAAAGTGATTATGTGTCTTGGGATTATGTGTGTGAGTATACCATTAGACCCAAAGGATTTATCGTCTCTAGGTTAGAGATTGATCTTAACTATAAAGAGACCCGAAGAAGATAATGGTAGATGTAAATGTTGGGTATGGATGTTAGGGAATCCTCAATTGTGTTCAATTTATTTAGGAATCCATGATAAAAAATTTCATAATTTTTTGGGGCTTAAACGTGGGACCTTTCCATGTTCTTTAAAGAGTAGTGATGATATTTTTGGGGATTATGTTCCAGAGCTCCACATGTGCAATTAGGATTAGCAATGATGTGGTTGGGGTATACTTTTGAAAGATACCCATATGTCATCCTTATGTCTATCCATGATAAAAATGAACATTTCATATTATTAGGTAGTATTATTGTTTAATTTCATGTGAAATGATAAAACATTAATGGATTATGGAATGATATTCCCATCTTGTGTTCATCATGTCAGGCCATGAGACAAATCTAAACATACTGATAGGTTGAGGGATATTATTGTGGATAACACCTATGACGGAATAACATGGGGGATTCATTGGAGTAATAGAGATAAATTTGGGGCTTTCACTCAAGGTTTTCCCATTCACATTCCTCATGTTGGGACATGAGAAAATCTATAGATGGTGGTGGGTAATGGTGAATGCTTGGTGATTACCCTAGATGATTAGTCCCATGACCAATTCCTAGTGGCCGACTAATGATCATGGCATGAGGCATATCATGCTTCACACATAATAAATCGTATTCATGAATGATAATGTGTTCTGCAATTTAATTTCTTGTAGCGAGTGATGCTTGAAATATTAAACATAACGCATAATGAATCTATTTTTTGAACAATAGTAATATGATGATCGTAATACATGGTATGGTATAGTTAAAGTATTGTATTCAGTACTATAATATCGTATAATGATTATATAATGAGTCTTCCTTGAAATTATGGAAGAGGAATCATGCAGTTGATTGATATGGTATTATATATCTTAAATTCATATGGCGAGAACATGAGAATATATTATCGTTTTGAGAAATATTAATCTTGATTAAAAATGAAACATATTCTTCAAGTATATGGTATGATTTAGTTTAATTTCTTATATTACGGAATGGGTTATGTCTTATCATGATGAAGAATCATATGCCTGATGCACAAGAAATCCTATTATTAATGATATGATATCATAAGAGTTAAATACATATAGTGAGGAATAATCCATGGAAGAGGATTATAAATGAATATTTTAATGAATATATTATATATAAACATTTTTATTCAAATTATAATGGGATCCTGGTGATGGGGCTCTTGGATATACATGAAGAATTCATTGAATCATTTTATTCTTCAAATATGTGAAGAGAATCCAAATAATTACATGGAAAAAGGGATCCAGAGGAGTCATTTGAATCATGGTATATCCCATATTGTATAGGACAATCTCATATCATGGTATTAAAGGGTTTTAATTTGAGGTTTTATATGGGCACAACCTAATATATCATCAACATACCCCAAAATATTTGAAGAGATAATGTTATATAAAAGGATGGGTTTTTCATAGTAAAGGGTCACGCAATGGATTGAGATTTACCAAGGTAAGGGTGTTGTTAAATATATATAGTCATAGATCATCAGTAATCAATAAGTAATGGGATTCATGGGGATCATGATATCATGGATGATTTCATAATTCCTATGGGGGGTTCTTCTTGATTTCCTATTAATTAATGAATCTTCTATTTCCAACGAGGTCCTTATTTCTTTGTGAAAGGAATAAGGCTTTACAAAAGGAATATACTCTTAGGGTAGAGGAAATAAAGATGGAAATAGATGAGGTTTCAAGATGACATGGGGATTATACAATGTGAGTCTCATGAATGTTATATGGTTCATGAATTTAAATCATGAGGTAGAACTCCGGCCATTTCTCCTCCATTAAGAATGAATGGATAAGTGGGGGTATTTATTGGGCATGTGTATTGAGAATATTAGAGGTTTTTTGCTATTAAAATTTAGGATTCAAAATATGGAACATCTCTATAGGTAATTTGATGTAAAACCATTAAGAATTTTCTAGTCATAATGTATTTTTTGACATGTGGTTGAAAATTGTCAAAACATCAGGCATTTGACAAGGCAGATCTGTAAATCGAACATCTGAGATCTAGCTCCTTAAATGGTATCTATGAAGTGTATTTTTAGAATTTATTCAAACGGATATGACATAAAATATATAACTCTATTCCATCACTGATCCTATTTTAATATAATTTTTGAAAATTATGTATATTCAAAAATAAATTTAATCCATGTTTTATCCAATTTTGGGGACTATTATTTTGGTTATCATAGTGCTCTAGTATATTTTTTTATAGTAGTGAGTTTGTTCCCTATGCGTAATGTTGTGAAATATCATATTTTACATTATATTTGATTATTTAATATAAATATAAGATATATAAATCAATTATATGGACTATTTTGATATATTTTAATTCATTATGGTATTTTGGAATCTAATTATTGGAATGTGAGACCTATATTTGATGTAAGATATTATGTTTATTTCTTATGATTAATGAAAAATTAAATATCCATTTTTTAAAAAAGAATTTCTTAAATTATTTGGAATATTTATTGATTTCATGTCTGTGATAATAGGGTTATATATATAAGGTGTATTTTCACAACATTGGAAAAATGAATGTAGTTTTCAAAGTATTATGAAATATTTTTTTAAAGTATTCTTTAGAAAATTATATTCAATTTGATTAGGAAGATTTAGTTGAATGGATTTCCTTGGTAGTTAGGTGGAAGGTGTAGTGATATGACTACTCTATTAATACAATTAGGGGGTTTACTCAAGGAATATCCTCTAATTCCTTAGAAATGTGTCCTACGTACATGTAATGAATATAATAGTTTTCATATTATTTTGTATCCCCCTTATCCCATGATTTTATTTATATATATTCGATATTGATATGTGTGAGTTTTTATACTGGGTTTGAGTTTTTTTGCCATCCTGACATGTATTGATCACTCATATGATATTAATTTCTCATTTATTATATTAATGATTTTTAACACCTGATTTGGTTGACATTAAATGATATGAAATATTATTAGCTATATTATTTGGAACTATAGAAAATGGATAATTTTTTACTATGATTATGATATAATATTTCTATAAACAATTAAGTTGAATTATTTTCATTAATGATGGTCATGTTCGTATAATTATACAAATTATTTTTTTTTGAAAATAATAGTTTTATCCTACCAATTTAGTTTAGATAACACCCTATGAACACCTTATGTGGTGTTCAAACCATGTCATGAATTTTAAATGGAGAAAATTTAATGGATCCCTAGAAATGTGGTGAGGTTTGTACCAGGTGGGCTGTGTAGCTGGTGGTCTGATGGGTGGATTTTCCCACATATCACAAAGGGTTGTCAATTTCATTTTTATCTTTATTTTTCTATTTGAGGATAAAATTGGTATTTCTATGAAATCAATATTTGTATCATTTCAAAAAAATTCAATTTTTAAAGGAATATATTTTTCTAGGATTTTCATCTGTTTCTTATTATAGATTTTTATGTGTATGATATTTTTATAATTTTGGTTGGGTGAATTAATTACCCTTATTTTATTGATGTTCGTGTTGTACTAGATATAATGTGGGGAATTAAAACTCTTTTTGTCTATCTCACATACTAGGTTATGTTCTAGTTTTCTGTGTTTTTCCAATGTCAGTTTGTGAAACATATGTCAGAACCCTTCCATTATTTAGTGACTCTATCACCTCGTTTTTCCCTCGGAAATCCCCCAAATAACTAAATCAATATAATTTCAAAATATTAATTTGACTAAAAATCTGGACCATTAAAAAATTAAATAAAAGAAACAATGTTATACAATAGAACATATAATAACAACATTTAATGATGACATAATAAGAATCGTGAATGATTTCTCTACCATGTATTAGTTTTACCACGACGCCTAAATAAAATCCTAGACACCATTCTTAATATAGATATATATAAATATATATATGTCAACATAAAAATTGAGAAAAATATTTTTCTACCTGGAATATTTCCATGGTAAAAAATATATGAGGTAAACTACATAAAAAAAATTTATATTCAAAAATCATTTCTTCTAGGGTATATTTTTTATAGTGATGACATTATCAATCATAAAAAACATTACATTTAGACATTTTATTATTCAAAACCCCATCAATTATGTTATATGAAATTTTTTCAAACCATAATAAAAAATTACATCGTATTAATTTTTAGGATAACATTTTCATCATTCCACATTATTTAAAATAATATCAATCTTGTTAATTTTTTAAAATTTAAATTCCACAATAATAACCCTTCATATTAAAATTTCATATAAAAATGATGCATATAATTTTTTTATAAATCTAAAAAACTGACCTAATGATAATGTTATTCCAAACAATTATAATAGAAGGAAATATAAAATATCCTTTTACTAATGATTAAAATTAAATGATCCTAATATCGGGTGAATGAATTCATATATTCGATGTGAGAAAGTATGCTAACATATCATATTTTAGAAACAATAACTTGTACTGAGCCCAATAAAAGAGTTAAATCATAAATATAAAATAGTAATCTCTTAAGAGGTGATAATGGGTAATTTATGAATTTTATAGAGATTTTTTATAAATTTTTTTTGATTTATGGAATTAAATATTAGGGTTTATATGGAAGAGACAAACAACAAGTAATAATAATGTAACCAAAAATGTGTTTCAATATATTTTCAATAATGGGGTTACAAATAGTGTAGTATATAGATAAAATGCTTTCTTAGATGATTACACATCATTAAAAAATTATTCTTGAAGATAAGGACAAAATTTTTGAATCCCTCTACCTGAAATGGACTATCCATAATTTTACACCATTGTCCACCATACACTATGCACATTTATACCAAATATATTCATTTAGTCATATCAAATCATCATTCGGAAGGGATATAATAACTACATATATATGTTTATGTATTATATTTTTAATGATATACTTGATTTAATAAATTATCTCTATTTATATGAACGAATTTACCCCTCGACATCCATATCAATAATATAATAGTTTCATAATATTTTGTAACATCACAAAATCATTAAATTATTTAAATTATAAAAAATAATAATAATAATTTGTGTATAATATTTTCAAGTATTTAAATATAAAACTATAAAATTATATTAATTTTTATATAAATTAGTTAATTGTATATATGTATTATATATATTTACAATTTTTAACGATGTTTTTTTAAATATAAATATTAAATTTGTACATAAAAGATACATATATATATATATTTAGTATGATATATATAGTCAAACATATCCATTTAATTATGAGATTAATCATTTAAATTTTTTATATAATTATATTTCTTATTTTTATTGTTTCAATTTACTTATGAATACTATATTTCTACCTTTAGTCTTGTTTTTAACATATGTCACACTTATTATTTAATCTTAAAATTATATGATATAATTATTTATACTCCCAATATTGATATGATATATTTTTTAAATCAATACATATTATATATGATCTACATAAATAATAATTAATAATACATATATTTAGACTTTATAACCATAAATTAATTTATAAATCAGTCATTTTATTATTATTTTCATATAATATTTCAATTATTTTCACTAATTTCTATCATTATATTGGATATTTAATGATAGTGCACAGTAAATTGAAAAAAAGAATCATTGTAAATTTAGTATAATTATTTGATTTAATATTATTTAAAAGATGAAGCCTAAATCAAATTCATTATAACATGTGGAATAACTATAGTAATAGATGTAATATTGTCTATTAAAAAAACTAAGATATAATATTTCATGTTATTCTTCAAATTTTATCGTTATTTATTATAATTATTATTTACATTAAAAATATTATCATTAAAAATTATATCATTCATAAATTACAATATATATGTTTCATTTTTGAATAATTATAATTAATAAATTGGATAAATATAATTTTACCAATAATTACTTTTATTTATAAAAAATGAGTTTTGGTATTAATTATAAATCCATAAATATAAAAAATAATTTACATAAAATTAATATTTATTAATTTTAATATACATATAATTTAGAAGATTTAATTCAAGAGAATTTATATTCAATAAGAAATTCAAAAATATCACATTTAAAATAGTACCGAATTATATATTTTTTCTATCAACAACTGAAAATAAAACAACCCTTAATAAATATTAATTAATAATAAATTATATAATAATGATATAATATATTTAAAAAAATTAATAACATAATTTTTTGTACCTTACATTACATATTGCATCGAGGTGGATAAGTCTACGATTCCACAATTGATCCCTCTAAATATTTATACTTATTATGATAATAATTTGATGTTAAAAATAAAAATAGTTTTAATGAAATTGACACCCATTATTTCATATTAAATACCCAGGAAATAACAATCATCATTGATAATGAATATAAAACCAAAAAGGTAATAGTTATGGGATAATATCATTAATTGAGTATTGATGTACTAACAACACTCACTATGAAAGTGTAGGGTATGTATAGAACTGATATTTAAGTAGAAAATATCATAAAATATAAAAAACAATTTTAAATTCATAATTATTTTTCAAAAAATATTATATCTTTTAAAAAATTAACTTATGGTTTATATTACTAAAATTATCGAGGTAAAAACTGAATAAAAATTACATATATCAACACACAATGTTTTTCAAAATGATATAATATTTTATTTTAGTAAAACCTAAAAAAATGTCCCTTTTATTTATTTTATGTAATAGGTATACAATCAAATAATATGAAACATATCTCAATAATTACTAGAGATCATCTGAAGACTCTAAAAAATAGGAGAACACAAACCAATAATTTAAATGATTTTACATTACAAAATCATGGCTATATAAAAAATTTTACACATGAAACCTTAATTAGATCATGTGTATTACATAGAATAGGAATAATAAAAACTACATTATATTCATGAATAAATGGTATTAATATTATACGATTATAGATAAGAAGTTTCATAGAAAATAAATTATATTATACAGGGGAATGAGATACTAAACAATTCAATGAATTATTACTTATAGAATGTAATTATTATTTAATGAAACATTATAATTAAATAATAATAACTAATTAAATATCCATTAATAGTGTTTTAGAATATAATATAACTAATAATAGAAAACAACACAATAAAATAATTATTATATAAATGTAAATAATAGAATTTCATTATTTGGAATAAAATTAGATGAGGCCAACTATAATGCATGTTGACAAATCATTCATGATGAAAACTATTAACAATAAAACATCAAACAAAATATATTGAAAAAAAATTATAATTATAAAATAAAGTTATAATGAGAGGATATAAAAGACTAGTAGTTACCAATAGTTTTATTATTCTAAACACATTTCAACGACCAAAAATTTTCATCCTATTCCATCGTATCAAATCCATCATTCAAAAAATAATTTAAAAAAATACATAATACATTATTTAGATAATTGTTTATCTTAATATATAATAACAAATAATATAACTTTCTGAAGAATAAATAAAATATAAGACCAATACATTAAGAATAAAAAATATTCAAAAATTTTGGAAAATTAAATAAACATCATTTTAATTTATATTTAATTATTGGTCCCCAAAGAATATTAAAATAAATTTAATCTAAATTTTATAAATATACTGATTCCAATATTTTGAAATAATAGTTATGTTAATTAATGAGTATAATTTTAGGATGCCATCAATTTATCTATTAGTTTATACTTGTTTTAATTTAATGATTCTTACTCATTAAAAACATTATGTAATAAATCTTCTATAAAATTTAATTCATGAAGTAATAATTGTAATTATACATTTATATCATTAGATAAACAGTAATAAAAATTATATAATTTTTAACTTGTTTTATTAAAGAAACTCTGATTGTAATTAAAAAAGTCATGTATGCACTCAATATTATTAATTAAATGTTTATAAAAGTAGTCATCAATATATATAATAATAATCATTTTAAATTCCATAAATTATATTTTAAAATTTAATATCAATATTTCATTATTTCTTATATATTATATAACTCGAATTTATATATCAAACATACTATTAAATTAAATGATCACATTTATAAAAAGAATATTTATTTGTTAAAACATCTATTTTTCCATTATAGAATAAATATTATGAAAATAATTCATATCTTTGATTATTATAATTATAAATAAGAGACCAAAACCTTTAAATAAAAATTATTCTCTTTATAATAGAAATATAAAATTTATTCTCATTGAAAAAATAATCAATGTATTATTTCCGGGAAATTACAGAATTTTGGGTTCACTTAAGTAATCAAGAAAACATATAAGAAATATATATTTAAATTAAACATATTAAATCAAAAATATTTCTATCAATTTGATAAATGAGGATATTTAAAATTCATACCTTTAGATGAACTTTTTATATTATAAAAATTAATCCACATATAATATTTTTATTTTGTATGAAATATTTTTATATATTATGAATTATGTATAACAAATGAGTTCCTAATAAATATGGTTTTCACATTTTATCAATATTTTTTCCATAAATAAACAAAAAAAATTATAATAATAAAATTTGCAACAAATGTGACATTTGATAATGATCCATGCATTTTATAAACAATATCACCTTTAAATATGTTAAATATTTACATAAACATGCATATATTGTTATCAAAGACTATACATAGGATGACTTTGATATCTTGTACTCATGCTCTATATTATCATCATTACATTATGTGTAATAACATTTAAAAAGAGTATCTAAGTATGTATGTTTAAAAAAATCACCCACCTGTGATGATGGATAGGATAAAGGTATATGGGTTTCTAACCAAAACCATGTTATCCTCACTTGTGGAAAACTGCAAACTAAATCATATATCTCAAAGAAATCATCTAATACCACTTCTTCAAAACCAACTATGGTATAATCCCCACCTCTGTAATCCAAGATTGTATTTTTGGCACTAAAATACCATCCCCCATAAACAACATGATAGTGTTTTGTAATAGGGGTATCTCACAGCCATATTGGTATCACTATCCTCTTTAATCCTACAGTACATGATCTTTGAAACAATAAGATCAATGAATATTAATAATTAAATTTAAAAAATTTATTAACCAAAATTTTAAAAATATGGTCATGTATACTTGGAATGTAATACAATTAAAGGATAATAATATATACTCCACACCCATAGTAACAACATGTGATATTTATATCTATTTTTATATAAGAATTAGGCCAGTGAGTTTCATTTCTTCTTTTGAATGGAAAAAAACAAATTTTGAAAACCAATTATAATGAAATTTATTATTTTTTTGAAAATTAATGAAAACATAAATATTAAAATCATTTATGTAAATAATAGAAGCAGTACATTAATAAATAAAATTAAAAACAATTGAATAAAAAATATATTTTTATTACATATATTAATATATTTTAAAATGATAATTTTTTATTTTTTAATTATAATATATAATAATAACGTTAATTATTAAATTCATCTTGTATTAAATATGATATAGGGAATTATTTTTATTTTTTGAATGTTGTTCACTTATAATATAATATTTAAATATGATATTTTTATATATAGAATAATATAGATAAAATAATTTTGATATAAGAATGAAAAAAAATTTATTTATCATTTTTCTATATAAATACGTTGTTTATGTAGTTAAACAATTATTTTGAAAATATTATTTAGATATTATAAATCATTGAATGACATTTTTGTAAAAATTTTACATTTTGTTTTCATAAAAAACTATTTTTATCATTTTCCTTTAATAAATTATTCATTTTGGCCCAAAAGGTTTTTAATTTCATTATCATTTATATATGTTTTAATTATTTCAAGAAAAAATAAATCATATATGATTCAATACAACAATTTTTAAAGAATATAATAAAATTAATGCATAAAGTGTCATTTTTCTCATATAATATTTTATCTCTAATGCTTATATATATATAAATGAATACCTATTACCTATATATATTGTAAAATGGATACAATATTTTTAATAATAATATTTAAATTATGTAATAATATATAGTCTATTATTAATCAAAATGAATATATCACACAATAAATGTTAAGGAACCATAATAGTGGATAAAATGGTGTAAATGGTGTCACAAAGGGGGATACAGAATAAACTATCCAAGACGTTTATAATTATTTTTCTATATTTTTTAATTTTCTCCCATTTTAATTTCATTTTGTTTTTAAATACATTGAAATCCCATAATTGATAATTTTATTTATTACATTTAAAAAACTAATATTTATATTGGTTAAAATCCTAAAATTAATATAAGAATACCTTTAAACCTAATACATTAACCCACATTTTCTAAATTATGTGGAACAAAGGCCTTTATATGAAAACTATATGACATATCATAAAGAGGATGCTGAAGGAAATTATTATTTCTTTCATGAAGTTCATTCATGATCATTATTTTCCCAACTAATAAATTTTTTTTTCAACGATTATAAAATAAATAAATAGGTTTTATTATTGTAATTAAATGTCACTATTGGGGTAACATAACCATTTATGTTTCGTACATCCATCAAATGAAATTATGTAAATGCATTTCATCTATACATGTTGTCTATAAACTCAATAAACAACATATTTCATTTCTCATCCCTTCATTATATAGATAAATATAAATATTTTATTGATTAAGAAAATATGATAATTAAAATATAATTAATAATATTAAATTATTATGTTATAATTTTACTAAAACCATTTATTACTAAATCAACTATTATAACATTTTCATGTTTTTTTTGTTTTACGAATTACACTTATGTTGTAAAAATTCAATTTTTGTGTGTTATTAAGGAATGCTAGATAATATTATTATTAATTAACATTTCCGAATTTTTTATCAAATAATATTTTATATTTTTTAATATAAATATGTTCAATATAAATTTAAATAATTTTATTTAAATAATTTTTTAAAAAAATTAATAAATTATGTGTTCTATGTAAATTGATAGCATGAGTTCTATTAATTGATAATGAAACTCAAAAAATATAATGAAAAAACATTACTAATTCAAATAAAATTAATTATATTATGGAATAATTCCTATTTATTAATG
Source organism: Viscum album (assembly GCA_963277665.1). Lineage (NCBI taxonomy): Eukaryota > Viridiplantae > Streptophyta > Magnoliopsida > Santalales > Viscaceae > Viscum > Viscum album. Next base: position 345,371,059 of record OY728166.1, on the reverse strand, counting down.
ACCAAAACCTTTAAATCAAAACATTATGTAAAATTGAATATTTGACAAGAAAATATTTTTTTAATAATACATATGACTGACTGTGTAAAAAATTATAATATAATTTATTAAATAATATAATTATGTATATTTTTGGATATATATATATATATATATAATAATTATTATCCAAGAATTTTATTGTATATATGATATTCAAAAAAGTCGAAATCAGAGGGAATTTTTTGAGAATAAATTTATATATCATTGTAATATGTTATATATTCACCATAATAATTATTTGTATTATGAATATACAAATTATTATTTTATATTTTAATAAATATCATTATTATTATGTGAATTATAATATCCATATTTGGTTCCATCATTCATGATATTTTTATTCATAATTTAAATATTTCCTATTAGGTGTTCTTTATATATATTGTTTTCAATTTTCGAGTAATTAACCGAAATATTTCTCTTATATATAAATAAATATTACACTATAAATTTTATTTAATTCCATTTATTTGAATGATATAATAATACCAATATAAACAATATTTTTATTTTATTAATACTGTTTTATTAGAAAATATTTTATTACATTTAGTATGAGTAAAATTTTTCTAAAATTACAAAATTGGGAAACAAATATATTTATTACATATACATATTTACCTCATTTTACCAATTTTTGGTAAAATTTATTTTAGTATTATATTTTTATATATTCACATGGGTTTTTTCCAATTTATTATTAACACAATTTTATGAATTCATTATTTTTATTGGTAACCAAATGGATAGGTAATTTGTTTTTGTTATCCAAATAAAACTTTATATTAGTTTGTAAATATTTTTTCTATCAATGTAAAATAAATGAAATGATTTTTAGGTTTTATAGAGGATGATATATAATGACAAAATTAAGGTTCATTCCAATATTTAATTATGATTATGTCTTAGGGAACATATTTTGAATAATATCTATTTCTATTAATTAATTAATATATGAATGAATAAAGAATGATTAATTATTCTTAGGGAATATATATTTATGAATTATTATTATTTGATATATGGGTGTAAAATATCTATAATATTCATATGGTATATAATAATATCTCATTATATAACATGTAATACCTTATGTAATGTAAAATCTTGTGTGTTTGAACCAGGTTAAAACATGAATGTTTTTGAAATTTCTTATTTTTTAGTTTATCAATGGGTTGTTATTTTTATATCATGCTCTGATATTTTCTTCGGAGTGTTGGAACACCTAACGATGTCATTTTTTCAAACATTTATTAATGTTTTGAGTCAATGTGGCAGTCGCACGGGAAGCACCCAGTTTATATAACCATAAGGCCAAACCGTGCATAGTTGATGATTTGAGGCAGTGGCTAACGCATGGTTAACACATGGTTTGTCTAACATTGCGGGATAATTATGCGAGGAGTGTTTTCTGAGGCAGTATCTAATGCATAATTAAGGCACGGTTAGCGCACCGTTTTTCTAACCGTGCGAGAAAACAGTGTGGGCTCTTATGTGAGATCCTAAAAAAGTGGATCTCATGTGTTTCTCCCCAACATGGGTAATTTTTCATACTAAGAATCCATAAAATGTGATAACCCTCCCTTGAATGGTAAATGGTTAACTGAATTATGATTTGTTAAAGGGATGAGATTTAATTACTTAATTTTTGAATTAATTAATTTTCAAGCATTAAATTAAGATTTTGAATTGATTTTTTGTTACGATTGTTACCCAAGAGTACTTTTGATGCGTATTAGTTTTCGATGCCTTATGTTTTCTTGGATGGAGTTGTTTGAAAATATGATATCTTGTGTGATATGGTTTCTAAATATCTTGGCATTGTTTAGAATATTCTGTGATTATTATGGGTACTTGTAGATTGTTTATGTCTTGGATGAATAAGTGTTTGAGTGGAAGGGTTGGAGCTAGTTAAGGTATTTTGTTAATTAAGTGTTGACTTGTTTGAAGAGAATTTTGTGTTTTTTATTAATTATTAAATTAATTAACAGTTTGGTTTTGTGGTTTTAGACATGGTATTCTACACCAATGATAAATTTGTAGTTATGATTGTTGAATGGGTTGCGAGACAAGGACTGAGGATCCAAATACTCACATGGGGTTAGGCATGGCTTTTGAAACCAACGATAGATGTACATGTATGTTCAAAAAATTGGTTGTGAGATAAAGAATTATGCTCCAAATACTCAATGAGTGCTAGACATCTAATTCTACACCCAGTAGGAATGAGAATATTCTTTTATGGGATAAGGACTGATGCTCCATTTACCGATGGGTAGTGAGACATGGACGGATGTTTCGAATACTCAAGAGGGTGATAGACATGATGTTCTACACTGATTAATTAACATTGGACTATGGGTCAAATTGTTCATGAATTAAATGTTCTGATCGGAAATGAAAGCGTTTGTGACATAATGATTTTTGATTTGATTATGTGAAATTGTTACACTTATTAATGAACTGGGTGAATCATTATTATTGGACATAAGCAGGAACAAATCTCAATTTTAGTGGATGGGCTCAGATTTAGTATTTGAAAGAATAAATTGAACAACTTAGGACACGTTATCCAAGACAAATCCTATGATTTGATCTGGTCTTTACTTTGAGTACTTAGATGGTCCTTAGATACATCTGTGGGGAGTGACTTATATGGGCAATGTCAGGCATAGGACGAATCTCAAGAGTTTCATAATATTATTTTAGTAATTGGAAAATGAAATATGATTATATAATTATTTTTTAGTATTCATGAAAAATTAATAATGCAGGTTGAGACACCAGCAAAGGGATGATGTAGGTACATGGGTATATAGATACGTTGTAATGCTAACATTATTTATTCATGCCTTCATGTGTTTTAAATTATTATTTTTTAAATGTCATGAATTTGGTAAGACACCGGTGGTCCCGTCTAATTATGGATCATATCTCACACCATACTCAGCCCTCCATTTCACTAGGTACCCATGAAGATTATATTTGGTTACAAGACTATGGTGTTTACATTTACATGGAAGATATGAGCAGAGGACTGAGCAGATGATTGGGATGCTCGAGGAGACCGCCCTTGGGGATTTGAATCATTAATTATTTCATTGATGATTGTAATTTAATTCATGATGTTATGTTTACTCTTTTCTATTTTGTATCAATTTCATGTCATGCATGCATCGGCTGTAAAATTTACCGTCGGCCATTTATGTTGTACAGGATTTATAAAATCATGTTTCTGCTACTTTGTCATTTATTATACTGTTTCCACTATTTATTGTCAATGTATATTTTTGAATAGTAAAAATAGGGTATAGTCTCCCCACATATTATCCTTAGACCCTCACTGCTAGTTGGAAACCTCTAGCGTAAGGGGAGACGCGCTTGAGGTCATGTGGAGACCGGTCCGGCCACCGGTCCTGTGGTGAGCTGGGTCGGGACGTTACAAAGTGGTATCAAAGGTTTATCATTCTTTTCGTTTCTATTGTCTGACTATTTTTAGGTTGGTAGACAAGATACTATGAATTTTTTGACGCTTGGGTTAATAGTCGTGCTTGGGATTGATCACCTCATGTATGGGAAATAAACATGTGGCAAGGGATGTGAATTGATGTTTGTACTATTATAGGGTAATATTGATATGATTTCACCTTGAGTGGATGGTGTCTATTCCATTGTTTATTTATTATGATGATTTTGAAAAGAATATTATTCTTGGCCTGATATGGAAAGGATGTTTCATACATATATCATCTTTGGCACTTAGAGAATCACATGTCATCCATATAACATGCCATGTAGTTTCATTAATGGGATGCCTGCTAATTTGGAATGTGTTCATTGGGAACAATTCCATGATTGATCTGATTTAGCATGCCTCTTTAGATATCATGCTTTAGTGATATATTTTTAACATGATTGAAGATTATATGCCATAATACCCCAGTTATCAGCATGTTATTTTTTTGTTCCATGCTTCTTTGTTGTATCAATCTGTTGTGTTATTTCATATGTTAACATGTTAGATATGTTTTCGATCGGTGAATGGGGTGTCAAAGGTAAAATATGTAATAAATGTTGATTGTGTGAAATGGGAGAAAAAATCCAACAATAAGGTGTATGTGCACCTTATCGATTGGTAGGTGGTCAACCATTTAATTTGGACAATTAGGCTGATCATGATAATTTCTGAATAGACATTTGTATCGAATAATGAGAGACAATTTTCAATTCATTGAGTGTATGGTCTCTTCATGAATTTTGAAATGATGACCCATATTAAATTGGATGACTTTATGCCGTGTGAAATGATTATAATTGTGAAATATATTTAATGATTATCTGAAATCAAATGGTAGTCTTCCAAAATGCAACTGGACCCATGTAGGTTAGTTGGGGAGTGTTTTTATGGGGTGAACCGTATGGGTGTTTGAATTTTTAATAAATGTGAAATTTTAATTGGGATTCATTATAAGGAACTGAGGATTGTTAAAATGAGATCCTCTTAGGTCACCTTGTATTCTTAAAAGTAATTTATTTTGATAAGTTTCATGAAAATGACAGGCTGTCAACTAACATAAATGTTTTAAAAAGGGATTTTGTGAGACATTCCTATTACTCCCGTGAGATGTTTTGAAAATGGTACATTGATGATTTGATTAAATCATTGATGATTAATTATTAAATGTGACTAAATATAAAAGGCTGGTAAATAGAACATATTGTGGTGTCCATAGTTTAAAACCCTCATGTAAAGGGTAGTTTAGACTTCTCTTGAGTTACCTTGGAACAGAAGCATGACTACTTTCCATAGGCATTCTTCTCCTTTGAAATGGCTTTATTATCAACTTTCGAGTCTAGTGACTTGTTTAATGTGACCCGGTTTAGAGTTTACACTTATTCTTCATAAGGGGATAACATGTGGTTGGTAGCTCCATCCGAACATAAATACCTTGCTAAAGCTATGGATTTTATCACTCTTTGGTGTTGTTCTGTTGTCGTTGTCCCATGTAAGACTTCATGTTTCCAATGACAGCCTAGTTTTAATAGGTGGTGATGTGTTTCATGACCTTGTTATGGGATTGGGCATCGAGAAATGCTCTTTTACAGCTGTTTAGACGTTCCTCAGGCATGGTCGGCTTCTTTGTTGGTCGTTTGACCATTCCTTCTTAGTAATGGATGACTGGTTATAGAGTCGTGTAGGAAAATGGTTGTATGAATAAAGGTGACTCCGTAATGATCCTTTTTGTACTATTTAGTATGGTCTCAGGTCAACTTCATGTAGAGTGACTTCAATGTTAAAGAATCAGTTTCATTTCAATACATGGAATGGTTTTCGAAAGACATGGTGATGTGACACGCCGATCTTCCTGTTAATATATCACGCTGGTGAGAGGCTAATCTTTTCATGATACATCTTAGGATATCCTAAGGTGGGTATTGTCACATTGTTCTTGATGAACATGTTGGTAGATGATGTCGAGCTTTTATAAAAGAGTTGTCTGGTAATGGTTTGACTGAACTTCTTCATTACCTCAATTTTCTGTTAGTGCAAAATTCTGGACACGATGTCAGATAAAGGGGGAATGTGTCTTTTGGGTCCATAACGTCATTCTAGGGAAGATTGTGAAACATGTTCTATTTATTGATTGAGATTCAACCATTTTTGTTGATAAGGTCTTTCTAATGACCTTATATATAAGGTTTGTATTGATGATTAAGCTTTAGAGTACTCTTTGGATCTAGTTGTAAAGGTTCATCAACTAGGTTTTTGAATGATTAAAGGTGTGTTTGTGTTTTGAATGCAACACGTCACTTCTAACACGATTAAATGACTTTGGTAGGTCAGTTGATTTAGTAGTGGTCCCCGACGGATTCTCGGGGACGAGATGTTTTTTTAAGGTTGGTATAATGTATAATCCGGTGTGTTTGAACTGTGTTAAAACACATATGTTTTTTAAATTCCTTTTTTCTATTTATCAATGGGTCGTTCTTTTTAAACTGAGTTACGTAATTTTATTCTGAGTGTAAAAACACCTAAAGATGTCATTTTATTAACATTAATTTAAGTATTGATGCAAAGGGGAAGTCTCATGGGCGACACACTATTTGTCCAACCGTTCAGCCAAACTGTGCGTAGTTTAATATTTGAGGCAATGGATAATGCACGGTTAGCGGACAATTTTTCTAACTGTACAACCTAAACGTGTAAAAAATGTTTTTCAAGGATGTAGATAATGTACGGTTAGCACATGGGTTTTCTAACCGTGTGAGAAAACCATGTGGGCACATATGTGAGATCCTAAAAATATGGATCTCACACATTTTTCCCCTTGATGGATCGAATTTCATCTTAAGAGACCATAACTCGGGATCACTCTCCCTTGAAAGAAGGAGAACATCTCCCATGCATTTTGGAGGTGATCCAAAGGCTTCTCTGGGCGAATCAAAGCCGAATTCTGAAGGATGGTGGATGTTATTCTTTTTTATTGTTCAGTTTCGTAGATAGACATAGTTTTAAATCTCCTCTTCTCTTGGTTTCATAGATCTATACCCTTTATGAGTAAATATAAGTGTGTGGATGACAGGTATGATGGGTTTTTGTTCTTGGTCTTGTTAGGAGAAGTGATCTATGGCGGGTTCTTGAAGAATCAACCCGTTTCTCTTGAGTGTTCATCGTTCATTGTAGTTTTTGTCAAACCCCTGAGGTAGGGGCCCAAATCCCTATCACATTATATGATTATTTCAGATCCTTTGGATAAATTGAGATTTTTCGTTTCCATGATTATGATATGTCAATTCATGAAAATTGTTTTGTTATTAAATAATGCCACCCAAATGAGATAAAGGGGGACTTGAAAATGTATTGATTTTATGCATGGATTTATAATTTAGTAAAGTGATATGATTAGAAAATTGAATGATTTGAATGGTAAGAGTGATTACTAGGTTAATTAATAGTAGAATTAATTAACATGTCATGTGTTGGAATGAAATTGTTGATTTTATTAATTATTAGGAATATTGAATATTTGACATTTTCAATATATATTTTGGAAACTGATAATAATTAATGGATGGATTAATTATTACATGTAAAATGGTAAAAGGTTAACTAATTGATGATTGGTTAAATAGATGACATTTAATTAATTAATTAATTAATTAATTAATTTTCTGGCATTAAATTACGATTGTGAATTGATTTTTTGTCACGATTTTTAGCCAAGAGTAATTTTGATGTGTATTAGTTTTCCATGCCATAAGTTTCCTTGGATGGTGTTGTTTAAAAATATGATATGTTGTGTGAGATGGTTTCTAAATATCGTTTTCTTGTTAGACATGTTATGTGATGATTGTGGGGTGCTTGTAGATTGATAACGTCAAGGAAAGATCACTGTTTGAGTGGACAGGTTCACGCTTGTTAAGGAATGTGGAAAATTATGTTTCGACTTATCTTAAGAGTGTTTTATGTTTTAATTAGCTGTTGAATTAATTAAAATTTTGTATTTGTGGTGTTATACAAGGCATTTTACACCAATGATAAATTTATATGTATGATTGATGAATGGGTTGTGAGACAAAGACTGAGGCTCTAAATACATACAGGGGGATAGACATGGTGTTCGAAACAATTGATATATGTATATATATGTTTGATAAATGAGATGTGAGACAAGGACTGATGCCCCAAATACTCACAGGGTGATAGACATGGCGTTCTACACCCATCTTGAAAGCGAATTTTTTTATGGGATGAGGATTGATTCCCCAAATACCCATTTGTTTTGAGATATGGACTGATGCTACGAATACTCATGAGGGTGATATACATGATGTTCTACACCAATTAATTAACATTTGTATGTGGGTCCAAATTTTTGTGCATGATATGAAGTTATGAGAAATGAAATTTTCTGTGAAATAATTATTTTTTGATTTGATTTTTAGAAAAGGTGCATACTTATTAATGAATTGGGTGAGTCACTATTAATGGATAGACCTAAGAATGAATCTCTATTTTAGTGTACGGGGTCAGTCTTATTATATAAAAGATTAAATTTAATAATTTATGACGTGTTATCCAAGCCAAAGTAGAAGCCTTGATCTGATATTTACTTCGAGTACTTAGGTGGAATTTTGATACATTTTTGGAGAGTGACTTATATGGGGAATATCGGGAATAGGCTAAATGTCAAGACTTTCATAATAAGATTTATATAATTTTTAAATGAAAAAATGATAATGTAATGATTGTTGAGTATTTATAAAAAATGAATAATGCATGTTAAGACCCCAGCTGAGGAATAAAGCCGGTACTATGGTATATAGTCACATTAAACTGCTCACTTTATTTATGCATGCCTTCACATGTTTTAAATTATTATTTTTATATGTCTTGAATTAGGGTTGATATTGGTGGTCTTGACCTACTATTATTAATATCTCACACCCTACTCAGGCCTCCATTGCACTGGGTACCCAAGTAGATTATATTTGGTTGCAGGATTATGATGTTTGTATTTACGTGGGAGATATGAGTAGTGTATCAAGTGGATGCATGGGATGATTGAGGATTCCACCCATGGGGATTTGAGTCATTAATTATTTATTTTTTCATTGGAATGTAATGAATGTTGTTATGATCATTTTTTATAGTTTGTATCATTAGCATGACATTCATGCATATGATGTACAATTTGGCATTGGCCATTTGTTTTGTACAAGATTTATAATATCTGTTTTCTGCTGATTTATCATTTATTTTACCTTTTCCACTATTTATTTACATTATCTATTTTTGAAAACTAATGAGAAGGTATTGTCTCCCCACTGATTATCCTTATACCTTTTTTACTAGTCAGCATCCTCTCATGTAAGGGGATACACGCTTGTGGTCATGTGGTGACCGGTCCAGCCACCGGTCTAGGGGTTAGCTGGGTCGGGACATTACATGGAATGACATCAATCCACTATGGGACTATAACGTCCTAACACAGGTTCCACACAATGGTTCCCCAATCTGGTTTTCCAAAAGTCCTAAATATTACTCCCCATTTTTTGAGAGGTTGTCGACTAGTAGTGAGGGTCTGGTATGTCATTCATGGGGAAGATATACACTCTGATTTAAGACAAAAACCACTACAAAATTTAATAAACAATTGAATATATATATAATCTGAATAATAAAAATTTCAAAAGATGAGAAAATGGGAAAATAATACTCAACTAAAAGGGAAATCATACTATAACAATATAAGTGACATGCATCTATAAAAAAACTAAAAATAAAGACACTACAACTCCCCAATCTGGTTGTGAACCATGTCTGGAACTCTAATCCAATCTCCATCCCCAATCAACCACATATATAAAGGAATTTGCACATATCGAGTCCTACAACAGTATAATCAACTCAGGTACCTATCATGTATCTCGATGTGGGTGTGAGTACAAATCAGTAGGACACCACCAATGGTGTCTATAACAAGTCCGTTCAAATGTTATTGCATTCAGATATATTAGAAATTATTCACCACATAATAAATATTTTATCACATTTTTACTTTTTCATATCTAACTACATTAACTCCAGGGTTCTCTAGGATACATGTACCTCAATACTAACGTCATGTCATACCAATTTCTGATGTTTTTCCAAGTTAATAACATATCATAATAGCATCTTCTATCTAAAGATTGAATTATTTTAGGTGTTGTGATATTTTGGAAACAGAATCAACTCTTCCCAGAGTTCGAATATTATCATGTGAGTCCATAATTATGTGTTCCATTATTTAGATTCTTCAAAATAATTAATTCCCTATTTCCAAATTTAGCAATATCATAACCACGTAACAAATAATTTTATGTTACCAAGCATACCCATAAATACAATGACCATGGTCTCATTATCTTAACTCATTATTAAAATATCAATATTACCATGTATACATAACATTAGATTGAACATGTTCTCGTTATCTAACTTATATGTATTATGACCATGATACCATTTATAAAATCAATTAATATTGACCATTTTCCCATTAATAAACACATAATTAATTCACAAATTAATTATCCACATCAATTCCCTTAATAATTCTCAAACTAGTTAAATACCTCATATCCATATGTTAACAAAATATTTAACTAAATTATTCTATTACATTAATTAATTAATTAACCAATATCAAAACTCTTATCACATTTATAATTTTCATGAACTGATTATATCATTATAAATCTTAATTTTTTAAAATTAATCCAACAATTAATTATCTGGATAATTTTATAAAGAAAATAATTTATTCAAAATTGATTATCCCAATATAAGTAATTCAATATATCATAATTTAGTTCCCAATTAATTATCTATATTACAACTTCTATATCATAAAACAAATATCCCCTAAATTTATTTTTAAAAATGACATCCACTTAGTCTCATGATTAATTACATAATTAATCACATATTTCATAAAATTTTGGTAAATAAATTAGTTATTCTAATAAAGCCCATTCAAGAAAAGAAATTTTTATTAGATGCTATAAATTGAATAATATTATATATTCATATGAAATCCATGACCACATGAATTAAATTTTTACCGCCTACCTCATTTACATGATGTATATTTTCCCAATGAAAAACCCTCGATATATGAGCATAATAATGATAATATATGAATGTTGGTGATCTAAATCCCTAAAAAAATATCATGATCAAATACATCAAGATATAAAAAATATATATCTAGATCATCAATACAATATCTAGGTCACATCAAATGGGTTTATATCTAAACAAATAGAAGATATATTTCATGAAAATATCATGTCGTGATGTAATATTGAAATGGGGGAATCATCAAGATGAAATCCAACAACCAAATGATGATCAGATCATCCATTCAAGATTTTGATCTTGAATAATGATGTTTATAAGGTCATATAATCCCTCTAGAATGATTTCGAATCACCCAATCTCTTCTTTTCCCAAGCCAAGGTTGAATAAGAAGTCATTCGGGGGCTTGGTGGATTATTTTAAAAAAACATCTAATAATTAAAAACCTCATGCACTATTTCCTGGGAAAAGGCAGATGGTTAGTTGAAACCATGTAAAAAATTGACATACATCATTGTCTCCGGTATCATTATTTAATTGATATGGGTTGTTGTGTTTTCAAACTTTTGACCATTTGTGTAGACTTCTCTACCTAGGTTCACACATTTTGTTAGTTCAAGCACACAGTTGATGATAATCGTGCTTCAACCAAGAGTAGACCTATTTATATAATTTATTCTTTCTAATCTACCCAGACACACACTATTTCATAACTTAAGAAATGGGTACTTATATAAATATAAAATGTACATGAAATTAATCTTGATATAACATTAGAATGGGTTGACATTGAATAATATCCCCCACCATATAATAGCTCATCATCAATCAGCACATCCAAGACGTCATAAGATTCTAGGATAAAATGACCAATCCATTGAGCCCTCATATCTTATTCTCTATCCCATTATTCCACATGCATATTTTCTTATCCATATAACACAAAAAATATTAGCACAATATTTCCCCACAACAAATTCTCATTTTGATCCAACACACATATCAGATGCTCTTCACGGGATTCTTCTATATCAAGGCCATCCTCATCCACAACGATCACAAGAGAAGTGTCAAGATGATACTATGGTTATTTTTTTACATGAAAAACAACAATAATATCATTATATATTTATGGAAGAGCCAATTAGTACACCACTGGCCTAATTCTCTCTACAATATCATGTGGTCCAATAAACCTCAATGCCAGCTTTCCATGCCTCCATATTCTGTGGTGACCCAACATAGGTGACACCCAAATGAACACGCGGTCACCCTTTGTAAACTCTAGGGGTAATATACATCTATCAGTATACCCCTTATTTCTACTTAAGGCCATTGTAATGTGTACTCAGATGTCGCATTCATGAGAATCAGTACTATCAACTCTTACTCACAAACCTCCATCCAAAAATGCTGGGATCGACAAGGAAACCCATAAAGATCCCCGTATTGTGGTATCTGTACAATTTCTTGATAATTATTGTAATAGGAAAACTCTAATACAGACATGTTATATTCCCAATATCTTCTCAAGTAAAGAAAATATTCATGTAGTTTATCCTCGAGATGTTGTATAGTATGTTCCATCTTCCCATCTATCTATGGGTGGAATGTTGTACATAATAATTCATCTGTGAAAATATATTTTTGAAATACCTATGAGTATAATGATGTAATGTGTGAATAATGATATGTAAAAATAGTTTGTGGGACTCCATATTGAAAAACAATCTCTTGAATGTACGGTTCTCCCAACTGTTCTACTGTAATGGTTTCCCATCATCATCGTTTATTTATTTATTCAGAGATAAAAAATATGTTATATCCTTTTTCTTGCCTGTCCACCAAAAAAATTCTTCATATGCCTTGGTAAATTTTTGTTTCTATTGGATGCATTGCCCATTTCGAGGCATGAAATTCTTTTTTGAGATCCTTTTTCATCCTCATAGGTACCATAACATGATTCATCACATTGATGACATCATCTTCAACTATAAATCCATCTGAGGATGTCTCCCCACATTCAGTGTTTTCACTTATTGGATAATATTTCTAGATTAAAATAATGACTAACCCTGATCCTTCTCAAAATTGTAGAATACAGTACAACTAATACAGGAGTTATATGCTCCTCAATCTTTGGAAGCACTATATGCATTTCAACCATCAAGGTCATAATCTTCCTTTATTCACACATCTTATAAACCATCATAGACTGATATTTCATGAACATGGCATCAACCATTATATTTTTATATTTTAGGCATATATGAAAATTAAAATCAAATGATTTCATATAATCAACCCATATCTACTTCCAAATATTAAAATCACATTGTGAAAATATATACTTTAAGCTCTAGTGATCTGTATAGACTGTAGAAATTTCTCCTAAATTATATTGTCTCCATCACTTATGATAATAAAACACTACTTTCCACTTTATGTCATGCATATTGTAATTATATTTATGATACATCAACTATCTAGACCCATACGACACAACTCAATCTAACAATATAATCCCATCTCAATGTCTAAATAGAAGATTGTTTTAATAAAATGTATACTCCTCGCCTGACTCATGGAGGATAAAATTGGGTCTGATGTTAAGATCATATTCAACTCATAAAAATATCTCCAAATAGCCTCCAATATTTCTAACCTTAATCACTTTTTGGTTATTCCCAAAAGTAGTGCATCCATTTGAGAAATATTTTGGAACAAACTAATATAATATCCAACTAATCCCATGGAGATGTAGATATGAAAATCACTCTTGGGATACTCCCAATATACCCATTCTGAACCATCATTGTGTCCACGAAAACACTTTCATCTAAGTTGATATGTCAAAAGAAGTGTACCTTAAAACTCCTAAACTAGCAGTTATATAGATTTGTGTATAATCGATGTTATCTCAGTGTACATTGAATGATGTGAAGATGTTGGGAATGATAATAATGATTCACGAGGTACACAAATATTTCATCAACAAATGCCATAATAAACTGATACCAATACAGACAAAATATCCTCATCATGATTTCCATTTCCACCGCTGTTGAATTTTTTACCCATACTTCATTATAAAAAACTCTTAAAAGACATACCTTCGTCTGAATGTAGTCCTCAATATATTAGAAGTCCATAATATGAAAAGATGAAATCCTAATATCAAATTGATCATTGGGAAAATATTCTATATTAAAATGGTCAAACAAATCATCAATATGTGGAAGAGAGAATTTGTTCTTAAAAATTCTTCTGTTAAACATCTTGTAATCAATAGTCACCCTTTAACTATTGGCACTTTTCTTTGGGAAAAAATCGGTGATCCCTAAGGAGACGTACTTGGATCCCGAAATCCATTATCCTCCAACTATTCCAATTATTTCTTTCTCTTTTGAGGATCTATTGACTCAAACCTATATGGTGGAATAGACACTCGATTAACTCCTAGAATGAGATCAATAGGGAATTCCACATCCGCCTTAGGTGGTACGCCTCATAAGACTTCTTGAATGACAACCTAAAATAGATCCTCTAATGGTTGAAATAAATCACATCTAAAAAACCATATTCATGAAATATACATTAAACATGGGTTATGATCTCTCATATTTGCTGAGTATTTCGCCATTCCCTTTATGTCAATATTTCCCACCCTCAATGTTGAATATAAATGTCATCCATAGGATATGTAAATGTAACCCTCCTTCATTAACAGTCTATTCAATACTTAAATAATTAACAACCATTTCAACATAAATTTTTTTTATTAAAATTTTATTATGTTATATTTTTTACATTTTATGAGTTTTAAATATTTGAATCATCATTCTAGAGTCATTTATGTCATAGATTTATGGTCAATTCCCTTCAGTATAATTATCGGAGTTGTTTTCAAATAGAATAAAAACCCATGATGTAAAATTAAAAGTTACTAATATGTTTCTATATGTTAAAATGATCACATATATCATTTTTATATAAGAATTATTAACAAGAAAAAAATAAATCATGAATGTTATGTTTGTTTGTTGTTGTTTTTTTGACCAGAAAAAACCAGTTTTTCAATGTATTATTATTTAATTGATAAATTCTTTCTAAAAAATAAAAAAACCAATTATATGAATTTATAATATATAACAATGGTAATAATAGTTTTATGACTAGACTTGATGTCCTAAATAGAAAATTAAAAATCATTACCCACAAAGTCATTGAATCAACATGACATTGATGATGTTTTCATTTTATTAATATGGTGAGAAGAGAAAATTTATGATTATAGAAATTTCATTTCCACAACTACATTATATTATAAATATATTATAGTACGTATCAATACATATAATATAGGATAGGTTAGGATAAGGTAGAAATAAATAAAGAAAGAAGTAATTTTATATATAATCCATGAGGATATTATCTCATGACAATAGTCTTTTTAAAGCCTTCTTAATGAATATGGTTTTTCTATTTGCTAATACAATTATGTATTGTAAGTTAATATAAGTTGTGGGAAGGTAATTAGATTTAATTTATTCAACCATCACATATTTGTAGATGAAATGATAAGTGGTGGTGATAGAATGTATTTATAAGGAAACAAGGGGAGTAATTTTTTATTATTTGATTCATTTGTGTATAATTTTTTTTAATGATGATCAATTGGTGATTTTATCTTTTCTTTTAAAATATTTCACCATGATATAAATAAATAATATTTTCATTTGTGAAATAACAAAATTTTATTAATAAATTAAAATGTGTTTTTTTATTTCCATGTTAAAATTATTATATTAATAGTCACATTACAATTCCAAAATTCAAGTCACTATTACATTAGTATAGGTTCCTTTATTTCATTAAGTATATCTTAATTAATTTTTCATTAATAATGTAATT
Organism: Viscum album; assembly: GCA_963277665.1. Taxonomy (NCBI): domain Eukaryota; kingdom Viridiplantae; phylum Streptophyta; class Magnoliopsida; order Santalales; family Viscaceae; genus Viscum; species Viscum album. The sequence goes on along the minus strand of OY728166.1, from coordinate 345,355,473 downwards.
AAATACATAATTATAGAATGAAATTTTATTATATACGTATATGGGTTGTTATAAATTCCAAAAATATTACTAATCAAATATTTACCCACATTTAGAAATAAGTTCTTATTTTTTACCATTATTGAGTTCAAAATCCTAATTTTTAGGCACATTCTTGGTGAACAAACAACATTCATTGAAAATAGAACTATTTTTTCTCATGTTGAAATAATTTACAGAACACCACCATTAACCATCATTTCATCGAAATTAATATTGAGGTCTTCCACTTATATTAGTTTCATTCCTTATAAAGGTATCAGATTCAGTATTGTATCCGGATTTATGTCCATCATAAACTCAATATCCATATAATAAACAATTATGATGAGCCTCTCCTTGAAACACTTTCAAACTAGAAATTGAAAAAAAAATCCATAAAAGGAAGGGAATTTCTGATCCCCAAATACTCATGTGTAATACAAGGTAATGAACAACAAATTGAGTGGAATATTTTTCCAAATTTGATGAAGAAAACATTACCTAAATTAACTGGAATGACACAATAATAAAACATTATTATATATGGAATAACATAAAGAGAACAAAAAAATTTGATACTAACTCTATATAAACTATTGATAACACACAAAAAAGAAATTGAAACCCATTATATTTCCACTTATCAATATGTTCCAGAATCTCTATAATACATTACACGAGCTTCATTAGTAGATTAATCACATTAATAAAATTCTCAAATATAAACAAGTGAAAAGAAATAATTCCATATATGAAAATTCATACTGATCATGAAATAATGATGGTACCTATCACTATAACATGAACCACTTCTATCTCAATCAGAAAATCATTAAATATGTTAAAGATTATAACAAATGGGGGGATGTGGTTGGAGTTTTATAATCTTCAAATGATCAGATTCTATAGAAGTATCACTTAATTAAAATGATCTCTGAATATATATGGGTGTATAAATTACCTAACAGAATGCTGAATATTCACATAATAGCCACAACTAATTTATTTCATTGAATGTGAATGAAAAGAGTTTTATAATGACCCTTTGTTTTCAAACATATAAATTAATTCAAATTTATAAAATTCACAATAAAATACACAATATATACCCAAAGACAATGTTATTTTAGTGCCATTGGAATCATGGAGACATAAATAATTTACACAAGTGATCCACGTTATCTCCCACAATGTTTATGATGACTTGAACCCTTCCTATACAAATCATACATAATACATATATTCATATCCTGGGGAAGGAAAAATAATAACTGATGAGGTTAGATTCTCAATAAGGGTAAAAAAATGATTCATGTAATCATAAACATGAATATACAGGTATAATAATGTGATCATAAAAATAGAAGACAATACAATTTGTATAAAATAACATAAACATGAATCATGGAAGTTCATAACACACGAATCATAAGAAAATAATGATTATTAAAACATAAATAATAACATAGGAATATGCCATAGAATTTTGTAATAAACATAATAATATAAAATTATTTCTATATTAGTCAAGGAATAATTACCAAGGACATATTTGTAGTATAGGTTCACTCTCTATACCATCACATTTGTCATTGTTCATTGTAATGGCTATTTTAGTTGTATGATTTTACACTTCTAAACATCATTGTAGTGATGGTTCACTCACAAGGGCAATTTATTAGTCAAGTTTCACTCAAAATACAACATTTTTTGATTTCATGAGATATACATATTTACCTAATACATTTGAATAGATATTGGTCCCACCCATATCAAAATAAAATCATATATATATTTCAAAAAAAGTCATAAATAATCGTATCATAACCCATGAAAAGAAATTGGTTTCAAAAACATGATATTTTACACGAATTTGTGTAAAATTGAAAAGTTTCATAATATCTTCATCAATGAATATCCAGATTAATGAATTAAGTTACAATATCATATGAAGATTAAAAGAAAAATGGTTTCATAAACATAGAATATGTGATGGAGAAATATGTTTCATAAACAGCGTACAATCAAAACATAACCCATTAAAATAAGGAATATGAAATGAATCATGTATAATATAACCAATAAGTCACGAGTAATAGTAATGTATATCATATTAGATGAGAAACAATTATGAATGATATTTTAAAAACATTTCATATGTAAAATATCAATTCTTTGTGAAAATTAATTTTTAAAATATAATAAATTTTTAACAAATGTTTTGATGAAAATAAATATAAAAAACTTATAATTGATTCGTTTATAGAATTATGAAATTATTTCTCATTGATAACTTAATAATAATGCGTCTAAGCATTTTGACAATTACATCATAGAATATATATAAAAAATTTATAAATAAAAAATAAAAACATTTGAAAAACCATTTTTCCTTGAAAATATTTAAATGAATGTAGAATAAAATTTAAAAAAACATCATTGATAAAATATTGAAAAATTATAATATAAACATCTTAAATCATCATAATCCATTTCATTTAAATTTTATTAAAAACATATATATGTTATTTTGAAAATAAGTAAACAAAATTAATCATAAATAATATTTTATAACCATTTTCATTAAAACCCACATTAAAAGATGAATTTTACATAATATTAAGAATTACTTTCCTGGGAAAAATTATATATTAAATAATATGATGGAAGCTTCATGGAAAATTTGGTGATGATGGTGGTTATATTTTTACATGAAGAACATTTATTTTACAACGTAAAAAGATTATAAAACTACCTTGACTAGGAAATGATAAGAAGATTCAATTACTTAGAAGAACCCATTAGTTTATAAAGAAAAAAAATTGTTAAAATTTTAATTTAATTATTATATTATAGTGGTTTAATAATTTTGAAAACCATTTATAAAACATGGTTTCGATGGAACATAGATTTATGACCGAAGAGATAAGTAAGACACCCCCTCTTAAAAAAACATTCTTGACCTTCTTATATACCAAAGGGTGAAAATGGAACCATTATGTGGATGTAGAATAAATTAATATTGGGTAATAAAATCATTATGGTTCCTGATATATAGATTAAAATATTTCATCGATTGAAGAACAATAATAAATAATCTAAAAAAATAATGTGATTATTTCAAAAAATACTTATCACATGGAAAATTTGAACCATACACAAAATTTATGAAAATAAAATTTCATAAGGAATAAAATTTTACTAAAATAAGTATATATATGTTACCAAATTTCAAATTTATATATAAACATCTCGAAAATTAATGTATGTTCATAACAAAACATGTATCTCAAATATGTCCAATTGAGACAAAACTATCATACCTATTTGGAAAAAATTTAAACATAATACCCCAAAATGAAAATATCATAAAATGGATAAATAAACATCTATAAATTAAATAATATATATCATTTAATAAATTGGTTTTATTTATATACACAACATAGAAATATATATTGGTTAACATTTCATGTATCTCACATAGATAAAACCTTCTATGAAATCCACATACAATGTGTCCTAACTCGCATCGAACAAAAACAAAACATAATATATAATAAATATAATTTCTTATACATATATCACAGAACTATAATATCATATATAATACCATATATAATTTTATTAAAACATTATATTACTCTCTTGAAAACAATTATGGGTTAAGCATCAAATAATATCTTCTTTGTTCTTCGGAGGTGTACTAATTAGTTATATATTTTTGGTACATATAATTATATAATATTTCTATAATGAAAACAATTATGTTAATATCATATTTAGTCATTATTTATTTTATATATTCATCCATATACTACAGAATTATTAAATTGAATACACCATTCATGGATATAGTTAGTCGTATGAATCCATGAACATTGATTCTGTTTTATTAGTTCATTCAATAAAATAAAATAAATGAAACAAATTTATATACATATATAATTAATATAATAAAATTATTTTATCATATATATATTTATATATCATAATTTTTCATTAAACTCATCTCTAATAGATTCTACTAATTGTGAAAATAAATCACATCTCTTTGAGGGGAGGTTGTTCACACATCCCCAAATGAAATCATTTTATTTATAAAATATTGAAATTTGAATTTCATGTGTTATAAAAGAATAAAATAATCTTAAAGATATAATATATTAAATATATATAATATTTATAATATATAAATTTCATTTCTAACATAATTTCATATAAAAAATTTGGTAATGGAAAAATGAACTATCATCAATTTGTGAGGCGGTATTTCTCCGTACCCTTATACAATATATTCATTAGCCATTAAATGGAAGTGTTTATAAGTGTAAGTTAAAACTATATCATAAAAAAGACACTTTATATTAAGGAGAACATTTTTTTGAATAATTATCTAATAAATTGAATTGGGAGGTGGAGAAAAGAAAAAAATAAATGATATTTTGGAATGCTGTTAACTCATCTTTGTGAAAATCTTTTTGTTTTCAAAAAAAGGATTCATTGGATGAATATAATATAGAAGAAAGGATTCAAGATTTTATGGTGGTTTTTTAATTTTAGTTGTCATATTATTTTGGAAACTCTGTGGTTTGAGAGGTATAATTAAGATGGAGAGGTGGTATCCATTTATAGGAGAGGTAAAGGACACACATGGCATTGTTGAAAACAAGTCAGGTGTACCCACAGGTTTACCTTAAAAAACACATAAAAACACAATAATTTTATTTTATGTATGATATGTGGAAAAAAGATTAGTTTTTTAAAATGTGTCTAGTTCATTAGGGAACATATAATTAAACATTATACCCTTGGTAAATTTTAATTAACATAAATTATTGTAATTAATTATAATTAGATGTCTAATATATTGGATAAAAAAAATAATTTTACCTTATTAGAAATAATGAAATATTATTATTCATATTATGTAATCAATTATTACAAATTACAGTAACTGAACTCAAAAACCAAATTTAAATTTAATCCCATAGATGGGAGAATAATGTGGGTTTTTAATGTGAAAACATTCAATTTTTGTCATATTATATTTCCATGTATAATGGATTCTAGGGAACTATAATGAATTAATTTATACAATTATGATATAATTTAATGTTTAATAAAAAATACATTATAATTTATACTTATATATAAATTGGATGAAAAAGTAGTTTTGAATTAAAATTTACTATTTATAACTTTTTATTTCAAAATAAGACTTCATAGAAAAATTACAAAAATTTATCATATGATAATTTTATGATTAGTATTAAATTAGTATTTGTATTTTTATGTATAATATTTTAAAAATATTAGAAAATTATATTGAATATTGTTTCAACTTTAAATTTTAGTATGAGTGCCTTCATAAAAATATAGTATTTTATGTATAAAATTGTGTTTGTTTTTATCATAATCCATTAAAAAATATTTTATGAATATAAATAATATTTGATTTATTAAATAATATATATAAATATATATTAAATTAATATAATATAGTTTTTAAATTACATTATTTCAATATGAAAAATACATTTTTCTGTATAAATATTATAATAATTTCCATTATATTCAATCTGTTTTCAAATATATTTTTAATTAATTAGAAACCAATGAAGTAATTTTATATTTTTGTAAACTTTATTTTTTCATATGTTAGTTAACCATTAAAATTACTATAAATTTAATAGTTAGGATATATATTTTTATATTAAATAATAATTTAATAATAAATTTTTAAATGATAAAACACAATTTTTCATGTTACTGAAGCCATCAAGGAAACTCAGTAATGCATGTAACGTATGATTACCAAAGAGTCTTATTTAGGGAAACATAAATAATTATGTTTTGAGTAGTGAATGATGAAGTTGGTGTTTTATATAAAGTAATTCATACATAGTGCTATAAAATATACTACTTTCAGTATTTCCTAAATTTAAAAAACAAAAATTAAAAAATAAATATAAAAAACATGTTCACAAAATTAAATGTTAATAGATTATACCCCCAATAAAATGAATTTCATCACACATATTTATTTGTATTATTTATTTTTTCCAAAATAAATTTTCTTTGTAAAGAAATCTACATCATTCAAATAAATACTAAATCTTCATTTAAAAAAAAAGAAATAATGAAAACATAAAGATTACTCTATGTAACTATTGAATAGATTCTAAGACTAAATATCATACTTTAGAAGTAAAATATAAACATCATGTTCTGATGGTGACTGATATAGATCAATTCATAGAAAATGTTTACAATTATAAAGCCATATATCTGCGATGAACTACGGGACCATCTCATTCATAGAAAAATGTATACTAGGATAAAAATTTTGGTTCCTATATCATTTTTCCTATTGTTGAAAAAAATTTATTAAATGAAATTCTTATATGTTCTCAGGAAAACCTCACCCTTTGTGGTTCCTTGTTCTACTTGAACTCATCCTAAAAATTGATGGTTTATTTTTTATCCCGGACGTAATAAAATATTATGATATACATGGTATTCAATCTTATTTAGCTTTAATTATCATTAAATTCATTCTTATATTTTTTAAATATGCATAAATCTTCATGTTTTGTGATAACACATTAATGTTACCGAATTCATATAATTTTTAACATAAATAATAAAAATGGTTAATCATATTATCCTTCCAATTTTTGTAACTATATTATCTTAAAATTGATCTAAAATTTATCACATATATCACATTGTGGTCTTATTCCAAATATGTGAATAGACTCCACATATATTACCTTCAAGCATGGTAAAAATCAGAACTACAAAAAATCCATTTTTAAAACATGTATATACCATTATTCTAATGATTAATTGATTAATTATTAAAATCCAATAAGTTTTAAACATCATACATTAAGAGCAAGTATTTTTCTCAATAATCCGTTATAGGGTAACATTTACAGTCTATTTTACTTATTGATATGCATCATATCTATATTTAATGATCGTTATCATAATATAATTTATTATGTGAAGGATACATTCCCTTAATAAAATTATTTTCTTTATATGAAATCACCATAAAAATATCATTTTCAATACATAATGAAAACATATAAAAAAATAATTATAAATTCCATGATTTAAAAAACACAATATTTCAACATGAAGACATAAATACATAAATTATCTAATATTATACTGAAACCATTAATCATGATTTATAAATATATTTCTTAATACATCTTTAATATCATTTTAAATATTAATAATTTATTAAGGTTCATCAAATTTAATAAAATAATGATTCATAAGATTAATTGAATAAATACTAGATGAACATTTGATACATTTCACAGAGACTTTTTATCTATTTATCATTAGATATATAACCAAAAGTTTTAACACCTTCTGTATTTTCATTAACATATTTCCAATTAGGAAATAATTTCACATAACTACAAAATATTCCAAATATGAAACATTAAATTTTGCAATGTCCCTTATAGTTTTCTCCAATGAATAAAAATAGAAACAATAGGGTGAGAAAAACATATCATATTTGAAAACAACGTAATCATGAAAATTTACATATAGTATAACACATCGATATTATAATGTACAACATTGTATTTAATATCATGATTCACATGAATAACAAATAACATAATGAATAAAATAACCCATGAAAATAATATTAATTTAATATTTTAAATATATTCAATACATGATACATAGTGTAATTAATACAACTCTTATTTATCCCACATTGCATGAAAGAGAAATCTTTTAGAATAGAGTTTTTTACACACTAGGCAGAGTTTCACATTAAAAAGGTATTATTGATTTATTATTATTCAATATAATATGATATATCATAGTCACTATGTTAGCGATTATGAATATTATAAACAAAAATATGAACATTTATTTTTCATATAAATATGAAATGACATAACTAGTTACCAATTAATGAGAAATGAAAAAAACCTATTGCGTATAAAAATTAATATTATTATTAATATTCTTATAAAAGTGTTTTCACATTAAAGACATAGTTCATTAAAATTAATGAATGATTTTGTAGAAATCTATATTTTATATATTATGTAATATATTTTTAATATTCATCCATTTTTATTGATATGCATAATATAATAATTAAGCATATTTTACACATATAAACCTATATTTTCAAAAGGTAATTTCAAACCCAATTAATTAAAGACATAATTTAAATATGAATATTGAATCATTATTTTATTTAGTAATTTAAAATAAGAATAATCTTTGATTTATATTCATAATAATTAGTTTAGAGTTTATTTTTGAAAAAATTTTGATGTTGTAAATTTTTTAATGAATAGTTAATAATAACTAATTTTAGTTCAAAAACAATTTCATATAATTTATCTATAAAAATATGTTTTATATATAATTGGTTATAATTAATAATTATATAATATTTTATAAATTTAATACAATTTATTTTATTGGGATCAATAAAAAAAATATTTTTTTGTAAAAGCTGATCATTCTTTTGGAAATTTTTTCCATAGAATGTGTAATTTCGTCCCACTTGTGGGATTAAATTTTAATTAATTTTTTCCATATCTATGATTAGAATTATTAAAAAATGGATTCTATATTATTAATCAATATAATTCATAGTTTCATATAAATTTATCTTATTATTTGAAAAAAAACTGAATGTAATTAAAAATAATTATATTTACTAATGAAAATTTAATTGTATTGAAGAATTAACTATTTATATTTAGGTCCCAATTGTATTTTAAACTATTACAAAACCTATTTTACAGCCATATAACAGAATTAAACCTTCTCGAATGGCCCAAAGGAATTCATTTTAATTGATTTTTGATGACCCCCTTTCAAGAGATGAGGGGGAACCATTACATGGCTCATGGGATAAGAGATTACATGCCTGTAGGATTAAGAGATTACATGACCCGAAAGACTTAGGGAATTCAACATGACTATCTACATAGAAATACCCCTCATTAGCATCTAGATCATGATTTTTGTTCTCCACCTTCGCATGGCTGTCTGGCTAGGCTCCTCGGGCAAGCACAGGTTGGTCCCGATGTTATAATCATTCCCTCCCATTCTGAAAAATCCATTTGGCTTTGCTATGGTGAGTGAACCTGCTCTAAATCTTCTTCTAGGGATGCTCCATTTATATAATGTATATCTGGGGAAACTGTATGTGGTCCAAAGGCCTTGACATGACTCGAAGGCCTTAATGGTTTCCCGAGAGCCCTACTGACTTATAGGATTGGGTGGCCAGAAATCCTTAAGGACTCCAAGCCCAAAATTGTGGTTCAAGGTGAATTGTTTCAGTTGCTACAATACCAATTAGTGCATGATACAAGTACTACTACAATTCCTAATACAATTACTCATAGTTTACAGTTCTACAACAATACCGCTCAATGCACAGTTCTGCTACAATACCGCTCAGTGTACAGTCTGCTGTAGAACTGCTACAGTACTATAAATATGCATATACATGGTTTTTAAAATGGGTCTCGTAGATTCACTTAAGGATTCATCAAAAACTAGTCTGAGGATCATGAGTGTAAATAATCCTTATATTATTTAGTGTTTTTGTTTTTTATGACATATTTTGTAAGAACATTTATACACCTAACTTGTTTCCAAAAATTCAAAGTAAATAATTTTCCTTCCCAATAAAGGGCCACTAATTATCCCACTTCAATAAAAATCATAAACTCTTAGATTCAGTCTGTATCCTTAGAAATATATTAACAATATCTTGACCCTATAAAATATATCCCCCCTTTTAGTATAAGTGTTTCCAATGAAGATTCTTATTATAAACAAATATAAGTTGCTTGATTAAGAGGTAACATCTTCTCTCAAGATTTTTAGTTTCATTTCAACTATAAAATCCATATACACTTACTATTATTAAATTACATAACAACACATGTAACCTAAATATAAAGAGATGTATTATTTTATTTTATTTACCTACACTTACCTTTATATATTGGGTAAAAAACATTCAGTTTCTATGTTAGGAGAACTAGAGCCCCACAAAATGATGATTTATCATTTTTCTTTCACCATATACCATAGTGGGAATTATTATAGAATACTTGTTTATAAATGATACATATTATTTATATTATGTCTTTATAATTTTTAATTAGTTTATAAAACATACCATTAATTATCATTTCTGTTAATATAATAACATCATTTGAGTATGTGTAGACTACCTCCCACTTGATGTGATGTAATTCATTCATGAAATACATGGAATGTTTTAAAGATGAATTTAGTAAACCTGTTTAACATACATAATAGATATATTATAATGGAATTGAAATAAAAATATGTATCATTAATTTTTCATTAATTTATTACGAAAATTAAATGAAAGTAGCACTTATTTTTATGTGCGACCTACCAACTCCTTAAACATTGTTCTTCATTTCTTATCTACAAATGGTATCAATAATTGTAATTAAATATATAATGAATGTAACAACCCGAAATTTTAAATAAATATTGTTTCCTAATTTTATGCGTTATTTTTATTACTCAACAAATGTTTTATTTGATAAACATGATTATAATTAGAATGAGACCATTGGTTTTGACTGTTATGTGACCATCGGTCAATATGACCGCTATGAACAAAATGTTTTGATTATTGTCTCTATATATAAGTAATCTTGGTTGATTATTATAGAAAGAAGATTTGATGGCCTCACCTAGTAGTCATGGACCGATCGAAGCCCATCTAACAGAGCTTGGGAAGGAGGTAGCACCATTGGCCTTTGCTCTGGACCAAACCCAAGCCGAACTTCATCATGTGAAGCTAGAACGGAATCGCCTTCGCGAGAAGTTCAAACTGATAGAAATTACTACTCGGGCAATGTTGACTGAGCCGCCCCAAGATTCTATCACCCTAGCACACCTTACTCTTAGGTCCTATGCTGGTATTATAAGGGGCTATGTAACGAGACCATAACTGCCTTGTGTAATCCTTGTTTTAAATAAAAATTGGGATTTCTGCTTATGATGAAGTTTATGAATTTTCAAATGAATGGATAAAAATAGTATGCATATTTTTGATGAATTTTCAAAAGAATATTTTGAAAAAAAAATGTTTATGTAAACCTTAAATAACTTAAAATGTGTAATGATTTTCGAAAAATGGTCTTCTACAATTATGTTCAGTACGAAATTTGGAGTCTAATAAGATCAACTTGATTTTCGATGAATAGTAAATTATGAATAGTGATTTTATGATTAGGATTAGTAATATGACCAAATGGATTAGTAATCTCACTTAAAGAAAGTTTTAAAATAATCTAGGCACCTTGATTAAGTAATGTGATTCAATAAAATAGTTAAATAACGGTTTCATTAATTATTATTCAAGTATTAGTTTTTTCGGGTGAATAGTGTTTTTTAATTAAAAATTTAATTAAAAATAATTAGAAAATTATTTTTATAAAAATGACTTTATTTTTGAACTCAGAGCATCGATATTATGTTATGGTAATTTTTGGGGTTTTTTCTGAAAAAATGAATTTTCGATGAATAGTGTTTTTATTTAAAAATTAAATTAAAAATATTTAGAAAATTATTTTTATAAAATGGATTTCATTTTTGAAATCAGAGCATTGATATTTGGTTAATATGAAATTTTGGGATTTTTCTGAGAAAGTTGAATTTTCAGTGAATAGTAAAAATACAGTTTTAGGGTTTCGGTATGTTTAATGACCTCATAACTGTGTCATGATGATGTCATGAGTTTTTTTTAAGGGTTGTCCGGCCAAGGGTGATGAATTATTGTTTTGGGGGCCCCATGTGGCCTAACTCCATGATAAATGCCACGGGAGAGCACATGGGTTTGAGAAAAGCACATGTGAGGTGTCTCTTGGTCATTAATGCCTTGTCCCCTCACTTTCCCTATAAATACCAAGCCCTCCCCTCATCCATTCAACTCCCCACTCATTCCCAACGAATTTCTGGTCTCATTACCTCCCAAGGAGTCCTCCCAAGGTGCCCCCAAGCCCTCAAGGTCTCAACCTTTGAGGTTTAAGAGTTACATTTTAAGGTAAGGGATCCGACCTCTCTCTTTATTTTCAAGTAATCTCTTTTATGTCATTTATTTTATACTCCATGTTCTTATGTTGGAGGATGTTATTTTATATTCATCCTACTGCCTATTTCATGTTCATATGATGAGAGACCCCCCTTTCTCTCATCAATTCATTTTAAGAATGTTTAAGTGGCGCCGTTAGGCTGCCGAATTTTTAAGGGATTCTTTCACCTTCCTCGTTTTCAAGTTCTATTTTCATTCAAGTCTTTCATGTTCCTTTTTATTATGTTGGGGTATGATATCTAAATTTATCATACTGGACTCTTATGTTCATATGATGAGAGACCCCATTTTATCTCTTCAATTCAGTATTTTGAAGTTTTAAGTGGCGCCGTTAGGCTGCCGAATTTTTAAGTGGTTCTTCACCCTTCTCGTTTTGAAGTTCTACTTTCATGTCAATTATTTCAAGTTCCTTTTTTTATATTGGGGTATGATCTCTATATCTATCATACTGGACTCTTATGTTCATATGATGAGAGACCCCATTTGATCGCTTCAATTCAGTATTTTGAAGTTTTAAGTGGCGCCGTTAGGCTGCTGAATTTTTTAGTGGTTCTTCACCCTTCTCGTTTTGAAGTTCTACTTTCATGTCAATTATTTCAAGTTCCTTTTTGTTATATTGGGGTATGATCTCTATATATATCATACTGGACTCTTATGTTCATATGATGAGAGAACCCATTTGATGGCTTCAATTCAGTATTTTGATGTTTTAAGTGGCGCCGTTAGGCTGCCGAATTTTTAAGTGGTTCTTCACCCTTCTCGTTTTGATGTTCTACTTTCATGTCAATTCTTTCAAGTTCCTTTTTGTTATGTTGGGGAATTATCTATATATCCATCATAATGATCTCTTATTATCATATGATGAGGGACCCTATTTGATCTTGTCAAATCATTTTCTTTTGAAGTTAAGTGACGCCGTAAGGCTGCCGAATTTTCATAAGAGAAATCTAAACTTTTTTTTTCTTCCATGTTTTTCATTTCAAATGGTATGTCCCTAAAATTTCATTACCATGTCCATATGTCCTTCTTATTCCTTCACCCTACTGTTTTATGGATCATTTATGAGTGGGTGACCCATGTCCCCTCTCATTTCAATGTTTTCTAAAACCCCGAAACTTAGCCGTTATGCTGCAGAATTTTCCCCTCAAAATGCATCTCTCTTTTCTCAAAAATTATTTTATGTTATAAAGTGAATACTCAAAGCTCTTATTTATACAAGGGTATTCACATATATATCAAAATGTTCCATTTTAAATTCTGGTATTTACATACATGAGACCCGCTTTCCCTTTCCGTGGGTTTAATGTGACTTAAAGATCATGTCTTTAAAGTAGTTTTTAAAACGTTATGATTATGAAATGAAACCCATTTATTTTATGCTATGTGGGTTATTTATGAAATTTTTGATGATGATATATGTGGCTCACATGATAATAAAGGCAAATTTAAGGGTGTGCCCTGATAGCGCTCCAATGCATTGGGTAATGATGTAACCACTAGAGATTACAATTTTAACGATGCCTTGGTGAATAACCTTGGTAATTTTTAACGACACCTTGGGGATGGACCTTGGTGAAACGAAACGATTGTCAATATTAAATGTTGCAGCCACATCTTCAAGTTATGAAAAATGTTATTTTTATTATGATATGCCTTATGATTTCATTTTCATGCATTAAAGTCCTTTTCATGACTTTATTGATGTATCTCAAGTTCATATGTAAAATGTTTCACTTGTTTCCCTTGCTGGGCCTTCTGCTCACCCTTCCTTTTGATGTATGTCCCCAGGTTATGAGATGCAGTAATGAGCCTAGGGTGAACATGAGGAGAAGCCTTTCAAGTGTTTAAGAAGAATGTTTTTTTTTGTTTCATGTTTTATGTTCCTTGTTTCCAAGACACTAAACCTTAAAGATCCTCAGTTCCGTGTAATGGAATGAAAAGTTATGTTATAAAAAGACGGGATGCTATAGTTGGTATCAAAGGATGGTTTAGTTATTTGTGGAAATTAGGATATGAAAACTCTAGGAGGAACCCTATAGAAAAGTTTAATATAGGAAATCTTCCTGGTATTTTGGTGAGTATTGAGTAAGGGGTTGCCAAGAAAATACATCCCTGTCTGGATACGAGCAGGTAGAGGTGGCTCTGGCACAGATGTACATAGGGGTAAAACCCGAAAACACCGCTTTGAGCTAGACTCGAACGGGAACTGGTACACGACAACGGGTCTTGCTACACTCTTGGTTACGACACTCCCGGGGGATATGCTTTGGTAAATTCATAAGCTTGGTATGAACCATTGTTAAAGGAACAAAGATAAAATAAAATAAAGGTTCACATAAGAATATATGATCATTCATAACCTAGATGGGAACCTAGGAGATCACAAGTTAGGGTATACCTTTCATATAAAATTTATCCTTATATGCTTTCAGTTCCTTTTCATGATTATTAGCTAAGTACTTAAGCCCCTAATTATGCTTCTCTCCTTAGTTAATGGTGGGAAATGGAAGAACATGTTCCGACAACCAATGTGATAGGAAATGCGACAATTTTCGTATTAATATGACATGGATGATTAGGGGATTAAAATATGATTATTATTTTGGAAGACGTTCATTATTTTGGGAACCATATTTGATCGAGGTAAATAGATTACTACGGTATTTTCATTGAGGAGTAAGGTTGACTTATATTTTGAAGAATCGATGAATTTAAGGTGAACTTATAGTAATTTAGGTTACTTAAGGGAATGACTAACCTATCTTGGGTAAAATATGTTTAGGTTAGCTACTTTTTATAAGATGTTAGGAGTGGTTGATGTTGTCTGGAGATAAACAATGAAGTTGTTCTGGAAGACTATGTTATCAAATCCTTATTGTATTTGGGTTTCAATCTTAGTTTGGTTTGTTTTGAGGAATTTTAAGGACCGTTATTTATGGAATGGTCTATGATGAACTTTGTGTAGTACCATAGAACTTTGATGATTTAAAAGTAGTTTCCATTCCTATGGAATTCTTTCTTTTTGAAGAGTTGTTTTACCTTAACCTTTCTGTTTTTGGGATAATGTTTAAAGATAGAAGAAATAGATAGTTAATCTTTTGTATATTATGTGATTCTATAGAAGATGATTCTTGTTCTTTTATGAGACCAAGTGTTTTTGAATTCTCATCATTTGGAGAAAAGATTAGTGTTGGTAGGGACTTGTTAAAGGATGGAACTCTACTTGAAGGTAGGTATATTTTCTTATGTTTTTGTTCTATGTAGTAAATGAAATCCTCAAAATTATGAAAAGAAACATAAAACAAAAATGTTGTTGGTTTACATTTTCTACTAGGTAATCAAAGACCATTTACACACATCATAAGTTTGGGATTTTCTCATGGTTAACTTTCTCCTAATCATGTTCTCTATCACTCTCCCTCAGAACTTGACCCTTTGTTTTTTCCTCCATGTCCATGTTTTCCTACATGGAACCCTAGTGTGGGTTAACTCGGGTGACCTTTGTACTTCCCTTTATTTCTTTTAAAGTAATAGTTTTACTGACCCCTTTTCCGATGTGGGACTTTCAATGAAATTTCAAAACCCAATTTTTAAAAAAATTGCGAGGACGCAATTTCTTAAGGGGGGAAGATTGTAACAACCCGAAATTTTAAATAAATATTGTTTCCTAATTTTATGCGTTATTTTTATTACTCAACAAATGTTTTATTTGATAAACATGATTATAATTAGAATGAGACCATTGGTTTTGACTGTTATGTGACCATCGGTCAATATGAACGCTATGAACAAAATGTTTTGATTATTGTCTCTATATATAAGTAATCTTGGTTGATTATTATAGAAAGAAGATTTGATGGCCTCACCTAGTAGTCATGGACCGATCGAAGCCCATCTAACAGAGCTTGGGAAGGAGGTAGCACCATTGGCCTTTGCTCTGGACCAAACCCAAGCCGAACTTCATCATGTGAAGCTAGAACGGAATCGCCTTCGTGAGAAGTTCAAACTGATAGAAATTACTACTCGGGCAATGTTGACCGAGCCGCCCCAAGATTCTATCACCCTAGCACACCTTACTCTTAGGTCCTATGCTGGTATTATAAGGGGCTATGTAACGAGACCGTAACTGCCTTGTGTAATCCTTGTTTTAAATAAAAATTGGGATTTCTGCTTATGATGAAGTTTATGAATTTTCAAATGAATGGATAAAAATAGTATGCATATTTTTGATGAATTTTCAAAAGAATATTTTGAAAAAAAAATGTTTATGTAAACCTTAAATAACTTAAAATGTGTAATGATTTTCGAAAAATGGTCTTCTACAATTATGTTCAGTACGAAATTTGGAGTCTAATAAGATCAACTTGATTTTCGATGAATAGTAAATTATGAATAGTGATTTTATGATTAGGATTAGTAATATGACCAAATGGATTAGTAATCTCACTTAAAGAAAGTTTTAAAATAATCTAGGCACCTTGATTAAGTGATGTGATTCAATAAAATAGTTAAATAACGGTTTCATTAATTATTATTCAAGTATTAGTTTTTTCGGGTGAATAGTGTTTTTTAATTAAAAATTTAATTAAAAATAATTAGAAAATTATTTTTATAAAAATGACTTTATTTTTGACCTCAGAGCATCGATATTATGTTATGGTAATTTTTGGGGTTTTTTCTGAAAAAATGAATTTTCGATGAATAGTGTTTTTATTTAAAAATTAAATTAAAAATATTTAGAAAATTATTTTTATAAAATGGATTTCATTTTTGAAATCAGAGAATTGATATTTGGTTAATATGAAATTTTGGGATTTTTCTGAGAAAGTTGAATTTTCAGTGAATAGTAAAAATACAGTTTTAGGGTTTCGGTATGTTTAATGACCTCATAACTGTGTCATGATGATGTCATGAGTTTTTTTTAAGGGTTGTCCGGACAAGGGTGATGAATTATTGTTTTGGGGGCCCCATGTGGCCTAACTCCATGATAAATGCCAAGGGAGAGCACATGGGTTTGAGAAAAGCACATGTGAGGTGTCTCTTGGTCATTAATGCCTTGTCCCCTCACTTTCCCTATAAATACCAAGCCCTCCTCTCATCCATTCAACTCCCCACTCATTCCCAACGAATTTCTGGTCTCATTACCTCCCAAGGAGTCCTCCCAAGGTGCCCCCAAGCCCTCAAGGTCTCAACCTTTGAGGTTTAAGAGTTACATTTTAAGGTAAGGGATCCGACCTCTCTCTTTCTTTTCAAGTAATCTCTTTTATGTCATTTATTTTATACTCCATTTTCTTATGTTGGAGGATGTTATTTTATATTCATCCTACTGCCTATTTCATGTTCATATGATGAGAGACCCCCCTTGCTCTCATCAATTCATTTTAAGAATGTTTAAGTGGCGTCGTTAGGCTGCCGAATTTTTAAGGGATTCTTTCACCTTCCTCGTTTTCAAGTTCTATTTTCATTCAAGTCTTTCATGTTCCTTTTTATTATGTTGGGGTATGATCTCTAAATTTATCATACTGGACTCTTATGTTCATATGATGAGATACCCCATTTTATCGCTTCAATTCAGTATTTTGAAGTTTTAAGTGGCGCCGTTAGGCTGCTGAATTTTTAAGTGGTTCTTCACCCTTCTCGTTTTGAAGTTCTACTTTCATGTCAATTATTTCAAGTTCCTTTTTGTTATATTGGGGTATGATCTCTATATCTATCATACTGGACTCTTATGTTCATATGATGAGAGACCCCATTTGATCGCTTCAATTCAGTATTTTGAAGTTTTAAGTGGCGCCGTTAGGCTGCTGAATTTTTAAGTGGTTCTTCACCCTTCTCGTTTTGAAGTTCTACTTTCATGTCAATTATTTCAAGTTCCTTTTTGTTATATTGGGGTATGATCTCTATATCTATCATACTGGACTCTTATGTTCATATGATGAGAGACCCCATTTGATGGCTTCAATTCAGTATTTTGAAGTTTTAAGTGGCGCCGTTAGGCTGCCGAATTTTTAAGTGGTTCTTCACCCTTCTCGTTTTGAAGTTCTACTTTCATGTCAATTATTTCAAGTTCCTTTTTGTTATGTTGGGGAATTATCTATATATCCATCATAACGATTTCTTATTATCATATGATGAGGGACCCTATTTGATCTTGTCAAATCATTTTCTTTTGAAGTTAAGTGATGCCGTAAGGCTGCCGAATTTTCATAAGAGAAATCTAAACTTTTTTTTTCTTCCATGTTTTTCATTTCAAATGGTATGTCCCTAAAATTTCATTACCATGTCCATATTTCCTTATTATTCCTTCACCCTACTGTTTTATGGATCATTTATGAGTGGGTGACCCATGTCCCCTCTCATTTCAATGTTTTCTAAAACCCCGAAACTTAGCCGTTATGCTGCAGAATTTTCCCCTCAAAATGCATCTCTCTTTTCTCAAAAATTATTTTATGTTATAAAGTGAATACTCAAATCTCTTATTTATACAATGGTATTCACATATATATCAAAATGTTCCATTTTAAATTCTGGGATTTACATACATGAGACCCGCTTTCCCTTTCCGTGGGTTTAAAGTGACGTAAAGATCATGTCTTTAAAGTAGTTTTTAAAACGTTATGATTATGAAATGAAACCCATTTATTTTATGCTATGTGGGTTATTTATGAAATGTTTGATGATGATATATGTGGCTCACATGATAATAAAGGAAAATTTAAGGGTGCGCCCTGATAGCGCTCCAATGCATTGGGTAATGATGTAACCACTAGAGATTACAATTTTAACGATGCCTTGGTGAATAACCTTGGTAATTTTTAACGACACCTTGGGGATGGACCTTGGTGAAACGAAACGATTGTCAATATTAAATGTTGCAGCCACATCTTCAAGTTATGAAAAATGTTATTTTTATTATGATATGCCTCATGATTTCATTTTCATGCATTAAAGTCCTTTTCATGACTTTATTGATGTATCTCAAGTTCATATGTAAAATGTTTCACTTCTTTCCCTTGCTGGGCCTTCTGCTCACCCTTCCTTTTGATGTCTGTCCCCAGGTTATGAGATGCAGTAATGAGCCTAGGGTGAACATGAGGAGAAGCCTTTCAAGTGTTTAAGAAGAATGTTTTTTTTTGTTTCATGTTTTATGTTCCTTGTTTCCAAGACACTAAACCTTAAAGATCCTCAGTTCCGTGTAATGGAATGAAAAGTTATGTTATAAAAAGACGGGATGCTATAGATGGTATCAAAGGATGGTTTAGTTATTTGTGGAAATTAGGATATGAAAACTCTAGGAGGAACCCTATAGAAAAGTTTAATATAGGAAATCTTCCTGGTATTTTGGTGAGTATTGAGTAAGGGGTTGCCAAGCAAATACATCCCTGTCTGGATACGAGCAGGTAGAGGTGGCTCTGGCACAGATGTACATAGGGGTAAAACCCGAAAACACCGCTTTGAGCTAGACTCGAACGGGAACTGGTACACGACAACGGGTCTTGCTACACTCTTGGTTACGACACTCCCGGGGGATATGCTTTGGTAAATTCATAAGCTTGGTATGAACCATTGTTAAAGGAACAAAGATAAAATAAAATAAAGGTTCACATAAGAATATATGATCATTCATAACCTAGATGGGAACCTAGGAGATCACAAGTTAGGGTATACCTTTCATATAAAATTTATCCTTATATGCTTTCAGATCCTTTTCATGATTATTAACTAAGTACTTAAGCCCCTAATTATGCTTCTCTCCTTAGTTAATGGTGGGAAATGGAAGAACATGTTCCGACAACCAATGTGATAGGAAATGCGACAATTTTCGTATTAATATGACAGGGATGATTAGGGGATTAAAATATGATTATTATTTTGGAAGACGTTCATTATTTTGGGAACCATATTTGATCGAGGTAAATAGATTACTACGGTATTTTCATTGAGGAGTAAGGTTGACTTATATTTTGAACAATCGATGAATTTAAGGTGAACTTATAGTAATTTAGGTTACTTAAGGGAATGACTAACCTATCTTGGGTAAAATATGTTTAGGTTAGCTACTTTTTATAAGATGTTAGGAGTGGTTGATGTTGTCTGGAGATGAACAATGAAGTTGTTCTGGAAGACTATGTTATCAAATCCTTATTGTATTTGGGTTTCAATCTTAGTTTGGTTTGTTTTGAGGAATTTTAAGGACCGTTATTTATGGAATGGTCTATGATGAACTTTTGGTAGTACCATAGAACTTTGATGATTTAAAAGTAGTTTCCATTCCTATGGAATTCTTTCTTTTTGAAGAGTTGTTTTACCTTAACCTTTCTGTTTTTGGGATAATGTTTAAAGATAGAAGAAATAGATAGTTAATCTTTTGTAGATTATGTGATTCTATAGAAGATGATTCTTGTTCTTTTATGAGACCAAGTGTTTTTGAATTCTCATCATTTGGAGAAAAGATTAGTGTTGGTAGGGACTTGTTAAAGGATGAAACTCTACTTGAAGGTAGGTATATTTTCTTATGTTTTTGTTCTATGTAGTAAATGAAATCCTCAAAATTATGAAAAGAAACATAAAACAAAAATGTTGTTGGTTTACATTTTCTACTAGGTAATCAAAGACCGTTTACACACATCATAAGTTTGGGATTTTCTCATGGTTAACTTTCTCCTAATCATGTTCTCTATCACTCTCCCTCAGAACTTGACCCTTTGTTTTTTCCTCCATGTCCATGTTTTCCTACATGGAACCCTAGTGTGGGTTAACTCGGGTGACCTTTGTACTTCCCTTTATTTCTTTTAAAGTAATAGTTTTACTGACCCCTTTTCCGATGTGGGAATTTCAATGAAATTTCAAAACCCAATTTTTAAAAAAATTGCGAGGACGCAATTTCTTAAGGGGGGAAGATTGTAACAACCCGAAATTTTAAATAAATATTGTTTCCTAATTTTATGCGTTATTTTTATTACTAAACAAATGTTTTATTTGATAAACATGATTATAATTAGAATGAGACCATTGGTTTTGACTGTTATGTGACCATCGGTCAATATGACCGCTATGAACAAAATGTTTTGATTATTGTCTCTATATATAAGTAATCTTGGTTGATTATTATAGAAATAAGATTTGATGGCCTCACCTAGTAGTCATGGACCGATCGAAGCCCATCTAACAGAGCTTGGGAAGGAGGTAGCACCATTGGCCTTTGCTCTGGACCAAACCCAAGCCGAACTTCATCATGTGAAGCTAGAACGGAATCGCCTTCGCGAGAAGTTCAAACTGATAGAAATTACTACTCGGGCAATGTTGACCGAGCCGCCCCAAGATTCTATCACCCTAGCACACCTTACTCTTAGGTCCTATGCTGGTATTATAAGGGGCTATGTAACGAGACCGTAACTGCCTTGTGTAATCCTTGTTTTAAATAAAAATTGGGATTTCTGCTTATGATGAAGTTTATGAATTTTCAAATGAATGGATAAAAATAGTATGCATATTTTTGATGAATTTTCAAAAGAATATTTTGAAAAAAAAATGTTTATGTAAACCTTAAATAACTTAAAATGTGTAATGATTTTCGAAAAATGGACTTCTACGATTATGTTCAGTACGAAATTTGGAGTCTAATAAGATCAACTTGATTTTCGATGAATAGTAAATTATGAATAGTGATTTTATGATTAGGATTAGTAATATGACCAAATGGATTAGTAATCTCACTTAATGAAAGTTTTAAAATAATCTAGGCACCTTGATTAAGTAATGTGATTCAATAAAATAGTTAAATAACGGTTTCATTAATTATTATTCAAGTATTAGTTTTTTCGGGTGAATAGTGTTTTTTAATTAAAAATTTAATTAAAAATAATTAGAAAATTATTTTTATAAAAATGACTTTATTTTTGAACTCAGAGCATCGATATTATGTTATGGTAATTTTTGGGGTTTTTTCTGAAAAAATGAATTTTCGATGAATAGTGTTTTTATTTAAAAATTAAATTAAAAATATTTAGAAAATTATTTTTATAAAATGGATTTCATTTTTGAAATCAGAGCATTGATATTTGGTTAATATGAAATTTTGGGATTTTTCTGAGAAAGTTGAATTTTCAGTGAATAGTAAAAATACAGTTTTAGGGTTTCGGTATGTTTAATGACCTCATAACTGTGTCATGATGATGTCATGAGTTTTTTTTAAGGGTTGTCCGGCCAAGGGTGATGAATTATTGTTTTGGGGGCCCCATGTGGCCTAACTCCATGATAAATGCCAAGGGAGAGCACATGGGTTTGAGAAAAGCACATGTGAGGTGTCTCTTGGTCATTAATGCCTTGTCCCCTCACTTTCCCTATAAATACCAAGCCCTCCTCTCATCCATTCAACTCCCCACTCATTTCCAACGAATTTCTGGTCTCATTACCTCCCAAGGAGTCCTCCCAAGGTGCCCCCAAGCCCTCAAGGTCTCAACCTTTGAGGTTTAAGAGTTACATTTTAAGGTAAGGGATCCGACCTCTCTCTTTCTTTTCAAGTAATCTCTTTTATGTCATTTATTTTATACTCCATGTTCTTATGTTGGAGGATGTTATTTTATATTCATCCTACTGCCTATTTCATGTTCATATGATGAGAGACCCCCCTTGCTCTCATCAATTCATTTTAAGAATGTTTAAGTGGCGCCGTTAGGCTGCCGAATTTTTAAGGGATTCTTTCATCTTCCTCGTTTTCAAGTTCTATTTTCATTCAAGTCTTTCATGTTCCTTTTTATTATGTTGGGGTATGATCTCTAAATTTATCATACTAGACTCTTATGTTCATATGATGAGAGACCCCATTTTATCGCTTCAATTCAGTATTTTGAAGTTTTAAGTGGCGCCGTTAGGCTGCCGAATTTTTAAGTGGTTCTTCACCCTTCTCGTTTTGAAGTTCTACTTTCATGTCAATTATTTCAAGTTCCTTTTTGTTATATTGGGGTATGATCTCTATATCTATCATACTGGACTCTTATGTTCATATGATGAGAGACCCCATTTGATCGCTTCAATTCAGTATTTTGAAGTTTTAAGTGGCGCCGTTAGGATGCTGAATTTTTAAGTGGTTCTTCACCCTTCTCGTTTTGAAGTTCTACTTTCATGTCAATTATTTCAAGTTCCTTTTTGTTATATTGGGGTATGATCTCTATATCTATCATACTGGACTCTTATGTTCATATGATGAGAGACCCCATTTGATGGCTTCAATTCAGTATTTTGAAGTTTTAAGTGGCGCCGTTAGGCTGCCGAATTTTTAAGTGGTTCTTCACCCTTCTCGTTTTGAAGTTCTACTTTCATGTCAATTCTTTCAAGTTCCTTTTTGTTATGTTGGGGAATTATCTATATATCCATCATAATGATCTCTTATTATCATATGATGAGGGACCCTATTTGATCTTGTCAAATCATTTTCTTTTGAAGTTAAGTGACGCCGTAAGGCTGCCGAATTTTCATAAGAGAAATCTAAACTTTTTTTTTCTTCCATGTTTTTCATTTCAAATGGTATGTCCCTAAAATTTCATTACCATGTCCATATGTCCTTCTTATTCCTTCACCCTACTGTTTTATGGATCATTTATGAGTGGGTGACCCATGTCCCCTCTCATTTCAATGTTTTCTAAAACCCCGAAACTTAGCCGTTATGCTGCAGAATTTTCCCCTCAAAATGCATCTCTCTTTTCTCAAAAATTATTTTATGTTATAAAGTGAATACTCAAAGCTCTTATTTATACAAGGGTATTCACATATATATCAAAATGTTCCATTTTAAATTCTGGGATTTACATACATGAGACCCGCTTTCCCTTTCCGTGGGTTTAAAGTGACGTAAAGATCATGTCTTTAAAGTAGTTTTTAAAACGTTATGATTATGAAATGAAACCCATTTATTTTATGCTATGTGGGTTATTTATGAAATGTTTGATGATGATATATGTGGATCACATGATAATAAAGGCAAATTTAAGGGTGCGCCCTGATAGCGCTCCAATGCATTGGGTAATGATGTAACCACTAGAGATTACAATTTTAACGATGCCTTGGTGAATAACCTTGGTAATTTTTAACGACACCTTGGGGATGGACCTTGGTGAAACGAAACGATTGTCAATATTAAATGTTGCAGCCACATCTTCAAGTTATGAAAAATGTTATTTTTATTATGATATGCCTCATGATTTCATTTTCATGCATTAAATTCCTTTTCATGACTTTATTGATGTATCTCAAGTTCATATGTAAAATGTTTCACTTGTTTCCCTTGCTGGGCCTTCTGCTCACCCTTCCTTTTGATGTATGTCCCCAGGTTATGAGATGCAGTAATGAGCCTAGGGTGAACATGAGGAGAAGCCTTTCAAGTGTTTAAGAAGAATGTTTTTTTTTGTTTCATGTTTTATGTTCCTTGTTTCCAAGACACTAAACCTTAAAGATCCTCAGTTCCGTGTAATGGAATGAAAAGTTATGTTATAAAAAGACGGGATGCTATAATGAATATATGAGATTATGTTTTCATATTTTACATAATTTATATGACAAATTAATTATCTATTATAGAGGAACAATATGTAACATGTCAAAACATACTTGATGATACTATACAATTAATACTCGAAATAGATATAATAAAGATATCGTATTAGAAAAATGGTAATAAAATATTATATTAAGTTGATATATGATATTATTAAAGTTATTATGGTCTGGTATAAGTTTTGGTAAATTTTAAACTAATATACTATAAAATAAATACCATATAATAAAAGGCATTTTGAGGTATCTGATATCTTCTCAATTTACATTCCCTTGAGACCTATTTTTGTTATGAAAATTTCACTTTTATATGGCGTATATACAAAAATCTAAAATGATATATCATGAATATACTTCTTGTATTGGTATTATAAGATTCATTTTTTTCATAATGAACTATGATTTAAATTATTCAAGTGGTATGGGTTAATAAAAAATGTTTAATGTTTATTTTTTTAAGAAAATTTTTTAATGTTAACTACCATTATTGTTACATATCCTTCTTTTTGGTATTAATGATAAATCCATATTCATTGTTAAATAAGGTTAATTTATAATGAAAATTTTGTATTCAATATATGAGGAACAAGTTGGACATAAATACACGGGTTAGATTATGTTTAAGGTATCCTCTATTGGTTGGGCTCCTAATAATGAAATCCCCACAATGCATCGGTAGTATCAGGAGGAAGATTATTTAGGAAAATAGTTTAAACAATGTCTTGATAGATACGGTATAATGTTACTATGAAAAATTATGTTCAACTATTATGTATTTCATTTATTTAGAATTCAATTAATATTTATTCATCGTATTTTCTATAGAGTTATTTATGGATGCATTTAATTTTTAGATCATTGATTAAATGGTATGTGTATTCAACTTATTTCCTTTCCCTATAAATATTTCCATATCATGTTATTTTAATTATAAAATTTATCATCTATTTACCATTCAATTTATATATATTACTATTGATTCAATGTTTATTCTTCATTACATACCCTTACTGAGTATTTGAGATCACCCTTATTATGATTCATTTCCCACGATAAGGAAAATGAAACATGGGAACATTATTTCAAGGATGAAGTCTATATCATAGTATTAAGAATGTTTTTTGTAATTTAAATTTTCAAATGTATTATCAGTATATTGAATTTAATATCGATTTCCAAGACTACTAAACTGATCGATGATATATGATTTGATTCCATGTAATTAGGATAATGTATTAAGCTAATGCACTGACACCAGGCATATAGGGTCGAGGCATTACATATAGTATATCTAAATCCTGAAATATACATTTTAATCAAAGAAAAAATATGGGTGTAAATGGTTATTCATAGTCATATTACAATGAATTCCTTCAGGATGGTTCATATAGAATGTGAATTTTTAAGTCATGTCCCCTTAGTGCGTCAGTCTAGGTGTGCAGCAGGGCCCATTGTAATGTACCAGGTTACACCAAGTCCGGCTCGACACACTTTTTTGGTGTTGTTACCCCTCTATATATTGGATCTAAATAAACATCCACTTATATTATTTGGACCCAGATGTATTTCTAATAAGCCACTTTTTATATCATAAAAAATGATTCCTAGACATTTTCTAAAACGTTAATTCATTATTATAATTTTCATTATTGAAATCCCTAAAAATATTCATAAAAAATATTAATAGGAAACTCACATCTTCTTTTATGTCCCTATTTCAAAAGGATGACTAAATATTCTCTCTGATGCCAACTATAGTGACCCTAAAATTTCTTAAATGGAAATTATTTCACTTTATTGTATACATAATATAATAGACAAAATGTTCCTAAAGATTGCATTAATTTTTTATGGTCATAAACACGAAAATATAAACACTTGTATTTAAGTTAGATACATTATCTCCCACTAGGACTTTCATAACTAGAAAACATCTTAATCCAATCATAGATAATACATATCATTATAACCAGAGAACAGAATCAAAAAAAATGGGTGATAATAGATGTTAATAAGTGTAAAAGGGGATTCATGTCAAAATAAAAATTATAATATGATTATGGGAACCTGATAATAACATTATAATATCATGACCTACATATACAAGATCATAAACAATAATCATTGAATAATTCATTATGTTTAATTAGAAAATTATAATATGGAAATAATGAAAATAAGATGTGAAAGCATAGAATAGTAGTAATACGTGGAATTGTGGTAAAACATTAAGCATAAAAAATTATTTTCATAGTAATCAAGGTATCTATTCTATGGACATAATATATGCATGGCTTCAATCCGCATACCATATTGGTATTCTTGGTTCCAACACATGGCCATCTAAGTAGTATGATTAAACTCCTCATATCATATTGGTTGTCATGGGTCACACTAATGGCCATCTAAGTAGTCAAGGATCACCCCCAAAACTATCTTAGTATATATCAATACATATAAATATTAACCCAATACAATGGAGTGAGATATATGTCCCACCCATCTCATAATGAAATCATACATACATGATCCAAAAAAAAGGAAAAAATAATTTCATAATCCATGAAATAAAAGTTGACTCATAAACATGTAATATTATCATTACTTATGGAAATGTGACATGATTAAAAATTAACTCAACATAGAATATCTAAGAAAATAACAATAATTCATAAACATATGAACAATGAAAGAGAAACATGATTCATTTTCATAGATCCTGTGATAAAGAAACACTTTTCAGAAACATCATTCCATCAAAAGATAATCCATTCAAAAAATATATGTACATAACCATAGATAATATCAACAATAAGGTAGGATTAACACTAATATGTTCATATTTTATGAGAAGTAATTTTGAAATATTTTTTAAAAATATTTCATAAAGAAAATTTCCTATAATCATGATAATTTTTAATAACATTATTTATTTTGAAAACAATTTTCATTGATAATAAACAAAAAAATAGATTGAAACCTTTGAGAACATCTTGAGATAAATTTAATTTGGAAACAATAAAAATATCATGAATGTTTTTAGAAATCAATTTATATGTAAATACATGAAAACATTTATGGAAATCATTAAAACTATTTGAATCCCATAATTTCCTTGAAATATATAAAAAATATTAAGAAAATTTATTATCCATTTTCATTAAAAATACATTGAAAACAAATAAAAAGATATTCAAAAAATTTCAAAATAATTTTCTTCAAAAACAACATTTAAACCCTTATAAATAATATTCTCAAAATATTTAAATTCCACTTTTTGTAAATAATTTTTTAAAATTTATTTTTCATAGAGAACCACATTAAAAAAGATGGTTTTCCATAATATTATGGAATAAAATTGTCCAGATATCTAAATTTTTATTCATGTGAAGGAATCATCAAATGAATTTATTTAATTATGCCTTTTAAATTCCAATATTCTGAACATTTCTTTTGTATATGAAAACGTTTTTAAAAGATCACATACAAGAAAATGATATCCAGAATTATTTTTGAAAAACAATTTTTTTAAAGTTAATAAAAAATAGTTAGAATTGTATTTTTAAGATCATAAGATGATGGTATAATATTTTTTGGAAACATTTTATAAATCATGGTTTTGATGGAACACATATTTCTGATCAAATAAAGTGGTAAGTTGGACTTTCATACAACACATTATTGATCATATTATGTTCCAAAGAGTGGACAAATTGTACCATTATAGGGATATAACACGAAACCCACATGGTTGAAAATTTCATGAGTGTTATATCAAAATTAATCAAAATATTTCTTTAATGGAAGCGTAATCATAAACAATCTTTATAGATTAAGGCATTTCTTTAATAAAATCTTCGCATTTGGAAACATTGAACAATAATCTCCATGTAAGAAAATAAAATTACATGAATCTAAAAATATTATTGAATTAATAATATTCATCATATAAAATATATAATTTATTTCTATTCATTTCAAAAAAATGTCCATGCATTACAAAACATTAGTCTTAAAGAAGAAAAATTGAGAGAAAACTATATTACCATTTTAGTATGTTTTGAAAAATAATCATCTGGGATGAAATAAATTAAAATGGAGATGTAAATAAAAATAAACTTATTTATAATTATAATTTCATACATTCATGGGATGTATATAATCCCTAAAAATAATATATTATTAAACACGGCAAATATCATATTGATATAAAATGTGAGATGAAATTCTCATACATTGTTTATTGACTCTCATCGTAGTCATACTAACATCCTGTATATTAAATATATTATTTTTATAAATCAGTCACATAATGATATTTTTATATCTGAAACCATATATTTTTTGATTATGAAATTATATTTCCCACTTGTTAATAATTATATGATAAGGTTTTACTTCGGGTAACGTCTTCATTGTCCATCACATGGGTCATAATTCATTATATCTTGGGTCCTTGAACAAATAAAATGATTTAATGAATATAAAAAATTGATATTAATACCATTAATATTTAGTATATTGGTATTACAATAATTCATGTATTTTATAAGTATGAAATCTAATACACCGTTCATAGAGGTGGTTGGTCGCACATACCCTTGAATATTATTTCTATTTTATTATCCCATTGAATGAAAGAATGTAAATGGAATATATGTATGTATATATATATATATATATAATTATAATATTATAATTACTATTTATTATATATATATTATAATTTAAAAAAATTCTTCATTATTACATCCCATGTAGTGTATAGACAAATCACATCCCATTGACGGGGTGTTATGCCACACTTCCTCAATGGAAAGGTTCAAAGTTACACATTATAAAATAATTTCAAAAGACTGAATATATAAAAACTATAGTATATA
The DNA here is from genome assembly GCA_963277665.1 of Viscum album. Taxonomy (NCBI): domain Eukaryota; kingdom Viridiplantae; phylum Streptophyta; class Magnoliopsida; order Santalales; family Viscaceae; genus Viscum; species Viscum album. The sequence continues at coordinate 345,325,866 of OY728166.1, read as the reverse complement.
GCATATATGAGTAATGTTTTCATCATAATTCCTAACCACGGTTGGTGGAAATATAAAAATGAACAACTATTATTTAACGATTAGGTACTTCACAATACAAATAACCAATATGTTTGTTATCCATTAGATGAATGTTTTATGTAACAATAGTTCTAAACCACAACATATAATCATATCAATATATTGATTATAATGGTTTTTATTTTATATGAATTGAAATTTTTTAGTTTAGGTTGTGGTGAAATAAAATAAAATAATTGAGATTAATGAAGGATGTTGCATATTCTTTATTAAACTCCTATTGGATTGCACAAAATGGAGTATTTGGAAAGATTTATATCCATATGAAGGATTAAATTTGAAATTTGATGGGTTTTTAAGTGTATTGGAATGATATTGGGCTTGCATAAATTTTCATTGGGGTATGAAGAGGAGAGAGAGGTCATGGACTTTTATATGGGGGGAAAGGATATACTTGAAATATTTAAAACAAGTTTTGTGTACCCACATTTATAACAAAAAAGATTCATCATATATCAATAAATATAATCTTTTTATATATTATTTCTAAAATATTTCAAACCAATTCATTTCAAAAAAGTTGATAGTTCATAAGATCCATTACAATTAATGTTTTTCACATGTTTAAATTAATTTTACTATAATCATTGTTATTAATTTTAATAATATGAATAAAATTTTGGTAAAATACTATACATAAGTTATTAGAAACAATAAATTATTATGATTCCAAATATGGAATATATTGTTTCAAATTTTACTCATGGAATTATAAAAAATTAAATTGATTTTAATTTCACATATTTGACAAAAAATGCGGGTTCATTAAGTAAAAACATCCAATTGATTGGTAAATTTTTATTCACAATTTCAATGTAAAATTTATTCCAACAGAAATAATTATACTAATTGAAAAAATATTATCTAATTAAATTTTGAAAAAAAATTAATGTATAATTTATGCTTATAAATTAATTAGATTAAAATTCAGTATTGATAGAAAATTCTGTATTTTTCACTATTCGTTAAAAAAATGAATATATACTGAAAAATAAAAAAATAACCCTTACAAAATTTAAATGTTTTTTCCATAGAATAATATTATTGTGTCATATAATATTTATAAAAGTATCATAAATTTGATTTATAATATTTTCTTTAGTAAAAGGTGGTATAAGTTTCTAAAATATTACAGTCATTCATGAGTAAAATTTGGTTTCTATTTATCATAATAAAATAATATATAATGGATGATTATAAAAAATACATTTTGGAAAATATAAAACATATATATAAAAATATATTACATTAATATAAGTTAATAAATCCTATATTATTAATTTATTAGGAAAAAATTACCTTGGGAGCATAAAAATTATATTATTTTCCATTATATTAAATTGGTTTTCATATTTCTTTATAAATAATTTTCGACCAATGAATTAATTTTATATTCATATAAGTTATAAAGTTTTATATGTTATTTATCCACTTTAAAATATATTAATTTAATAGGTAGGTTATATCTTATAATAGTATCTAATATTTTAACAATATATTGTTATTATATACAACTTGATTTTGCATGTTATGCATCCATTGAAGAATGTTAGTCATTCATGTAATGTAATATAACATCAATGTTCTTTTTAGGGAAATAAAAACATTAGGGTATTTGTAGTTTATTGTTATGTGGGTTTTGGGTAAAACATAAGACAACCTAGAGATATAAATTAGTATATATTTTGTGTTACATTAAATAAAAATAGAAAATAGAAAAAATTAATTCAAAAAATCCCAAAATCTCAAGCTGTTACAAATGACATGTGTTATCAAACATGAAAAACTATTATAAATTCATTGGTACACCACTATCTAAAATTTAATGTTCTGACTATGCATACAACTGAGGAAGACCTCAACCACTCCTATGATGATCTTTCAAGATAAAATTTTTCCCTATAATGGGCATACAACTTCACACTAAAATAGAATAACGTTTCATAGAATATTTTAATCTTAATTGAAACTTGAAAACTATAAAAAAATATTATCATTATGATTAAGTACTATAAACCATAGACACACATTACAACATACCTTGAAAAGTATAGTCTTTTAATTCAAATAGTGGTTTATACACTCATCACATCTAACCACTCATGTTCTTACAATAAAATATTTAGAATAAAAAATATCCCATTAAACATAATCTTGAGGACATATCACCTATAATACAAAATATTTACAAAAATGGTCTGGATAACCACTTACACTAGAACACAACCAAAATTGATACATAACAAAATGGAATTGTGAAACCCATGGTATATATAAGAGAACAAAAAAATAAATAATAAATATATTGAAAAAAAAATTCATACCTGATGCATAAAAAATGACATACATATTTACATAAATAAACAATTGGATAATACATGAAGATATATTTCATTACAGAATGAGAAATATAGAAGTTATATAATTGAAGAAATAATAAAAAAAAATAACCAAATGAAATTTTCCATTTCAATTGATTAAAATTATTAAATAAACACTCAAACTATCTTATTTTGATATCATGGGAAAACAATTATTATATCACCATAAAGATACCAAAACCTTTCTAATTGATAACCTCACCTCCTTAGTACAAATACATACATTTCCGTACAATGAAATTTATAACATCATCTATGAACCGTGGACGGGGTGAGTGTATGTGTGAAAATAGTCTCATTATGGTTTCACCGAAAAGTTCCAAAACCATTATATGTAGAATACTCAATAAATTATCATCAATAAAAAAATGAATGATATATTGTTTACTAGTTTTATAAAAAATTAATTAGAAAAACTAAAAATTTAACTTTTAAAAGATTTACTAATAAATAAGGTAAATTGATGTCAATATATTTTATATAAAAGAGATAATGTAAACATATATCATATCAAACGAAACAATTCATCCAATAATACATAAAAATAATTGTGGAAAAACCAAATCAATACAAACTAATACAGCCCAAAATGGGAAAATAAAATTGTTAAATCATCCCATGGATCCTAAAATATTATGATAACAATAACTCTAATAATAAATCATATACAATTTGCATTCATTTTGACTCTAGCCATATCCATCGATTCTTGAAAGAAAAGAACTATCTGTTTATTTAAATATGAAAATAGTCTAAACATGTACTTATAACAAAGCTAATATGTTGCAGAGGAACAACCCCTTCATGATTTCCTAAATAGTGGTTGAGTCATTTCACTACACTATCTTCAAAATCATCCCATACATCCTATTTTCTCTTTTTTCAAAAACATTTCATCAAAGATTATTTGAAAACAATTTTCTTAAAACATTTCACAATTAAATGATAACACTTTTTAATAATGAAAAATTGAACAAATAATAATAAACAAAAATCACTTTCCAACAAACACAAATCAAATCAAAAAATAAATAATTTTTTATATGAATACAATGACAATAAGATTAATTTATATTTCCATTATCTATTAGAGACGGTTCTGGAAACTACAATACTTAGGTCACACATTCATGAAGTAGGATCCTCTAATAAGAAAGAAGACACAATGATTATAGATGATATATAAACATATAAAATATCTCATAATTTTTTAATTTTTTAATAAATCTCATTATAAGGGGATTATTTAAAACATACCACAAAAATAGACAGCTAATTCTCCATAACAATTATTAAATTAACACTTAAAACCAAATAACACTATGAGTCACGAAATAAACCCTGAGAATAATTAAAATATACCAATGAGTCTGATAACATAAAATAGTAGTACTACCATGATCTATGAAAACAACAAATTTTAAGTGATTAATCATTCATAGAGATGAAACCTAAACATTATGAAGATTTTTCATTGAATGAAGTGATTTTGATAGAGTGTATATTCCCAAAATAAGTGGATAATGATTTATTATTGACAGGGTTGAGGGATGTGGATGAATGACTTAAATATAATTCACTCAGTGATATAAAATCCCAACTCAAGACATTTACATTACATGTAACACCATTACATGTGAGGATATCCATGGTGTCTAAATACACTAAAACACCCATCAAATTTTACTTATACTCCAAATATTTAACATATCATGGAATGTGGTCCTTACATTCCATTTAATATTTCATGTTGTGTAATCAAATCATGAAAATTTCATGGAGTATATTAAATATTTTGTACTCCCATTACACAAAAATTATCATCTTAAATGATATAGAAAGAATAATATTCTTATTTAAAACCCACACCACCATGATGATTCTCTAAACACTTGGAGAACCTTGCTAATACATTGAATTCTTAAACATGGACTCCATTGTTAAAAATTAACATCCAAAATAAAAAACAATTTTATTTCCTTATTCATTTCTCTCCCTAATCTGGAAACGTAATATTCTCCCAGTTATATAAAAAACATTTAAGGAATAATAAATTACATAAAAATGTGTAATGGGATGTTATTTTATTTATTTATTCACATTCTATAAGAACATTTATTTACGGTTAATGTTTTTAGGGTTCCACTCAAAATTGTAATGATTGTATATTGAAACATCACTTATAATTATTAATTTAATAACCATTAAATATCAGGTATTTAACTCATATGTTATAGATGATAGTGGAAATATGCTTCCTAAATATATAATTATTCTCATGATTTATAATTAGTTTTGATTAAATGATATAATATATCAATTTCTATGGCCAGGATTTAACTACTTAGTAACTAAAATATCATATCTCGAATAAACCATAAATTTATATTATTTCATTTGTGAAAATGATATCCCCTGTGAAATTCATTCCAATATATGTTCAAAAATTAAAACTCATTATTGTTTTCCATTTAAAAAGGTCATTGTGACACTCAAAATTTATGATCTGATACTTTTATGAACGTGTATCACCATTTATTATCAATAATTTCATGTTCATCACTCTGATAATTATTATAACCTATAAATGAACGTCATAATTGGTGAAAATATTATTTCAAATGCTCAATATACACTAAAAGAAAACCTCCATGTAGCGGCGAGTATTTTTTTCCATTTAGTGGCGGTTTTAAACGCCACTATATTTGGCGTTGGCAAACAATTATAGGCGGTTTTTACCATTTCTTGGTGGTTTAGAAAGTGTCGTAGCAGCCTCATTTCACAGCGGTTCTCTCCACTTTAGTGGCGGTTTTTACAAAACCCAGATTTTATTTTATTTTTGGTGGTTATAACCAGCACTAATAAAATAAAATTCGGGTTTCGTAAAAACCACCGCTAATGTCTGGATAACCATCTTCGAAAGAGGGTGGGGGATGCGGCTAAATTATGGCGGTTAAAAAGGACGCTAAACATAATTATTTTACATTTAGGTGTGGTTTTAACTTCCGCTATAGTTTTACCTTTATACTATTCGTGGGGGATAAAACCGCTGAGAGAAGCTAACCATAAAAAAATAAATTTGCTACTTCCACTACACCACTTCCCTAAAAAACAAATCTAATGAGAAAAACCAGACACAATCTCATAAAATAACATCAACTCAATGATGTTTTGGACCTTTCAAGGATATCAAATTGGAATAAGTGGTTGTTTATGAAATATTTTATGGTTAAATTTGTTATGAGATAACTAATGGGATAAATATTTAATATGATGTGTGGGAATATCCATTCTATAAGATGGATTTTGGAGTATGCACAATGGTTTGTGTAATGAATGAATAGTAAAATAGAATAGTTATGGAATTATGTTCTGTGTAGAGAATGTGATAAAATATATGAATATTGGTGAAATGAAATAGGTTCACTCTTGATATAGTAATTTGTTAAAAAGGTCAAGTGTGTTTGACCTTGTGGAATGTGTATGGAAGGATTAGTAAATGATGCGGGACACAATAGATCCCACCCATGGGTAAGTATTTTTTTACAAGGAATTCCTTATAGTTGATGTAGGATGTCTAGAAATGAAATTTGATATAATGGACTTGATATCATGTATATGGAGTTTCCTATGCTTGGATAGTGTATTGACTAGGCTTTACAGGCACTAAAGCCAATGTGTATGATATTTGTGAACTCATTAGTGCACCACAATATATGAACAATAAATGTTTATTGAATTAACATTTTTTTAATGAAAATATAACACCCATTTATATTAATCGAATATAATTTTGACATGGTTGAAGATGGTTTGGTGGGATTTGATATCATCATAAAACCGAATGATATACAGGGTTAAATTCTTGATATTTAATTATAGATCTTGTTTATCTTTTCTTCCTTGTTCATTATTTAAATGTGCTTATGTATATAGTATTATTGTTATTATAATATTTATTTTTTAATACACTATTGGTGGTGCACAATTAACCTATACTCACAGCCTTTTTATGATTCCATTGATACCTAAGTAGATCTCATTGTTGTAGGTATGTATAAGAAAAAATCATTTTGATAGATGGTTGGTTTGGGATATGGTATGGAGAATTTATGAGGGAACTGGATGGACATTGAGACCCATTTTAGTATTTTTATGTGGTTTTTTATTTTGTTTTTTTCCTAAACACATGACACTTGTATGAACAGACATGTTTATTATATTGGTTGCGGATATTTACCCAATTTATGGAATTGAATACATCATGCATGATTATTCTTAAAACAAACTTGGTTACCATTTAAATTGATTTATAATATTTTTTTACAATGATAAATATGGTATATTATCATGAAATACCTCATTGGACCCTCAATACAATTAGGAAGCTTCTTGTATATAAGGATGCATTCCTATGGTCATGTGGCACATTGGTTTGGGGAACAAGTTTAGTGGATCCAAGGTAATGGTGTCACAATGTTGTATCAACGCCATATTATTTTATATTGAATATTTTTTTAATGTTTTATATGATATTAAGGTGTTTAAGACCTTGGTAATGTGTTTTTTGTGGGATTATCTAACCCATATATGGGGTAAAACCCAGGTTTTCGGTGTGGGATTGTTGTTATTTTAGTTTGATGTTATAGTAGGATGTTATTTCACCTTGGGTGATATGCTAGCTGTGAGATATTATTGTTTTCTATGGTTTTATTCATGGAAAAACATGTAATTTTTTATATATTCATGAATAATTTTAGTAAATTAGGATTTATATATCATGAATCATTTTAGGCTTAAACAGAAAACAAGGTTTTGTTTGTGTTATGGAAAATGAAAATCATTTTCTATTGGTTTCGTAGAAAATATTTCCTAATAAAGAGTTATCAATCCACTTGTTTTTGTGATTCATAGTTTCATAAGATACCAACTTTAGAAGGGTTTCCCTTCTTGGATGATGATATTGAATAATTACATATTATAATATTAAGCATCAAAAATTTATTCAACACAACAACAATGGGTTTAACTCCAAGTTATCCAAAATATCAACTACCAATTCAAACACAAGCCTAACTAGAATAATGTATACCACACATGAGAAATCAAGACATAAACGTAAACATCAAGAAGCAATAAAATGCATAAAAGGAAATATTAGAAATCACGAAAATGTTTCTACATGAAAATATGTGGTGACAACTATATTCCACACATGGTACATATACAAAAAAATGTTCCCATATTTCATCAACACATCAACAATACAACTCTACTCACGGTCCGATGATGCATCGTCACCCTCACCACCTCTATATCAACTTTTTGTTTTCACCTATAAGAATATTATGTTGAAAATTAAATACAATTTTATATTTTTATTAATTCATAAAACCAATGAATGTTTGAAAACTAAATGATTTTTATTTCTTACGATTTCCTTGCAGACCACCAGTCGATGCACTACCGCTAGGTGCATATCTTCTCATCTTTTGATGTATAGCCGTCATCGTTTTTGCAAAGCAGATATCTAAGCCCCTTGATCTTGAACAATGGTTCATAGAGAAGCAATCTCCCTATAAGCATATTCGAGTATGTACTAACTATAACCAAGAGTAGATGTAACTGGAATCCCGTGTGTCTTGCCAAAGACCTCAGATGGTATGGATCGGAAACCCATCTCACACACTCTACTAGGATACTCCTTCCCAAGGACTTTACCAAATATTTCATCCTAGGAGACTGAGTAGGACTTCCCAGGATTGGAATCACATAGTTCTTTAATTAATACCTATAAATCAAATATCAATATATATTAACACAGTAAAAACTGATAATAAGTTATTATAATAAAAAAATGACCTCATTCCCAAACTTCATTGGATGGCTCATTAACAAAACTTCTATCTGATTTAATGTGAACATCCAACCATAGTTTAGTTCGGGATTCTTTGTGCCCTAAAAACTGTGACTGCATTAAGAAAAGATAAATCAACAATAAAATATATTAAATAGATAGTATTGTCTTATAAATCATTAAAATAATTAAAAGATTACCAATGTCGTTCGGCTTCTAGAAAATCATTTTCAGCCCGCAGTGTCAGGGATGACTTTCTTAGCAGGGTTTTATGCTTTCTCACTTGATATATCCTAAAATAAATAAAATGAAATTTAACATTAATGTATTCAATGTCCTATCCTCTTCATATAAATGTATAAATATAAAATGAGGACAATATAATAATATATATTTCAATACAATGCCCTTCTGATCACGATGTTTGTCAACAAAAACATTCAACTATTCTTTCGGTACCCCACTAGGTAGCTTCTCATACATTTGTTACATTGTCAACAAAGTATCTTTGACATCACACCACAATCTCCATTTTAAATCATTCCATTTCATAGCAAGATTTTTCAATGTCCACTTTCTTTAAATCACATTAGCAACTGTAAAGTTGAAGAACATCTGTATACAGAAATTCATTTTGAACATATTAGAAACATGACATTCAATTAAAACTTAATTTAATAAAATTACCTTTATTTGGGAATCAAAAACATCATTTTTCTAGCTTGGAGGCATATGTCTCCAATCATCATAAGAAATAGGATGGGAAATGTGCTTTCCTGCCAGCTGGATTAGAATCTGGCCATGTAACACCGCGACGTCATTTGTAGGTTCCCCATAAGAATCAAATGGCACGACTATCTTATCGCTATTCATATTCCTAAAATCTTAACTTTTATATTTTTTATTCACGGTTGCATTTTTTAATTTCCAATTAGAAATCAATTTCTATAAATAAATTGCAATAAATTTATTAAATTAAAATTTCTACCTATGATAGTGACACTCCAGTATGTCTGTGATGAACTGGAAGGGGTGTGTCATCGCCCCACTACTAAGGCTTCTGAAGGGGGACTCGACAAATAATCCTCAAATGGGACACCAACAGATGGTGTGGGAGATGGTGTAGGGGGAGATGGTGCAGGGTTGTAGGCAGCTGGTGCTACAGATTCTGTGGGGAGGGATCCAGATTGATTGTAATCTGTCGCAGAACTAGATGAAATAGTATACCACTTTTTCCTTGGAATTCATATAATTTAATCAAATAAAATTTAGTTCAGAATATATATTTCAAAAAACTATGTAGAAAAAAATTAAAAATGATAACAGATGCCCAGTACTAACAGACAAAATATATATAGAAATAATAATGAATGATTGCAGAAATGAAACAAGTGGTTGATGAATGAATAAATAACTGTACATACAATCTTTTTCCACTTCAATCATGTTGGTTTCCTACTCCATTTATTCATCCACTGCATTCAACATTTCTAGAATAATATTTTCAATAGCATGATGGACAAATATTTCTGCTTCCTTTTGTTGATGAAATTCAATTTTAGAGGTCTAATCTTCCACATCATCACCATATCATACAAATATATTTGTATTACATGAACAACTACACTCCACCCTTCATCCACAAAACCATTTACATAATATACCATATTTTCTTGCAATGAGATGATATATAGATCATGGAGTTCACGATCACCAACATCCATCAAGAAAGAGATTTTAAGAGAAGTAAATTGCAAGGAATCTCTTTTAACAAATCTGATAATATCGACCCATTTGTATATGAATATAACGACTAAAATTTTTTTTGGTACTTTAATTCAATAATATCATGAAGCTTTCCATATTATCCACTTCATCAATTGTAAAGATACAACTATTCTATTTTTTCAAACCCACTTCTCGATCGATTGTACGAAATCTAAATCCATTTATATTATAAGCGTTGAAATTTCTGACTTGTTTTATAGGACCAATATCAAGAAACATCATATATTCTGAAAAGTCTGCTCGAGTATTAGTATTCATGATCTGAAAAATGAAATGTAATTTAATATGTTTACAAAACGTATTTTTCAAACTAATATTCGTATTTATTGAAATATTTATGAACATACACATCTTGAAAACCATTCTACAATCTCGTTATTCAGAGCATTCGTTATATCTTTCCCATTCCGTGTTTGACCTCTCATTTTTCTCTTTGTTTGTATCCTCAACTCTTCAATAAATGGATCTAAAATTTCACTATTCAGCAACACATATCTGTGTGCCTGTAATAATTCCAATTCTGTTAGTATCACATTTGAGGTCCTCCCAACTGATCGGCCAATAGCAAGAAATATTTTTGATTTCTGATGCATTTGAGATTGATTTGATTTGTTGTCAACACATCCAACTCGATTAAATCTTGTCTCAATATCATCCAAATATCTTGAACAAAAGGTGAGAAACTCATTAGCCAATTAGCCTTCAGCAATAGATCATTCTGGTTGAGATTTATTTCTCATATATGCTTTCAAATTCCCAAGATATGTGTCAAATAAAATAATAATATTCTGCATTTATAGAAATTACAAATAGTGATTACATAAATAAAAATCATATTAATAAAATACCTCTCAATTGGATACATCCATTGATAATGAACGGGACCTCAAAATATTGCCTCATCAACCAAATACACAGTTAAATGCATCATGAAAGTAAAAAATGATAGGGGAAATATAATCTCTATTGCCAAAATGGTCAATAAAAACCTCTCCAGGAGGTTGACAAGCATAAATGGATTTTTAGCATTATCACATAGTTTCCAGAAAAATATGCAAAATTGGAGTACAACAACAATAAATTTTTTAGGTAATTATGTACGCAATTTCAATGGAATTAACTCTTGTAACAAAATATGTGAATCATGAATTTTCAATCCATGTAACTTACGATTCATCAGGTCAACACAGATAAATATGTTACTTGAATACCCATCAGATACCTTCACATTATTTAAAATTTTATGGAATGTATCTTTATACCTATTTTTCATCTCAAAAATTGTCGGAGCATACTTTTCATTCTCATATGGCCAGAGATCACGTTTTATGTTGATTACTTGTAAGTCTTTGATAGAATTGAGATGATTCTTTAACATTCCATGCTTATTAAGTAATGTGAAAATCAAATTATCATATACATTCATCCCAGTATGCATCACATAAATATTTTTCTACAAAAAATAAAATTCAGAATATGAGAGATTGAAGAATATACTTTTTTTTCTTCCATTGTTGTGTTCTAATTTCACCTGACGATGCACTTTGGGCTAGTTTTCTGCTATCATTCAAATGATGAACCTTCCCATATTCTATTTCAACATTTTCAAGCTGTGTAAATATTTCAAAACCAGTTAACAACATTGGAGGTGGTATACGATAAATGGAACCATTAAATTTATGGGTTTTTAGCTGAAATATATGAGATGCATCAAGAAATCATCGATGACACATGAAGCACCATTTTCTACTATGATGTAGCCGTTTGGGCTCAAAATCATTGTTACAAATGGGACAATCCAAACCCATGTAGGTGCTCCAACCAGATAAATTCTCAAGCCCATGGAAGTCACTAATGGTCTACATTAAAGCAGCATGCATTTTGATCTTTGTTTTAGAAAATCCATCAAATGTATCAACACCATTTCTCTATAACACCAGCAATTCATCAATCAAAGGATGGAAGTATACACTAATATCATTTCCAGGCATATGTTTTCCAGGAATAATCATCGAAATTGTAAAAATGTTTATTACATACACATCCATGGATGCATATTGTAAGGGATCCAAACAACTGGACAAATGCAATAACTAGTTCTTGAAGTCCCAAATGTCTTGAATCCATCACCAGCTAATCCCAATCGAACATTCTTAGGCTCAGCTGAGAAATCTTGATTTAATTAATAAAATTTTGTCCATGATTGGGAAACTCGTGGATGTCTCATTAACCCATCATTGTTTATATATACAGAATGAAACTTCATGTGTTTGGCGGGTTTCAATGACATGAATAGTCATTCCAATCAAAGATTCAAGGGAATATTAAGAAAAACCATTTCAGGTGAGTTCATTTTCTTCTTCTCCATGAAATTAGGTTCTTTTAGACTTCCAACATGACCCTTTGACTACCATCTAGATGAAGAAAATTTCTTGCAATTATGTCTACTTGAATCATCTCCCCAATAAAGTATACAATCATTGGGACATGCATGTATTTTTTGTATAATTCAGACCAAGATTGTTAATAACTTTTTTCATATCATAAAAATATTCTGAGATTTTTTCTTCAGGAAATGAATCACAATTCAATTCCAATATCATGGACATTGCCTTATTTGTAATTCCACATAGACATTTTCTATGGTACACCTTCAGCTAAAAATAATGCTTTGAATATTTCAAACACCCACTATACAACTCTTGATTTCCATCATCAACTAAATGATGAAAATAATTTTTCTCAGTGAGTTTTTCACTTAAATTTTCATACACATAATTAAGAGGAGGATCCAATGATTTGTTACAATCTTGATCTACTTGTGCTATAATCTCAAAAACATCACTTATCACATTACAATTTATATCACTCTCTTCTAGTTATTCTCATATGTTTTGAAGCTGAAAGTGGTGTCTTGCAGTGCCGAATGCATAATTTATATGGTTTTTCATTTCATTATCGGTTATCAATGAACATGGGACCTCATTCTATGGAATAACAACCGTACTCAATCTTTCTATAATGAACGATTCTCCATGCCAAACCCAACACAAATATTAACCATGTAATTGCATCAGTATTAAATGTTCATAAACATCATATCTCTTTAACAATGTTCTAAATTTACATTTAAGACATGGACATCTTATTATTCCTTCAACGGATCGATTAGAAATTGAATAATCTAAAAACTCATTCAATTCCTTAACATAGAGAGGTGTGTTCCTCAGTAATGTGATCATGCTTTTATCGATGTATATAACAATGTTCCTACACAATAATAAAAAAATTAAAACACATAGTTACTACTAAATAGAGAAAGAGATTAATATATAGGATAGTTCATGATTAGAGAAACATAATATAATATAGATGAGCCCTCTAGATTGATATGAACCCTCTAGTGTTTGGGATATGGGATGTTTCATTAGTAAATAGAAACAATGTGCTAACAATACCATATTACTCAATTACAACATGGTCAATACTAAAAGTTATGCTATACAATATTCCAATCATGTGTCTCCCAAATCTCAAAATTTTCAACCCTTGAGTTTTGAAATCATTTATAGCATCAAAATATAATATTAGATAACAAAAAGTAACATAAGAAAACAAGGTTGTAATTATAGTTCATGAGGAAAAAAATAGTGTTTCCAATATTGATGAAGAAGAATAGAAATATCAGGATGTAACCTTTAATTGGTCCTGATTGTGTGACTATAAATCCCAAAGAAAATGGTATGGGCTTCATGACCAAAAATTAAATGTCCCATGTTCAAAGACCATATCAACAACATCAATTCTTTTGGAATTATTGGGAAATTTGAACAATTTTCCTTTTTTGTATGAAAATGATTTAATTATTATAAAGGAATTATTAAATTAAAATGAGAATACTACTATTATTTTATAAAAAAAATTTATAGAACACCTAGGTGAGATCCTACTTATTCTACTATTTGACAGCATATTCCCCTCTTATGTGGTTGCTATGATTAGTTTTATTGAGTTATAATTTATTATGAGATCATCCATAGTGATTATACCATATTTAACCAATTCATAGCAGGTTAAATTGAAACATCTCTTCATGTAGGCTACCCCAGCATATGGTGCACATATCATAAACTTAAACAAGTTCACTAACTGTAAATAGAATCCTTAGACATCCTATATATTAATACAACATGCATGAACTAAAACTATGTAAGTAAATTGACACAAAACTCATCCTGGTGAACAATTGTAAAGAGGAACCTCGTTAAAAATTGAGTTCCACTAACTGGATATGACGCTAACCTAATCTATGTTAAGCATTTTGAATTAAAAAATGTAATAAATTCTATTCTGTTGAAAATACGTTAAGTGAAACCTACTAAGAAGACAATTAGTTGTGAACTAGGCCTCCCCAATATGAGGATCTAGAAAAATTTAAGGTGATAAAAAAAATAACTTAAAGCTTGTGAGGTTCATAATATTAATCTATAAGAAGTCAGGGTGTACTCTCTAGGCCCTTTTGACTACGAAATTTTTTAAGCATTCACTTGTTATCTCATCCCCATTTTAGTAGAGGTATATTGAATAAGAGAAGGATATATTCTTGGACAACCTATTCCTCTCAGGAATTGTGAAAATGATGGATAAGAGCATATAATTTCCATTAATTTAACCCAATTGTGCCCAAACCTTTAAAGAGTTTGAGAAGAAACTCCACTTTATCAATATTCTCCTCTATCCCTATGATGATAGAAAAAAATTGGCACCAAACAGATTCTATCACAGCTCGGTTTTTTACAATGATATTGGGATCAAAATACTATTTATTTGATTCTATAAGTAGGAAGATAACGATACTGTGAAAGCCTCCCTGTTATATCCCCCATGAAGCCACTATAACCAAATGATAGAGAAAATAAAAATGTATATGATCTAGGACAACAAGTAATCTAGGATATTGTTCAGAGTGTAGAACTTGATTTTGTGGAAGTTGTTAAGGGACCTGTAAATGTGCAACTTCATTTAGGAAAAGAATTTAATAGAAATTCTAAAATAAGATCCACTAACATTTTAAGGGGATTTTATATACAATAAATAAGATGTATTTTTGTATAGGAGGTCAATTTTTTTATCATTGATGGGAAAGCAGATGAGATAAACATCAATGTTGGAATGAATATTCTTAGGTACCTGATGCTAGAAAGATTAGACATAGTTGTTTTGGATATGTTGTTTCAATACTTCACTAGGAAAAAAAATTATACTTTTTATGTAAAATAATTATTCTTGAAAACCATTGGTCGTAATAAATGTAGAATAATTTGTTACATTTGAAAATGTATGTGTATAAGAGATTAATTATTCATCAAAATGCACTCACCTTTTTTTACTTTTCATGAGAGGAAACACCTAAAAAGGGTTGAATGAATAGATCATTATTTAATGTATCCAAACATAGAATCTATGAATATTTTTATTGTTCTATATTAAATTCCACCTAGAAATTGATAATAAGGAGTTGGTCGGGGGAAGAGTCTTTGGATGGTATATCAGTGTAGGAGACACCATTGTTCAGCTATGTGAATCTAGGAGCATCAACATGAGATTTAAAAACAATATGTAGAGTCAGTCCTATGATAGTGATGTAAGAGAAAATCAATCATTGGGATGAGTTTCTTATAAATCATATCACATAAATTGATGATGTTTCATATAGTGCATATTGAACATACACATGAATAATTAATTTATATCAACACTAGATTATTTACACCATTTTTCCATGAATGGAAATCTTAAAAAATATTTTCATAAAATTCTATGACCAGTTGGTGCAACAAGATCAACTCTACCTCTAGTTTTGTATGCTCAAATGGAATATTCCTATTAGACTAGTTCCTAACAAAAGGCTTAGGAAAACTAAGAGGCATCTACGAACATTTAATTTTATTAGGATGGGCCTCATTAGAGAATCAATTACTATCTTCTGACATTTGAGAAGTAGTTTTATACATAAGTGAAGGATATCATGAACATGAAACATAATTCGTATATGGTTTGGGGTACCATTTGTCTAAATATGGGAATTATGGATATCATATATGATATTATTATATTGGGTACATCAGCCATTATTCTATTGTTAATCAACATGTGGAAACTATAACACATTCCATCAATGTCATCACACCTCACAGATAGTGGTAGTGAGGAGGATTGAAATGGATAAAATTCTACATGATTATTATTACAGTATAATTTATCTAGATTATTCTGATTATATAAATGTATTTCATTGATTTAATCTTTTGTATGAACTACATGGTTGGATTTAAATCTAGTATAGTCCACCAAGATTATTAGATAGTGGAAAAATCTCTATATAGAGATCTTCATGAATTAACATGGGATTTAGTTCTAAATACAGTTAGAATTAAAGGTATACTAATTGTGGTTGGAAAGATCAAGGACTAGTTAGTGTTAAAAAAATTGATTGATAGTAATGAAACATGAAACGTAACTATTCCTTTCATAGTAGATTGACACACCAACATATTTACAAGTGATTTCTCTAGGTTATAATCCATGAATAAAATAATATATTATATCAATCTACTTCAATGATCATTCACATAACTAACTATTTATATCCCATTTATAATAAATAACCCATTAACATATATTCCATTTACAATCACAACTCATTTATCACATATATGAATTCCATACCTTAAACCATTTAACACAGTCACATTATATCAAATTTCCCCTTATGTTATTCAATTAAAAAAACACATTTATCAATTATTTCATTTAATAAAACAAGTTAGCATTCCAAACTAATTGTCGGGGTATCTATCACACTTAACCATATATCTTTTAAATGACTATGTTCTCAATATATCATTAAAATCAAATCATGGAATAAAACACAATTCAACATACTAAATTGAAATAATCTTGAATCCTCCCTTCAAAAAATGAGTCTTACACTTTCAAAAAATCATCATGTCCCAAGAATTTCATTTTTATTTACATCCAAAAAAGGAGATTTTAAATATTTTTCAAAAAAGGGGACCAAAACCTCATTTCTAATCACCAATTGAAATCTATTAAGATAACCCCTTTTTTCCAATAAAATTGAGGTCAACACCTCATATTCAATAAAATACCCACTTTCAAAACATTATTGTCCTTCATGTAGAACCATAACCAAATCAAAGGAAACAATTATTATTTTAATCCTTTTGGAAATCCAACTTTCCATTTCCAAAAAATACCAATTCCATATTTTAAATATCCCATTAACCGTGACTACATACCAACTTACAATTCTCTACCCATTCACTTTCATATTTATATTATTTCATAATTTGAAAAAATATTTCACCATCCTCAAGGGTTTTTCATAACCCAAGGGTAGACATAAGTACGGTCTCAAACATCAATGGGCCCAACAATGTCCTTAGAGGGTTTAACACATCAATATAAGTCCTAATATCACTATTCTAACTCAAGAACACAAAACATAGTAACGAAATAAATTGGAACAACCATATACGCATATAATACATAAATTTTATTTGAAAAATATTTAATACCACCTGGGGTCGCGGGGTTGTCGGGGTGATGGGGGGCCGGGGTCACCGGGGTCATAGGGTCATGGGGTCGCCAGAGTCGTGGGGTCACCAGGGTCGCGGGGGGGTAGGGGTCACAGGGGTCACGGGTTCGCCAATGTCGCAAGTTTGCGATGGTAATGGGGGGTTCGGGGTCACGGGGGAAGTGGGGTCGTGGTGGGGGGGAGTGTCAGATGCGTTAAAATAAATAAAAAAATTTGTGGTGGTTTATATTAAACCACTGCGAAACCATTTAAAAAAACGTTTTGCGGTGGTTACCAGAAACACCGCAAATAAACAGCCGCTAAAACCAATATTTTGTAGTGATACAGTAGATCATATTAATTTTAAGATATTTCAATATAAACTCCATGATAATTCTTATAATGTTATCCAGTTACTTACTACTTCACCTTGGGTTTCGTCTATATATTTTTTAATAATAATAATGAGTAAATTAGTCACTAAATTTATCATCATATAAATTAATTGACCATGATAAAGATTAATTATCCTCTAACAATTATATATGAATATTTTAATCAAAAATGACATGATCGATGATTCTACATGATTCTCAATGATTTACCCTCATTTGGGAAATCAATAAATATAGATAAAAAGGAATGTTATACAAAGGAACCATATTAATGTGGTTTTGATAGTATTAAGGTATTTTAAGATAATTTAAACATATAAATTCCCCCATAATCTTCACAAATCTAAATTATATTGTATTTAAATATTGACATAGAAATATTGTGGTAGTATTTATATATTATATTCTAATATACATTATGTGTATGAATAATGATGAAAATTACTTGTTGATTTTGTGTAATAACATGAAGAATGATAAATTGTATTTTATATTTTGAAAGTATAAATTCAAATATTATAATGTCAAATTTTTAGTTTATATACACTTAATGAATGTTCTGTCTATTGATCCAAATATAATTGAGTCAAAGAACATCAAGATAGAACAATATTTATGTCAAATATCCATTTTTCATTTATATGATATATAATAACGATGAATTGTTATATATATTTTTCATGACTATCAAATACATAAACCATGTTATCATATGATAGATTTTAGAATCTTTGGAAACATTTATGTGAGAAAATCATTAAGGATTATAATCATTGAAAGAATTAGGATCTTTTTTCTTTCAGCTCACATCTCTGTCCTTATTAATGGCACTCCTAGAGGGTTTTTTACCTTCTATAAAGGTGTTAGATAGGGTGAACCTATTTCCGCTATCCTTTTTGTCAATGCTGAGGATTATCTTAGTAGACTCCTCAGCAGTTTGGTTGACCAAAGTATGCTTAAACCTATACAAGTCGCTATAAATCTTAATGCCCCCACTCATCTTCTTTATACTGATGACATTATCCTGTTTTTAAAAGGGGACCAAAAGTATATATAGACTCTTAAGGGAGTCGTTGCTCATTATGAGGAGGTCTCCGGTCAAGTGATCGCTTGGAATAAATCTTTCATTTTTTTTGGTAAAAATTTTCATGTCGGTAGGAAAAATAGTATTACCAATTATTTAGGTATTAAAGAAGGACTTATTCCTTTTACCTACTTAGGAGTTCCTATTTTCTGGGGGCGACCCAAAGTTAGTTATTTTGCTAATGTTATTGACCAGATTACAAAACAACATTCCAATTGGAAAGGGAAATCTCTCTCCATGGCTGGGAGAATTTGCTTGGTCAAATCAACCATTGTATCTAAAATGGTTTACTCCCTCATGATTTATAAATGGCCTGCTGGCATTTTCAAGAAAATTAATACCTTTATTAAAAAATTTATCTGGACTGGAAGTATTCTTGAAAGTAAGCTTGTCACCATTCCTTGGAATTCTTGTTGTAGACCTATTGATAAAGGTGGGATTGGCATAAAAATTTAAAGCTTTTCAATGACTCTCTCCAGGATCATCTCTCTTGGCATATTATTAATTCCCCTTCTAAAGCCACTAACATTATGTATCACAGATTTCTTTCTATGCTCTTAAAAGGGAATCTCAATTTCATTAATTCTTCCATCTGGCCATCTATCAGGGACTGTTATCATAAGATCATGGAGAATTATAGATGGATGGTTAGTGTTAACTCTTCTATTAACTTTTGGTGTGGTAAATTGTATGATAACCCCTTGATAACTTTGTTACCTTCTAGTCATACTCCTGAGGACACTAATTAATCTATAAAAGATGTTCTTCAATTTCATCGTCATGATCTCCGGGATAATATTATGGAAATCATTGATAACCATTATTTCTCTCCTAATGGTGATTTCTTGGTTTGGGAACCTGCCCCTAATGGTGTCCTAGACTCCAAAAGCTTTTATAAGCAGAATTTATCTCACTTTGATTCTAGTTATAGTTGGGTAAGTCAGTTCAATAAACCTTGGATTAAACCCTCCAGGCTCACCCTTATATGGCGTATTTCCCATAATAGATTGCCTACTGATACTATTCTCTAAAATTATGGGATCCATATTTGTTATAAATGCCACTTCTGCAACAAACACAGGGAGGATGCAGATCATCTTTTCTTGTCTTGTGCGACAGCCTCTACTTTATGGAATTTTTTCTCTGATCTTGTCGATTACAGATGCTCTTTTACTGATTCTATTTCTTTGTTTCTAATAAACTGCACTAGATCTGATTTTTCTGTGCAGATCAACAACATCTGGTTGGCAGCAGCGACAGAGCTCATTCATGAGATCTGGTATGTTAGAAATGATCTTATTCATAATAATCATTATTTTAATCTCAATGGAGGAAAATCTCGGATCCTTGTGGAAATCCAGGAATCTACTTTTATTCAAAAAGATTGCTGCAACAACTCAGTTTGAGACTTCGAGATCCTTCGCCGTCTCCGTGTTCCTGGAAATTATCCAAATCCAAAACGCACCAATGAGGTTTTCTGGCAGGCTCCAATGCAGGGATGGATCAAAGTTAATGTTGATGATGCATCAAAAGGAAATCCAGGTCCTGCCAGTTGCGGTGCTATTTTCAGAGACTCTGATGGCTAGTGTCAGGGTTGTTTCTTCGTTGGATGTGGTCACTCGTCATCGCTAGAGGCGGAACTGCTGGGTTTCATCCATGTTGTTGATTTTTCTCTTCAAAGAGTTTGGAGGAAACTATGGATTGAGAGTGATTCATCCACCATCATTCATGCCATATGGAATGGCAGCACTCATCTGGCCTGGAAGCATACTTCACGTTGGATGAACTGCCTTAACTTGCTCCACAGTATTGATTATATCGCCACCCATACTTACCATGAGGCAAACTCTATCGCTGATGCTCTTGCCAACAAAGGAGTTCACCAGCGGATGACTTGGATGGACTCCCTGCCCGCTGATTTATTTTAACTTTTTGATAGAGATTGTAAAAAAATCCCTTATTTCAGACTCTTGTAACTTTCTAGATTTTTTAATAATAATTTGTGCTTTGGTCTTTGACCAAAGCATTACCTTTAAAAAAAATTCTTACATACATTAGCTCTTCAATTAGATATTATGGTATTTCCTCAAGTAAAATCGATTGGTTTTTTCTTATACCTATATAAAACATTGGATTCAAGATAAAGAGTTATGTCATTGAGGATTTAGATATTATAGTAGTAATTTTTTCAAAAAAATAGATTCCATATATCAATTTGGAAATGAGTGAAATATATATTAATAATAAAACCATAATGAATATATTCACACAAAATGGATTGAATAATAAAAAATTACATTGGGAAAAGTAGATCAGGTATTACGATTTCTCATTACATTGTTAACATAGGATGGAATGAATATTCTTGTATTCAATGGGTAGAAAGGTCATCTCGCCATATCTATGATGAGTATTGAAAAAAATTAAGCAGATGATGATTTTTAGAATATATTAACTGAAATAATATAAAAATAAGATTTTTCCCTTAATTCCCAAATATACACTAATAAATTATTACATTTGAAAATAAAAGTTCAATAAAATCATGATAAAAATATATAATTTTTTTTTTGAATTGTGAAATAGTTAAACCATAACCATGATAAAGGAATATGATAAATGACATGAATATGTGTTTCTTACATACCATAGTTGGAGATGTTACATTATAATGAATACCATATAATTCCATTCTCTTACCAAACAAAAATCATAAAGCATTATAGATATTTTAAAATCATTTATATTAGGATAACATTAAAAAGAATATTTCAGAGTACATATATTAATCCCTTGTATTGTTAAATGTTATGTATAAAGAAATATTATTATGTGTATGATAAAATAAATACTTATAATAGTATGAGAATGTGAAAACGTTAATGTGAGTTACAACATTGTAATTCTAATTATATCTAAGGTGAATAATGATATTTGTATTATAATTAATTAACTTATGAATTTATTGAAGTGTGTTATTATTAAAAGGCATCCTTTGGATCAAAATTACAAGATATAATGTATGGATGTGTAAAAGAATCGTGGAGGAAACATTCAATATTATTTTATCATGATCTATTGATTTACATAATGTTATTGGATAATCATAAAAAATTGAATATAATGTATATATGTTGTATCGTATAACATCCTAAGACAGATGAATAGTATGAGAGGAACATTGAAAATATATATGAGATTATGAGATCATGTTCATTTTATTTCAAATCAAATGAAAATCAATACATTTTATTAATAGTGTTCTTTTATAAAATATTGTTCTTTTATAGAATCCATGTTAAAAAATATGTGGATATATATGGGATTAGGTGAATAAATTATATATTCTATGATAATATTGGATAGTTTAAGGTACATTGAATAGATGATTATAATGTGAGGTAAGAGTCGATTCATTATATTCATAAATAAAATAAAATAAATATATTTTATAGACAATAAATGTCAAAAATAATAAATGAAATTATGAATTTTCTTTAAGAAAATTTATATTCCATAAATTATCTATATAGAAATTTTTAAAACCATTTAAAAAGAATAGAACATTGATTCCTCAATAGAGTTGATATATTAATATCCTCATGCATGGTTAGTCAGAAATATATCATCTTTTCATCCCTAAAATCTCTCAAAAGTTATTAATAAATTCTATGTATTATTTTAAAATTGGTCATTATTAATCATTTATATATAATGAACTAAAATATTATATAGGTGGACTATGATCTTTTATAGGACTTAACAGTAGAAGAATAAAGGGTTCTTTTAGATAATATACTAAGAAATAAGATAACACACCTGGGTAAAATTAACATGAGAAAACATTTTTTTCATAATTAATCATGTGATGAAAATGATACAACAATGATATGGTATCCATATTCTCATCATCAAATGAATTTAATTTGTAACAGGGTTGTTTTTTATGTGTATATATAGTAACACAAAAGGATTTTAATATGTATATAACATTAGTAATATATTCAACAATTTTATTATAATTTGATGCACACAATAACGTAATAAATCAAATAATTATTAAATATGATAAGAAATGTTGTATATAAAATATTTTTAAATGATCCATTTTTTTCAAAAATCTCATTGAAAATTTTATGAAGTAATTATTTAGTTTCTCCTCTATAAAAAATTATATGTTTATATAAATTTATATTATTTTAATGTTTATGTTTTTCTTCAAATATAATTTTTCATATTTAATGAACATAATTTAAAAATTTGAGTATCATTCTTAATTTAATAGGTGAAAAATATATTTTGATGAATTATTATTGTCTTTCAAGATATGTTTTTGTAAGAATATTTAATGTAATATTTCTAAAAATTCATAATGATTTACGAAATAATAATTATATATGAATGACGTAAAACTATATAAAAAATGAATCAACCAAATATTTTTATAAAAATTAATACTTTTATATATATAATATTTATTTTCGAATACGATGATTTCCATTTAGAAACAAGAGTTATATATTATTCTAATAAAAACATTATATTTTCTTGTAAATTTACACTTTCAAATTACACATTTAAATTTTGATTTAATATGAAAGAATAATGATATTTTTTATTCAAAATAATTTAAATTATATTGAATTAAATACTATAAATAATTTTTTTGTAAATTCATTTTTATACATAAGGGGTTTTTTAAAACCCTTTTATATTGAATTATATTTATTTATATTAAAATTATATTTCATCTACTATAAAAATTTAGTTATATAAATGGAATAAAATTTTGATATAAAATTATTAAAACGATTAATATGGGAAGATGATTAACTGAGAAATTATAGTCGTCATGGATTATATTATGTAATCATTGTAAAAGTTAAAATTTGTTCAATATTGTTAAAACTAATTGATAAGGCATCAAATACCACCAAAATTTTTTTTTGGAAATTGTTTTTGAATCTACACTACATTTTATTCAAATATGATGTAAATTGGATCCACATTACATGATATAAAAGTTAAATATTAATTTTTTTAAAAATATTTTAAAGGGTTACATTACTGTATAACATAGAAGGATCCCTCCAACACTATATTCTACACACACATTCTGTGACACTCCAATGTTTTATGCTATATGCGACTTTTATAATTTTGATGTTTTTTTATCATTCTTATAAGGAATGCATAATTGGTTTCATTAATACATATTCTTAATAAAATAAAAAATTATTTTATTTATAGTCAAAAAATTATCAAAAATAATTAATAAATCACTTATAAAATAAAATTTATCCGAATAAATATTATTAAAATATTTTTTACATTTGACAATATAAATTTTTTTTAATATATATTATACATATAAATTAGTTAAAAATAATAAAATTATAGAAAATATTATTGAAAAATGTAAATTATTAATTTAATTTTAATTAATAGGTGAAAAAATAATTAGAAATAATTCAAAATGAAAAATATTGTTTTTCCAAAATATGAAATTATTTGTGTAATATAAATTTTAAAAAATAATTCACAAATCTATATTTTTTAATGATTTTAATTAAATTTAAATAACATTTTTCCAATATGTTTTTACAATTATCTAATTGTTTTTATGAGTAATAGAAGAAAAATACATTATGTTTCAATATGAATTTTTTTTGTAAAATCATTTGTTCTCTTTATTTGACTAAAAATGCCATTATAGTACACTAATAAATTTAAATAAATAAAATTTTCTCAAATCATTCATTCTTCATTGTAATATTTTGAAAGGAATTCATGTTATATTATGGTTAAAATAAGTCATAAAAACTAAAAAAATGTTCGATAGGTGATAAAATTACAATTGGTTCACTATGAGGGGATATTATATAATAAATATTAATAAATATTCTATATAAATTTAACAAAATGTTATAGGTTGTAGTAATTTAGATATTATCATAACATACCTTTTAATTAATTTCAATTTAGTGTCATTTTAAAATAATAATGAATTTATATTAATAAAATAATATATGAAATTACATATATTCCCTCACCTCACTTATAAAAAACACTATATTATTTCACTATTTCATGAACATTGATCATTAGAACATATAAATAGATTAAAACCCATTATATATTCCTTCACAACATTATTTGGATTCTGATGACCTTTTGAGCCTTTTGTATTACGATTTATGGTGTTAGGTAATGGTGTACTTTAAATGATAGTTTATTTATCATTATCTACTCTTTTAATGTTGGTTTATTGTTTTCTATATTATAGTTATATATTTTCCATCAAAACGTATTTTATCCATAATCATCGATATAAAAATATTTTGATAATATTATGTAAAATATTACTTCAACTTCCATTCCATCGAATCATAAAATAATGGTTAACACATAAATATGTAAAAGATACCATCCACCCAAAGGAATAAAATTTATTTTCCAAAATAATATATCATGGTTGGTTATTGTTTTAATGACCCACTAATTCTCATTGCCTTTAGGGAATAAAAAACCATTACATTGTCATAGGGACATCCCAAAAAATACATATACTTGAAATAAATGAAAAATTGTTTAAAATTAAAGTGGCTGATGATTTACCCATTAATAACAATACCCTTAACCAAACAACTCACTATAAGATGAATGAATAAATGAAATACTACTGAACAACATCATATATCTCATAATCACATGAAATTGTGCAATAGTGGAAGACAATATGATATCAAATTGAATAGTTGAAACAAAATAAAGAGTCTACGTAGACAAAAAGGCTCCATGATCCACATTCCCCATGCTCCAAGTTCACCAAAAATCCCATATATCAAGAAGTGGTGAGAAAATCGTGTGAAACATTACCTTTTCCCCTATCTTGAAAGATAACATCTATAAAGGCACGAATGTTCTATAGTAGGGGTGAGTATAAATTAATGTAGGTTTTCCCAAATGGATTCCCTACTCAGACCACTTGGATAAAAGAGTTTGCGGAAATTATATTAGGCAATTTATATAAAACAATTTCTCAAAAATAGTATATAAATAAATATACCATTGTTTGAAAAAATATTTGTATCCCAAAAATTACTAGTGAAATTGAACTCATTGTTCAACCAAATTATTTTTCCAAACAATTATTTAAAAAAATATTAATGAAATTTCTCGATATTTTTTTTGGCATACACAATACATTCCACACATCCACACAACCATCAATCCATGTTTCAGGATGATGGTTCCATACTCTTGAGAGGATCGTCGTAGATCTACCATGAAATCATAAGGTAATTATATCCTTTGTTTTATTTTCCCTTTGGCACTAATCACAATGGAAAATTTCAACCATGCCTCTTCAATTCAACATGAACTCACAAGCCAATATTCCCAATGATAATTCCAAAAATCACTTTTAATAAAAGATCTTTTTTGTTGAAATCCATTTCCATCAAAACTATTTCAATGAAAAACCATTTGAATAAAACACTTTTTTATTGAAAAAAATTTAATCAAAAAATTAAATATCTAAAATACCTATTTCAGAAGAATTATTTTAAATTCATGAAACTAAAAAAAAAATTACAATAATTCCTTGAGATTACAGAATTTAAAAAACTGTAAATTGTTACTAAAGAATATATATTCACTACATTGATCCAGAATTTCACAATAAATTTAATTCAATATAATCAATTAGAAACTAAGGAAATCAATTCTATCAATGGGATATGATAGTGTGGCCACTTGATGGTTTTAACGAAACATGGACACATTTGAAGTATGCTTATGAGAACAGGTAGATTCTTCACAGAATGACCTTAGATATATTCTAATTGAATGATCAAGGAGAAAATAATCTTATTTGGGATACACCATCATAGATCTCCCCATAATAGATGTTGATATATTATATCAAGTGGATAAGTGTTGTAGATCTATGTATATCTAAGAAAATGATTTTGAACTATAACATAGAACATGAATCTGGGTTCAAAACACCAAGGGAATCCAACATATTGGCTTCCAATTTCTTGATAGAGATTATTCAACCTTCCCGGATGAGAAATATTGAGTAATTGATAGATAGGAGAAATCCTAAGAATTGTAGATGCAAAAACCTGTGAGATCAACCTTTTTAGAATATCATTTAAAAAATAAACATAGTTTGTATACCTGGATAAACAAACTATGTGATGACCATGAATTAGATACTATTTATGTAGACCATATCACATCCTCCTTGAAAGGTGTCCATAACCATGCACACACCATCCCAAATCCCTCTACCTCAAATCTTATATTTAACATTATTTAAACTGAGACATCTGTATGGTTTGGATTAACGATTCATGGATCGCATGCATGTCCTCCCCCCCCCAATATTGAACAATCACCAAACTATTCAAACATTCTCAATTATGCATTATATAGCTAAAAACACAAAGAAATGGTCATGTCCCAGAAACTGGGTGCATTACATTCTCCCTACCATCTATCATTCCATCTATGGAATTTATAATACCATTTCATTAATGAAAGAGTTAAGGCCATTTATCTTTCATTTCCTTCTCATGTTCCCATGTCACATCATGAATATGACTATATCACTCTAAAATCTATTGTAGAGAGATTTTTTTAGCAAATACTATCTTTAACTATCCAAAATCCTCACCGAGATGTGTACTAACAAATAATCCAACTCTATGTCAATGTGATCCCTTTATATCACATAGTAGGGATCAAGCTAATACATTTTCAAATAATATACATGGAACACAATATTCACATAACCGAATAGTGGTGGAAATGAAAAGAGATATTCCACCTCTCCAAATTCTACAATAATCTCTAAAGGGACAATGTCTCTAGGCGACAACATTCCAGGTTTTGGAAATGATGATGTCCAATTCTTAGGGATATCTTCAAGAACACGAGATCACTCACATTAATTGATAATGATTTTCGATGATGACCTGCATAATATTTCTGACGACTATGAGCCATATCCATCGTTTTTCTGTATAACTAAATCGTATCCTTTGTTTCTTAGACATGGAATGGCTTAAATACTGATTTTTTTCCTCATTCCACCCAAGATAGTAGATAATGAATAGGATTCCCAAACAATGCTTCAAACAGATCAATATCTATTAAGGCCTGATAGTTAATATTATATAAGAACTTCACAAAGGGTATGTGCTCCTCCCATGTTCCACTAAAATTCAATACACAATCCCACAATATGTCTTCCAATATAGGTATTCTACATTCTTTTATCCCATCCATCTGATGAAGATAAGATGTGGTCATATTCAACAGAGTGCCAGTGAATTTCTATAAGTATTTCCAAAAATGATAGGTGAACCTCAAATCAATTTCTATGTCAATCGAATCTGGTTCACTGAAAATATTTACCAATTGTTGGATATAGATTTGTGATTGATCCTTTACTATATGATTTTCATGAATTAAAATGAAACAGGCTGACTAGGTAATCATATCCACTATAACCCATATGGTTTCATGTTTTTTAACCGATATTGGGAGACCTATAAAACAATTCATCGCTATCTACTATCATTTCCAAATGGTGAAAGGTACAGAATGCTACATACCCACTGGTATCTAATTCTCAACCATAACATGAATATAAGTTAAGCACCTTTAAACACACTAAAAAACTTTCCTTTTATTTATACTCTAGAAAAAATGAATGGTAAACACCTTATAAATTGTTTGTGTGCCTTGATGTATAACCCATCACAAATTATGATAATACTGAAATAGTTGTTCATGATAAGACATAGGTACAACCTTTCAAACATTGAAGAACAAAACTGAACTCCCCTCAAGTTTCCAACACTCATTGTTCTCCCCACCATTGAGTTTTGAACATATAAATAGGATTTTGGCATCAGATATTTGTTCCTCTTTGAGCATCATTACCAAATGAAGGATAATAATAAATGAAAATAAAACTAAAAAAATAACCTCAATCTTCAAATTACACATGCATTTCATCTAGGAATGACATCAATTACCATTCATATAGTGATTCTTTTTCTAACTGGTCATATGAAAATCTCCTCAGTTCACCTTCCACCAAATTCCATTTTACCAGTGTATGCATCAAGTCAAAGTAAAACATTTTTAGATAATCAATTTATCTACTTTACCTCAGATTAAAGTATCACTCCAAGAAAATGTGTTTCCAGATTATGTGGTCCACTAAAATTGTGAATTTTTCAATAAATAGATAATAACGCCATATTGTCAAGGAATGACTGACTGCTACTAATTCCATGTCATGTGTTGGTTAAATATTCACATGCACTTTCAACTCCATTGAACCATATGCCTCAAGATAGTCTCCATGTATAATAACATATCCCAAATTTGATCTAAAAGCATTATAGTACACCACATAACCACTTCCTAATTCTATAAAAATCATGATTGGTGTTGATGTAAGACAAACATTAATCTCCTGAAATGCCTTATGGCAATCATATATTTATTGTATTGGAGTATTATTCCTTTTAAATGCATCCATTGGAGAGGCTACCATTAAAAATTCATTGAAAATTCTGTGGGAATAACATGATAGAATAAGAAAACATCTTATCTCAATGGCATTTTTCAGAAGCACCAATGACATCACATCTTCTTCATTTTTAAGATCCACTAAAATAACTTTTTGCAAAATCACATGTCCATTAATGCGTACATACTATATCAAAAAATCACACGTAGATAGTTCGAGATACAAGCGTGGATCTCTAAATATTTGTAACAATGTCACCAATTGTTCATCATGCTCATCACTTGTCTTTGAATACACCAAGATGGCGTCTAAAAACACCACAAAAAAAAGACATAATATCATTAAAATATTAAATTCATCAATTCCATGATGTTTGATGGTGCATTTTTTATTCCAAAAGGCATGACTAAAAATTACTAGTGTCTGTTTCTATTCCTTCAGAATATCTTCCTTCTGGATGTGTGATGATACCCTGATCACAATTCAATAGTTTATAACCAATGAGCTCCCACAAATTTATCAAACACGAAATTACCATGTTGTTGTGGATAGCGATTCAATATCATAACATGTTTAAACATATTATCATCAATGCACTACTGAATAGTTCTATATGCATTCATCACAAACAAGATCAGTGTTTCCCATGAAGATGTAATTGGTCTAATGAATCCATTTTTTTCAGCTCCTCCAATTGCACATTCAATTCTCTTAACTCGATTGGTTCCATCCAATAATATGGGAAATATATAAGATTGGTCCCTAGAAGGAGATCAATCATAAAAATCACATCTCATATAGGTGTTATCCTTGATAAGTTTTTTTGAAAGACATATATAAATTTATCGCCCACTGGTGGAACACTGACATCCTAGATATAATACATCGATGCCAATGTACACACTGCCAAATGGTAAATGATTGTTCCCACCACTAGTTTCAACTATCCAGTTGCACCATTCTTTACTACCATCTCTACATTACAGATATTCTCAATTTATTCCTTAGTCATGAAAAATGCTATCCTCCTATAATATGTGATGTAAGATTTCGATATTGTCTTCCATTCCATACCTAGGACTACGTCATATAAATATATCACCAACATCGAGAAGTCCCATTTCAGCTCATCTCCGTCAACTGTTATAACACATACTCTACACACTAAGTCCTGACATTATCATTAACCGAGAGGAATTTTTTGTTTTATCAAAAAGGGAATAATTTAATGTTTTAATAGTAAAATGTCAACAACATAAGTGGAAATTATGGAATGTGATGCACCAATATCAAACAATACTTTTATGAAGTTATTTTTTAAAACAATTATACCTCTAACCATATATGGTCCATCCTGATCATCCACAATCATCTGATATGATCTATACATTTTTTTCATCGCTAGAATATTCTATTTTTTACCTTAGTTAAATTTGACATGATGATGAGTTATAGTATTCCAAGGATCTCCATGTCTAGATATGATCTACAAATAAGAAATAATAGGTTGGCATTGTTCTGTTGAAGAAAATGTTTCGTGAGAAACCTAAAAAATGTCTTTAGGTCCATATATTTGAGAAATGGAAAAAATGCTAATTGTATCCCTTATTGTTGATGATATGGAATGATATTGGTGTTGTTGTCCACTCCAGCATTATGAGGCCAATTGAACCACATTGGTAGTGTCCCTCTTGGCTCTTTGGTCATGGAGGAAGATATACTACTCCAGGTTTCAGATTCGGATTCCCACTCCAACCATGGAAATAGTTATATCTGTTTTTATTTCTCTAAACACTAGATTTTAATCTATTCATAGTAGGTATCATCATATTTCCTCCTCACATTTCCCATGAGATTTCTCACTCAGCCACTACCACTCTATTCATTATCTCAGAATTTCTATTTAAATAGAGAAACAAAATCTTCAATTGAATTTTCTAATTTAGTCATGATTACATAATACATGCATTTAGTGATAAACATGCCACAACTACTGGGGAAAACGTTTTGAATTCATGAATTTTCATTCATACCCTGTGACCAAATTATTATCTGGGTTCAGGATATATAAGTTTTTCTTCCTCTAGATATTGAATAAGTGAGGATATAATTTCTTTTTAAACAAATAAATTAAATCATCCCAAGTAAGTTTGTGATTATATTTAATATATAGAAGTAGATCCCACCATTAGTGTGCAAGATCATGAAGCATATATGTTGGCAGAATAAACATTATCTCCAATGGTGTGCCGATGAACTCGAAGATAGGATTCATCCTACTGAGCCTCACTAACCCCTTATCTAGTTCAGAATCACACTACAAAATTAGTGCATTCTTCATAATGAACTAGATGGAATTATCCACACCTATTGGCTCATCCCTCCGGATCTCCATGTCTAAAAAATGATATTTATTGATGAGGCCATGAACCAGGTCTTTGTTCAACTGTGGATCAATTTCAATCACATTTTATACTCCTTATTCTTGTTGGTTTCTATAATTATTATCGGGTTCCTTTTTCTAAACAAAAAAATAACTCTATAAGTCTCACACTCTAGAAATTAAAGGCATAATATTTTAAATTATATCATATCATCTATCATAATAGTGTTTTCAAAAACATACTTTTCTTTTTCTTACAAATTTTCATAGAATTCATTCTATCTTTTAAAATTCAAAAAACATTCATAATATTCCATGAATCTGCCTTTCAAAATATTTCATTTGAAATCATATTTTAAATTTCTAAAAATTTACACATTTTTCAAAATATTATATATAATTACTCTAAATAAAATACGCAATCCTCAAGAAGGGTCATTCCTAAAATGCATGACATGGCTGTCACATTTGGTAAAACTATGAAAATGAGAATATTTTATCCTATAAATGTCTCCAACGCACTTCTTTACCCAACCCCTTGTTAACAAGAAGTTCATCATAAATGGGTAAGCTATGTCCTTTTATGCTATACATTTAATGTTTTGAGAATCATGTTCATTTTTAATATCACAAATGATGTAATTGTCAAAAACAAATTTCAACTCCAAAAACATAAAATTGAAACTACATGTTAGGAATGTACCGAACATGATGATACCATTTGTAATGACCCCTTATTTATCATTGGATATTGAAAAAAAAATTAATTACATGGCCTCAAACGACATCCCCATGTTGGAAATGGCTTGAAATAAAGGCCGAAGGGTTTCAAATACAAGTGTGGGATGATTTAACTATTAATAATAAGACCATTAACCTAAAAACATAGTATATGATTCATGAACAAATGAAAAGAAACTGAACAAATTCAAATATCTCAAAACCACATCAATGTGAGGAACAATAAAAGACCAAACAATATTCAATGTAAATAGAAGAAGAAATCTAATGACTCTAGGAAGACCAAAAGACACCAATCTCAACATTCCCCATGCTCCAAGATCACCAAATAGCCAAATCATCCTGATGTGGTGCTAATGTTTTTTTGAATCGTTACCTTTACCCTTGTCCCAAAATATAACATCTAAAAAAGCAACAATGATCCAATTCCACGGTGAGTATAAAAAATTGTATAATTTTCCCAAATACTTCTTTACTCAATCCTATTGGATATAAGAGTTTGAATAAATTATATAGAATAGTTTTTATAATATAATTTCTAAAAAACGGTTTATAACTAAATATACCCATGTTTCCAAAACCATTTAAAACCAAAAGCATATAAGTGAAATTGAAACCAACTGTTCTAGGAAGTTATTTTTCTAGAAAAATATAGAAACAAAACATTTCAACCATTTCTCAATAATACATTGACCCACCCAAGCCATTCGACACGTCCACACAACTAAACATGCATGATACGCGATGATTGTTCCATAATCATGAGCGGTTTCACGTCGATCTAAAAATTAATCACATGTTGATTATGTCATGTGTTCCATTTATACATTAGAATATAGAATATGGTCAAATTTTAACCAATCCCCAAAATTAAATATGAACTCACACAATAATATTCCAAAGGTTCTTTCCAAAAAAAATTCTTTTAAAAAAACACCATTTTATTGAAAACTGCTTCCATCAAAACCATTTCAATTCCAATCCCTTTAATCAAAACACCATTTTTATTGAAAAACAAATTTTCTAAAACAATTACTCAATTACAATAAAACCATAGTTTTAAATCAAAATTTTAAATTCATGAAAAAAATAATTTTCAAAACTATTCACCATGATTAGACAATTTCCCAAAAACGATAAATTATCTCTATAGGAAATTTATTTGATAAATTAAAAAAATATTTTACAATAAATTTAATTCAATTAATCAATTAGAAAACAATCCTTCAATTATAGAAATATGATATAATAGTGAATCCAAATACCTCTAATGTTATGGTGAATTGTGGCCATGAAAAAAGAACCCATAAGAAAGCCAGTAAATTCTTCACAGAACCGCCATAGATATCTACTCCTAAAAATCTCAAGGCCAAAAATCAACATAATTAGAATATAAACTGTTATATATACCCATAATTCATGTATATCTGTGAAACCAAATCCCAAGACGAATTATATATAAGTAGATATAAGAAAACAATCCTAAACGATTACATAAATCATGAATCATGGTTGGAAAAACCAAGGGAATTTGTTAGGATTATCCCCAAATTACTTGATAGAGGTTTTACTACAATAAAGGAATAAATTCCAATTTATGGATACTATGGATAAAAAACAACAAAATTAGAGGCAAAAAAATGGGAGATCCAATTTTTTAAGATCTCATATAATCAATGTGCATAGTTTGTTAGCAGTGTTAAATAAATTGTTTGATAACCATGTGTTAGATACAATCTAAAAATACCCTTGGGTGACCCCCTCACATATTCTCCCTAATAGTGCACACACACTTCAGAATCTATCAGCATGAAGTCCAATCTTGAACACTATTTATACTAGGACATCCAAACGAATATGAAATATCATGTACAACCCATTGACCAATCCTTTTTCAACCAATACTCTTTTAAAGATCACCAAACTCTCTAAACATTACCCACTTATACATTATATCCATAAAAACACAGTGACAAGGTTATGTACCAGAAACCAGGGGTAATGAAATTATAATGGATTTAATGTTTTCATATGACGTTTCTAATTTTGGTATGCTTATGGATCGATATATTTGGAAGTAAATTATAACCAAAAAATGAATTTAATATAATAACACCACTCATTTTAATTTTTGAACATCCTCTTTTATAAGGAGATGTTATTCTTATCATTTTCATTTCACAAGAATGGTGATAAATAATGATTAAAAGATTTATATTATATTTATGAAATAGTAATGATTCTGTAAATGTTATTTTTATTTTCCATTTGTTCATTCAACAAATATAAATGACAATTCATTACTCATTTATACATATGGTCTCCAATCACCAAGATGTTATGTAATTAATTTTACACCAGCACATCTTTTATATTGAAATTAAATAATATAAAAATTTAAAATAAGATAATTATGAAATTATTATCAATTTTTATTTGAAAAAATATTAATTTTTTCGAAAAAAAATAAACATAAAACTGAAACATATATGGAATATATACAATTATTTTTCTTAATGATTTTTTTGTGGATGAAATAGTTAATAAAAAGGGTAATGTAAAATTAAAATAGATGTATATATATATATATATATATTTATGGGTTTATTTTGATATTAAATCAATATTTGATACTAAATTGAATTGAATGTATTCAAACTAGTTTCGTACTTGAGGTAGTGATTTATTCTACAATTTCATTTTTATTCAATATTTTATATTTTTAAATTTTATTTGGATTAAATTTAAAAATAATTAAATTTTAAAATAGATTATTTATATTTTTTCATATTTATCAGTGATGTTTACTTGTAATCTATAATATGTACACTAAATTGTAAATAGACCACATATTTAATTCATTTATTAAAATGTACCATTATTTGTGCTTTTCTTCTGGAATCATTCTCTTCAATATCCTTGATCAATAAAGGGTTCTCAAAGAATATATTTTATGTTGTTATAATTTTTATTTTCTTCATTTAAAAATATATTTTTCAATATTTATATTTTTTATAATTTAATCGTCTAGTCATATTGAAAATGAAGTACTTTTGATCTTACAAAAAAATGGAAGTATATTTTTAGTTCAAGTTGACAGAATGAATATAAATTATAAATAACATAAATATATTTTTAATAATAATTTATATGTTTCAATGACTATTTACAAGAAATTAATTTTATCACAATTATGAAAATTTTTATATTCAATGATTCCAAAAAAATCAATATACACCCACATTTTAATAAAGTTTGAAGAATTAATATTTAATTGTTTTTTCCATCAATGTAGAAATACATTGATTGTTATTATGATTCATTGGGGTTATAATATATTACAAAATCCATGTTATTTGTCATGATATATTATGAATAATTAATGATGAAATGTTTTTTCAGTCCTTTTTTACACAGTTTATGATATGATATAATGATACAAATCCACCTAGAAGTATATGCTCCTGACCATATATTAAAAATAAAATAAAAATAAATAATTTAACATATTAGGTCAAACAAAATTTACTAAAATATTCAAAAAATATAAAACTTATACATTATTATCATAATATAACAAATATGTTTCATAATCATCACCATAATAATAATCAGTTTTATTCATTAACAGGTAGATGTGTTGATTGAATATAGTCTGAAAAAGTTATTTGTTTATTTTGTTCATTATAGTTAGCTTATATTTTTATTCCTTGGTGGATTATATTGTATTATTATTCCTTATAAGGATGTAATAGTCCATCCAAGGACTTTTTATTGATCACATATGAGTGAATCCCTCAATGTCAATAACTATTTTCAGGTAATATCATCCCTATAAAAAGAATGGATTCAGATAAACATAGACTTATATGGATTTTTTTATCCTTTTCCTTTTCACATTTAGGTATTTCTCCCTACCTACTATAATATCTTGAAGAGTTAAAAAATTATAAAATCAGTGATATAATACATTATTCATCTAAATATTAGGTTTCTTCAAGTCCATTACATATGAAGTATTTGATGAAAAATATGTTTCCAATATAGGAACTATATAATAAGAGGTAATGATTTTTAATATAATTTTCATGTTACCTTTGTGGCTAACATATTCAAATTTTTTTATTTTTTGAGATTATTGTTTTGAACAATGATTTTTTTCATAAAATTTATATAAAATATAATTGAATTTAATTCTCATAAACACTATCATTTTTATTATAACCATGTTAATTTCTAACATCCTATATTTTTTGAATGAAACTATATGTTCAATAGAATACATGGTATGATATATCAAGATTAAACAAACAACTAAATAATATTATTTAAATTTCACCCTTATAAACATGACATTGGAATAGTAAAAATAAATTATATCATACTAATTTTGAAAAAAACAATTTACACATGGTCAAATAATGATTCATTGTTTACAAAATATATTATAAATTGAAATAAAACCAACTAAATATAAAGGACATATTTTTTTTAAAACCACTTTAAAAATAATATAATTGAGTTTATAAAATATTATCACTATTTATGGATTTTTATTTAATTAAAAATATGAGTTTTATATTCAATTTAATGTTTTAAATCCACTTAATGTGATTTCTGGATATGGTATGAGAATAACATCATTTTTTAGATAAAATGTGTAATTTCAATGAAAAAATATAGTTTTACTACATTTAATGGAGATTCCTTTTTAAATTTTTTTTATTGATAATTTCATATATTCTAATTGACATATTGTACATTTTATTTAGAATTGGGATTTTAAAATTTACCATGGTTGAATATATTTTTAATTTTTATGTAGAAATTCATATTTTAATGAATAATGAAATATACTAAATTTTAATTTAAAATATAAATTTCACCTAACTTATTTATATAATAAGATTATATTTTTAAATGATTTTAAAATTTATTTTAATTTATTTTTATTAATTAAATAATATTTTTTTCATTTGAATTAAATTCACATTGAATTTGGAACTCGATAGATGTCAATATTTTGATGGTTTTTATTTCTTAAAAACCCACATTCTATTCTTGACAATGAGAATTAATATTAAATTAAGTAATAGAACATCTGTGTTTTAAATTTAGACAAATGGATTCCATTTTTTGAATCATATTATTAAATTATATAAAAAGGTACCTTTTATATTTAGACATTATGAATTGTACCATCATCAATTATTTTTATTTACCACAGATAAAGGTTAAATTATTTAAATAAGGATACTAATAAGATTAAAATTATAAAAAACTACCATATCACATGTAATAATATTATTGGATGAGTCAAGGGAGACTATAAAAAAACATAGTCCAATCTTTTGGATATTGGGGTCCACATTGGTGTAAAAATGACATGTTATACATTTTAATTTAATGTAACAAGAAATATAACATAATCATATATATTTTCACTAAAACACTTTTATGGTACGGTAATATAATCGATATATTTTACTATAAATAGTCATTATAGGGAAAAAAATTAATGTGGAATTTAATTTAATTTTTAATTTTTTTACATTATGTAAATAAACTTACTTATGACACAATGGTGATGTTTTTTTACCTTTTTAATGAATCATTAAAATAAATGATATTATAAATATTAAAATAAATGTAATTTGAAAATATTGGTTCTATAATGAAATTTAAAAATTATTAAAAGAATTTATATTTGAGTTAATGTAGTTTATTCTAATAAATAATTATATTATATCATTAACCAAAATAAATTACTAAATAGTGTAAAAAATATAATAAATGAGTTTTAAAACAAATACTAATTTATTAACTCATATAATGGTCATAAAAATACAATATTTTTTCCAAATTACTTATAAACATTAAAAATGTCATTAATGACTCATTAGTGGTTATTTTATCATTTTCATGAAAATATATTGACCCTATAGTGTAAAAATACAAGAAAACATGGTAAGAGTTAGTTTATTTAATGAAGGGTTATTACCAAACTATAAGGACAAATATGGGAACTAAACATGTGTGAAACCTATTTGGTGATTAGATTTAGAACAATAATAATTTTGTCTTCAAAGTATATAACTTTTTAGTTATTATAATTCAATGATCAAGTGATAAAAATATAATATTTCATGACTTTTCTAATGTGGCCCTCCTCCCTATTATAAATGCGCACCACCTCTAACGAATTACAAAAACCATTCATCAAATTTTTATGCTAAAATCAATTCTAAAATAATGTCCCAACATCCTTCAGTTCCTAATATAGTCCTTAACATGGGAACAAATAAATTTAGATTGCAGTTTGGCTGTAATCAAAAAAGAGTTACCTAATTTGGAGGTTACCTCTTCTCTCAATCTCTTTTAATTTTTTTCCCTTCTCCACCCCATTAATATACATTATTCCATTATTTTACAAAAATAATTGTATACAAAATATAATATGATGTTTTTATGATAATATTTCTATGTAAACTTACACATAAAGATTTTTAATGGATACATGACTTATTGTTTCTTTGATCTGTGACCTACGACATCATGAAAATATGACTCTTTGATTTTATCATAGAACCTTTCATGGTGGTAATTATGATGGAAGTGTATTTATATATTAAATTTATGATATTTATATTTTTTCTATAATTGTATTATTTTTTTAAAACATACATTTATTCTTTCATAATGTGCAAATATGATAATTTCATTTGAGGATGGGTGGACTACTACAAGCATAAAGTGATATGAATGATCCATGACATACCTAGAACGTATAAAGGAAGGATTTAATGAAATTATATATCATATATAACATATATATTTGATACTTAAATTATTATATACCTATTTATAATTTAGTTTTCATTCCATTAATTTGACAAATATATGAAAGTGGAGTTCATTCGTACATACGGCCTTCCATCTCCATGAATGGTGCATTTCACTTCTTATCTCCATAGATTATTTACTATATCAAATACAAATATAAAATATATATTTTATATTTACATTATTTATCATATTACAGAGATGATATACTTTTTACCACATTGACAAGTTATATCTAAATAAGTGCATTTTCGAATTCGGTGCCGAATATCAAAAAAATGACTGATATGAACATGAATAATTATTTAATTTTTTTAAATGGTAACAAGTGATATAAAATAAATAATAAAAATTAAAATTGTCCTTATGTATGTATAAATTAACCTATTTTTTTTAATCACGAACATAATGATTGTACATGACTAGTCATACTCGATGTACGAGAAAAAATAACACACTATTGATTTACTAAGTTAAATATACATTTAATTTGATTTTTTCCTTGAATATGTTTGAATGAAATAATTATGTATGACACTAAATATATACATATATTCAGTTTATTTTTATTTTCACACATATTAATTTCATTAATTTATCATTAATATAATGATATGATCTTTTTAAGCGACTTTGTCTTAATCTCTTTTCATTAAATAATATTTTGAAATTATAAAAATCATTATTTTATAATGTGTATAATTGTACCATTTTAATATAAATTTATCTAATGGTTTTCCAAATTAATCATCTTCTATGAATTGTTTTCTAAATAACACAATGGATAGTTTTTTAACATCTGCGAGGACAATGTCCTTTTTCGATGTAGTGGCCATTATTTGGTATTTGGCTTCATCTATAGGTAGTATTTTAAAAAAATAAAATGTAAATACCATATTACATTTTTAGGTATTTTGTTATTAAATCACGTTTGGATAATGTATTTATTATGTTAATATCATGAAATGATCTATTGTGATTTCAATGTGGAAATTTTATTTTTTTTTCATTATGGTTGTTTTATATGTAATAATTATGCTATTTTTCTTGGGAATTATCAATATAAATGGGTCATTCCATGATAAACGTATGGTTGGTGAGATCGTGTTGGATCTACAATACATTGGGTAATGTGACATAGGTAAACAATAATAATTCCCCTATTAGATTTAGGAAATATATTGTGATGTGTTTTTTAACATGTAAACATAAAGGTTAATCCCTATGTAGCTATGAAATCTACAATATAAGTATGATGTTTTTGTCACAGGTTACCTATGTGTTGTGGGATATGTATAAATATTTGTTGAAATATTAAATTACATGATGTAATCAATGTAGTTTTTTTATGGGTGGAAATTATGATTTTTATAAAATGATTTCATGGGTTTTTAATATACATGGTCTAAATGTATTATTACTTATTTTATACTCCTTATTATATATTTCTATTCTCATAAAATGTTTATGATTTTTTTTACATTGGATTAGGATGTGTTTGAGAAATCAAAATCTCAATAATATTTTATGAAGAAAATTAAATCATCTTTTTTAAAGGGGATTGTTTTGGTGGAAAAATTGGGTACTCATTGTAACTGTACACATGTAATGCCTAGATCTATTATGTAATTGTTAAGTACTAATTCTAAAAAAAATACATCAGAAAAGATTCATAATGTGCATTATTATCATAACTCAATATTCTATATTTTTAAGATAGGGACTTATTGTAACACCCTGAGATTTTACGAAAAATATTCTTTTTAATTTCATTAATGTATTGTGTTGTACACTACCAGGAGCATGCACAACATGCATTCTTGATATGCCTTGCATTACACGCAATCACCATCTTCCTCGATAGCATGTGTAGTACGCAATTCCGAGATTCACTAAACGAGATATTATTATAATATTATTATGAACTAGCCGTTATGAATAGTAATAATTTTTTTTTTGAAATTTTGTAAATTTTATTTTTCAAAATGGAATTCATTTTTGGATTCGTAATATCGAAATTAGCTTAGGGTAAAATTTTGGTACGTTTCAGATAACTTTCATATTCTGATAAATAGTGAAATTTACGAAATTTTAATTAAAAACAACTTCTTTAATCGAAATAATTAATATAGACAAATTATTAATATGAGTGGTTTTAAAGTATATTTAAAATATATTTTTACAATTTAATAAAATGTTGGTCGTTGGATATAATTTCACATTTTAACCATACATAAACAAGTGTCAATCTTTTGATAGTTATTATCTCTTAAGAACACGCTATTTTTTTGACGACAGGAATTAATTTTTAAATTAATTAATGCAACTAATATGTTTTGAATTTGGTAAAATAGACATCATTTTTGAGTTCATTATATCAAATATATCTTAGGCCTAATTTTTGGTATTTTTATGGAAACTTTCTTTTTTTGATGAATAGTGAAACCACTAAGTGGTAGTTAAAAAATGAATTTTTCAAAAAACATAATTTTACCGCTTCTATGAGTGAAATTTTCAAAAATCCGAGAGACATGGTTTATGTCAGTAAGTAAAATGTGGTTCAATGAGATGAAAATTATTTTTGGTGAATAATAACTTTTTACTTTTTTTCCACGGTTAAAAGTAAATAGGGTAATTAAGGGTTAAAATGATATTATTATTGCCCTAACACATGTCGTAATTCTATTGGATAAGTGTAATTCGACCAAAAACAATCATAAGAATAAAATATGACCATTTAGGCCCACTTGGATTAGATGAGGACATTTATTATTAATTTATTTAAAGAATGCTTAAAATAGTTAAAACCATATTTTAATAAGTATATCATTTTTAATATAGGTTTATACATAGGATAAATGAGACTATAAATATTAATTAGAAAGCTGAAAAGCTTTCATACATAATGGTATTTTATTTTTAATTTTTAGTCATTAAATAATTTAATGTATTTATGACACAACGATGATGTTGTAATTATCTTATTAATGAAATATTGACATAATTGATGTTAT
Source organism: Viscum album (assembly GCA_963277665.1). NCBI lineage: Eukaryota > Viridiplantae > Streptophyta > Magnoliopsida > Santalales > Viscaceae > Viscum > Viscum album. Next base: position 345,283,141 of record OY728166.1, on the reverse strand, counting down.
AAATACAAAAATAAATGTAATTTGAGACTTTTTATGAATTCCACTAATTTTCTAGGTTAATATCACATGTTAGTATTTATTTAATTAACATTGACCGAACTAATCACTCTGTTATGAGTTTCACAAAAATCAATTACTAAATAGTATCAAAATTGACATAAAATAGTTTTTAAACAAATATTATATTATTAATTGTTATTTTATTCCTAAAAATCTATGGATCAGACAAATGACTTAGATAATATTATATATATTAATAATATACAACTTTGGGTACGTTTGGCTTGTTATTGTAGGTTTATTAACCTTATAGTATAAGAACAAAATAAGACACGGTAAAAGTAAAATTATTTAACATAATGTCAAATCTAAATGATATGGTAAAAATAGAAACTTAAACATGTCTAAATTCTACTGGATGAGATGATTTCGACCCATACCCACCTTATCATCGAAATAAATCAAATTGGTGCTATTTAAAAACGAATTTGGCTTTATAATAAAATAATATTTTTTGTTATTCCAAAGGTGCCCCTCTCCTCCCTTATAAAAGGGCACCTCCTCCCTCTCTTCCTCACACCACATTGAGACTTCATGCTCGGCCAACCCCTGCCAAATTCTCTTCTCCACTTCCCTTGAAAAATCCTAGAGGTCCTGGTCTTCTTCAAAGACAAATTTTAGTACCCTATGTGGAGGACTCAAAGAGGCGTTTCAATGAAGTGGTAATGTCTGTTACCGATTCTTTCAACTTTATTTATTCTTCCACATCTTCTTATTAGGTTGTTTCGTTATGAATTAATATCATCAGTATCAATAATATACTGATATGTTTTTATATGTATGAAACAACTTTATTTCACCATATATCCTTCCTACGGAAAACGAAATCACTGCGCGTGCGTACGTACGGAATACCGTCTCCACGCTGTGGTGTAATCTATTTTCCACCACCATCTTACATGGATGGGTATAATGGTGTAAATAATTACTATATATGATTATTTTAAAGTGATATTTATTCATAAATAGTATACATACACTCCAATACAATCTCACAGTCATGAGAATGATATCATCGCTCGTGCGTACGTACGGACTATCGTCTCCACAACGCAATGAGATTCATTCTCCACGTTAACCATTCATGAATAATTATAAAGTATATATAATAAGTAATCATTAAAATATATGGCATAATAATGATACTGGATTTATGTGTATATATATGTATGTCATCTACTTAATTCCATTCAACTCAATAAGGAAACAAAAACAGCATTCATGCGTACATACGACCTACCATCTCCCTGAATGGTGTATTTCTATCCATTTATTGATCTAGTATATATTTTTATATTCAGAATATATACTGTATATAAATCATGTTTTATATTCTAGAATTAAGTAATCATGATCTATGTAATCATATTAATAATTACAATTCAAAACACTGACGAAAAATGAAACGATTTTACCCAAAACGCTCTTTAACATGGAATTTACAAATGAACGGGTAAAATAAAGTCAAAAGTGAACCATATACGGTACCATAGAAATAAGTATTATTTTGGAATAAGTCAATAACATTATTTAAATCATTATACATGAGTTTCGGACACTTACGAAGAAAATCGGACCTAAGGTAAGGGATAATTGTGCAAATCACATTTTTATCCGAAATTGCTTATTCGTAAGTATTGACTAGGGATATTGCTATCATCCATGTCCATGTTTTATAAAAGTGTATTCATGTATTTATAATGTCCTTTTTAGTGTTTTTGACTTTTACCCCATGGTATGGAAGGAATATTTCTTTTATTTACCCTATAAGGTACTTTTTGACTTTTCCAACAAAAGTATGAGAAGATTGTTTTTTAACTTATACGGCATGATAATATTTTTATGGTTTTATAAAGCCTCATTTTCATGAAGCTTCTTCCAAAATATTTCGTTAATATTTTCAACAAATTCCTTTTATTTTAAAATTAAATATCATTTTGTGAAAAGAAAATGATTTTCATGATGAAAGGATATTTTCCTTAATAGTTCATTTCAAGTGCTTTATCAAAACCATTTTCCATCTAAGATGAAATTATTTCATATGTGTATGTTTCAAGTATCATGTCTCTATGATTTACATGGTTTCACTTTTCTAATTATGAAATGATATCCATTTCTTTTATATGGATTATGTGATGACAGGATGATGTTTATGAATCCCATTTTATTCATTGGGTTATTATGAATGATGTATGTTTATTTTGTGGTACAAGTAAGAATGATTTCATTATGAGATGGGTGGGACCTATATCTCCCTCCAATGCATTGGGTAAAGATTTTATATCACATGATATAGACATGGCTGGAACGGTATGTTAATCTGGTTCAGTGTTACAGGAATGAAACGAGGAGTGAACTCGATTCAGAAAGGGACATTCTCTACCAAGATGGTCTTGGCAGCAAAGCCTTGGCTACTATGGAAATCATGACATGTGCTGAATGGTTTCCACAATTACATGTTTTATTCCCATGATATTTTATCATTCTTAATGTTTCTTTATAATCTATGCCTTACGTACTTCCATGTTTTATGTCATTGCTCAAGCTTTTGATGTTTAAACATTATGTTCATGTTTTTAAGTTCAAATGTATATGGTATGTTTTGTTTTATCCATGCTTACCCTTACTGAGAATTTGAGCTCACCCTTTTTATGGTTTCTTTTCCCCAGGACATAAAGAAATGATTTAGGTAAGAAAAAAAGGGAAGATCTTTATGGGAGATGTGGAAGATCATTCACCATGATTATAAGATTATGTTCCAAGTTTCCAAAGACACTAAACTATTACGGTCCTTGTGTGTGTGTTTTTGTTATGTACTAAGTATTCCGCAAAAGTAATGTAATATCCATGTACGCCAAGATTCAAGTCTCTACAGTTGGTATCAGAGGCAAAGGAGGTAGGAATGTATCCGATCCTTGAGAACTCTCACATGTGAGCGTTGGAGGAAGCATGGCTCTTCACCCTAGGGCTTCATGAGGAAATGGCTACCACTGGTGATGGTGGTGTGCCCCGCCCAGGAGGTGTAGCCGCCCATGGAGTGCCCTGATAGTTATCAATTATAGTCCACTCGAAGTAATTCCAGACCGCTACAGTTGGTATCAGTGGAAAGGTTTAGTAATCCTTTGGAAACTAGGATGAGAAAACGTTAGTGAGATCCCTAGAGATATTTCTAAGGTATGTCTAGGGATGTCCCTAAGGTTAAATATAAGTATAGGTTATATACCTAGAATTATGGTAACAATATTAGATTAAACCTACGATGTTAGATATTGATGTTACTCCCCCTTTATTATGATTTTTACCTCTCACACTATTCTTTTTGGGTTTTAGAAAATGGCTGGAAACATGAAGATTCATGATAATGGAGGATATGACAGAAAAAGGAATGATAGTCTTCATGAGAAACCAAATGAAACGGGATTTGGAAGTCCAAACATCTTTATTATGCCTAATCAGACATCTCATAATATGATCAATAATCTCAACTTTGGTAAGTTTCTTGACTCGACTAATAAGAGAAAGATGGAGTTTCATGATGATCATAGAGGAATGAAAGATCAATTTCCCTCATGTAAATCATATGGGAAGAGGCATCAAGGAGAATGTTTCAATGTAACTGGAAGATGCTTTGCGTGTGGAAAAGAAGGACACAAAGCCAGTAAATGGAAAGGAAAATGTTTAGTTAACACCAGGGGTGAGGATAATGGTATTTCTATGACATCAACAATGGTTAAATGTTTTAAATGTGGAATGTACGGGCATTATGCAAACCAATTCCCTAAGGGAAAGTCTCATGAAGAGAATCAGTATGGTCGTATAGGTAGTATTTATGTTAATGATGATGAAGAGACTACAAATGATATGTGAGTTGAAATAATTTTTGAAGCTCGATCAATGGTTTAAGAAGGTAGTTGAATGATTACATGTTTATCAAGTGTAATGTTGTATAAGTAATCTCATGGTACTATAGAATAAAGAGACATCTAAGGATTGTTACACTATTGTCTTTCCTTAAGTTTTGAAAGTGTAAGATGAATGGTACCAGTAACCATGAAAGTTTATTCAGATATTTTTGGAAAGTAGATGATATGCGCCTAATGAAGGGATAAGGATAAAATTTAATGTTTGATAGTATTCATGATCTCATGAATGATATAAGGAAATAGTTATATCATGGTTTGAGTATATATAATCTTGGGGTTTTGGTATGTGGAATGAGTTAACTTCTGACAGCACTCTTGTTTTCAATAAGGTTCAATGGGTATTCATTTTTTCAAGAGAATACATTATTAAGGCCTTAGAAAATTTGGAATGTGATCAACAAGAAATATCTTATGATATATGGGGATCAACGATGGTATTAACATGCTTGTTATATTAAATCTCTGGTAATTGTTTTCACTATAATATGACAATGGACTGCAATATTATGGATAAGCCTGAAAATTGGAATTGAATATGTTGGACATAAGTTAGTATTGTTTAAGGATAGAACCTTTTTCGATATTATTTATGGGATGTTATAGTAATGTAGTTTTAGAAAAAGGACAACCTGTAGGATGGGCGACAACCCATCGCGTCGGACAAGGCTGTGGGAATCGAACCCACAACCGAAGTGCGACTGGCATTTATCGCCTACCACTGGCCTATAGGAAGTCCCTGTTTAGTAGATACTAGTTTTATTATATTAAGCTGTATGATATATGAAGTATAAGTCCATTTTAGGAACCATATATGATTAGTCTCACTATAGATGGACTAATGTATTTTTTGATAACTTTTCAAACCATTTGTTTGAGACAGATGGAATGTCCCATCATTATATCACATGATCTGCTAACACATCATGAATGAAAAAGTCAACTTCATTTATTTTAGAGATAAAGTGGAAATTGTCCAAATAACGACCAATGGTGAGACTATACCAAAATCACGAAAGTATTTCTTCTAATTCCAATTTCATCAACTTTAGGGAAATGATCTTGAAAACCAAAAATGTTGTCCTATTGATCTTATATCTGATGAATCCGATGGTACCATAGATCATCAAAAATTTATGACTTTGTGATTTCTGGCTTTTCCATATCCATTTTCTCTACCACTCTCCATCAGAGCATGATGGTTAGATTTCTCTTCCATATCCATATATTCACCTATGTGGAAACCCAGTAATTAGTTTATTTGAGTAACCGTTACATTTCATACTTTTGTTTTTAAAGATTGGTTTTGGAATTCATTTTTACTCTGTGGGATTCTATTAAAGAGACTTTCTAGTAGTAAACCATTTATAACACCGACGAATTTTGAGGGCGAAATTCATTTTAAGGGGGGTAGAATGTAACACCCCGAGATTTTATGAAAAATATTCTTTTTAATTTCATTAGTGTCTTGTGTTGTACACTACCAAGAGCTTTCACAACATTCATCCTTTACTTTCCTTTCATTACACGCATTCACGATCTTCCTCGATAGGGTGTGTAGTACGCAATACTGAGTTTCACTAAATGAGATATTATTATAATATTATTATGAGCTAGCCGTTATGAATAGTAATAACCAATTTTTGAAATTTTGTAAATTTTATTTTTCAAAATGGACTTCAGTTTTGGATTTGGAATATTGAAATTAGCTTAGGGTGAAATTTTGGTACTTTTTGGATAACTTTCATATTCTGATGAATAGTGAAAATTACTAAATTTTAATTAAAAACAACTTTTTTAATCTAAATAATTAATAGAGATAAATTTTTAATTTGAGTGGTTTTAAAGTATATTTAGAATATATTTTTACAATTTAATACAATTTTGGTCATTGTATGTAATTTCACATTTAAAGCAGACATAAACAAGTGTCAATCTTTTGATAGTTATTATCTCTTAAGAACCCTCTATTTGATTTGACGACAGGAATTAATTTTTAAATTAATTAATGCAACTGATATGTTTTGAATTTAGTAAAATAGACATCAATTTTGAGTTCATAATATCTAATATAGCTTAGGCCTAATTTTTGGTATTTTTCTAGAAACATTCATTTTTTGATGAATAGTGAAACCACTAAGTGGTAGTTAAAAAAATGAATTTTTCATAAAACATAATTTTACCACTTCTGTGAGTGGAATTTCAAAAAATCCGAGAGACATGGTTTATGTCAGTAAGTAAAATGTTGTTCAATGAGATAAAAATAATTTTTGGTGAATAGTAACTTTTTACTTTTTTTTCCACGGTTAAAAGTAAATAGGGTAATTAAGGGTAAAAATGATATTATTATTACCCTAACACATGTCCTAATTCTCTTGGACAAGTGTAATTTTACCAAAAACAACCTTAGGAATAAAATATGACCATTTAGGCCCACTTGGATTAGATTAGGACATTTATTATTAATTTATTTAAAGAAGGGTTAAAATAGTTAAAATCAAAGTTCAATAAGTATGTCATTTTTAATAGAGAGTTATACATAAGATAAATTCAACTATAAATATTCATTAAAACGCTAAAACGATTTCCTACATAATGGTATTTTATTTGTAATTTTTAGACATTAAATAATTTAATTTATTTATGACACAACGATGATGCAGTAATTATATTATTAATGAAATATTGACATAATTGATGTTATAAATACCAAAATAAATTAAATTTGAGACTTTTTATGAATTACACTAATTTTATAGTTTAATATGACATGTTATTATTTATTTAATAAACTTTTTTCGAACTAATCACTCAGTTAAAATTTTCACAAAAATGAATTACAAAATTGTGTCAACATTGACATAAAATAGTTTTTAAAATAATACTATATTATTAATTGTTATTTTATTCCTAAAAATCTAAGGATCAGCCAAATGTCATAGATAAGATTATATATATTAATAATATACAACATGGTGTTCGTTTGTCTTATTATAGTATATTTATTAACCTTATAGTATAAGAACACATCAAGACGCGGTAAAAGTAAAATTATTTAACTTAATGTCAAATCTAAATGATAAGGTTAAAATAGGAACCTAAACTTGTATAAATTCTATTTTATGAGAGTATTTCTACCAATACCGACATTATATTCGAAATAATTCAATTTGGAGCTATTTAAAACCGAATTGGGCTTTATAGTAAAATAATATTTTTAGTTATTCCAAAGGTTCCCCTCTCCTCCCTTATAAAAGGGCACCTCCTCCCTATCTTCCTCATACCACATTGAGCCTTCAAGCTCAGCCAACTGCTGCCAAATTATCTTCTACACTTCCCTAGAAACATCCTAAAGGTCCTGTTCTTCTTCAATGACCAATTTTTGTACCCTATGTGGAGGACTCAAAGAGGCATTTCAAAGAAGAGGTAATGACCGTTACCGATTCTTTCAACTTTATTTATTCATACACTTCTTCTTATTAGGGTTTTTCAATATGAAGTAATAACATAAGTATCACTCATATACTGATATGTTATTATAAGTATGAAAAAACCCTATTTCACGGTCTATCCATCCTATGGAAAACGAAATCACCGCGCGTGCGTACGTACGGAATACCGTCTCCACGCCGTGGTGTAATCTATTTTCCACCACCACCTTACTTGGATGGGTATAATGGTGTACATAATAACTATATATGATTATTGTAAAGTGATATTGATTATGAAATAGTATACATACAATCCAATACAATCCCACAATCATGAGAATGATATCATCGCTCGTGCGTACGTACAGACTACCGTCTCCACGACGCGATGAGATTCATTCTCCACGTTAATGATTCATGAATGATTATAAAGTATATATAATAAGTAATCATGGAATATATGGAATAATAATGATACTAGATTTATGTGTATATATATGTATGTCATCTAATTAATTCCATTTAACTCAATAAGGAAACGAAAACAGCATTCATGCATACGTACGACCTGCCATCTCCATGAACGGTGTAGTTCTTTCCATTTGTTGATCTATTATACATATGTATATTATGAATATATATTATATATAAATAATTTTTTATATTCTGGAATTACGTAATCATTATCTAAGTAATCATATGAATAATTACAAGTCAAAACACAGACGACAAATGAAACGATTTTACCCAAAACGCTCTTTAACATGGAATTTACAAAAGAACGGGTAAAATAAAGTAATAAGTGAACCATATACGGTAACATAGAAATAAGTATGATTCTGGAATAAGTCAATAACATTATTTAAATCATTATACATGAGTTTCGGACACTTACGAAGTAAATCGGACCTAATGTAAGGGATAATTGTGCAAATCTCATTTTTATCCGAAATTGCTTATTTGTATGTATTGACTAGGGATATTGCTATCATCCATGTACATGTTTTATATAAGTGTATTCATGTATTTATAATGTCCTTTTTAGTGTTTTTGACTTTTACCCCATGGTATGGAAGGAATATTTCTTTTATTTACCCTATAAGGTACTTTTTGACTTTTCCGACAAAAGTATGAGAAGAATGTTTTTTAACATATATGACATGATAGTATTTTTACGATTTTATAAAGCCTTATTTTCATGAAGCTTCCTCCAAAATATTTCATTAATATTTTCAACAAATTCCTTTTATTTTAAAATTAAATAGCATTTTGTGAAAAGAAAATGATTTTCATGATGAAAGGATATTTTACTTAATAATTCATTTCAAGTGCTTTATCAAAACCATTTTTCATCTAAGATGAAATTATTTCATATGTGTATGTTTCAAGTATTATGTATCTATGATTTACATGGTTTCACATTTCTTATTATGAAATGATATCTATTTCTTTTATATGGATTATGTGATGATGGGATGATGTTTATGAAACCCATTTTATTTATTGGGTTATTATGAATGATGTATGTCTATTTTGTGGCACAAGTAAGAATGATTTCATTAGGATATGGGTGGGACCTATATCTCCCTCCAATGCATTGAGTAATGATATTATATAACATGAGATAAACATGGCTGGAATGGTATGTTAATCCGGTTCAGTGTTACAGGACTGAAACGAGGAGTGAACTCGATTCAAAAAGGGACTTTGTCCACTAAGATGGTCTTTGCAGCAATGCCTTGGCTACTATGGAAATCATGACATGTGTTGAATGGTTTCCACATTTACATAATTTATTCCCATGCTATTTTATCATTCTAAATGTTTCTTTATGATCTATGCCTTACATACTTCCATGTTTTATGTCATTGCTCAAGCTTTTGATGTTTAAACATTATGTTCATGTTTTTAAGTTCAAATGTATATGGTATGTTTTCTTTTATCCATGCTTCCCCTTACTGAGAATTTGAGCTCAACCTTTTTATGTTTTCTTTTCCCAAAGACATAAAGAAAGGTTTTAGGTAAGAAAAAAAGGGAAGATCTTTATGGGAGATGTTGAAGATCTTTCACCACGATTAGAAGATTACGGTCCATGTTTTCAAAGACACTAAACTATTACGGTCCTTGTGTGTGTGTTTTTGTTATATACTAGTATTCGACAAAAGTAATGTAATTTCCATGTATGTCATGCTTTGGGACTCTACACTTATAGTTGGTATCATGGGTTGGTTTAGATGACATTGGAGATTATGATGTCTTCATTAGAGTAAGGGATATAAACATCATATTATAATTTTATGGTATACCATAAGTTCAATGTATTTTTACCACATTTTCATGATTTATGTTCTGAAATTTTAATATGACTGATGTTATTCTATGAGGTATTCTTTTTTTAGATATTATGGGATCAAAAGGAATATAAAAATATATATTTACCAATTCCTAATTCCATACCAATTGATGGTGAGTAAACTAGAAGTAAACTATGAATGGTATTCATTATTTTTTATCTTATGATTTTTAATTATTGAATCATTTAATATGATTCATGTTTTTTATAGGAATTATATATCATGAAATAATATTGAAAATCATGGTTAAATGATCAATAGGATACAGAATTATTATAAAGTAATTCAATCTATAAGATAGATTATAGTATGATGAATGTTTAAATGAATTAATTCCCTTTTTGATGATGGGATTACATTTGACTATTTTTTCTATTATGGTTAACACTTAATTTTGTAACGTGAAAAAGTTATTTGAGGAATAATTATCCTTTATTTTATAGAAATAATTATAATGAAACTTTTTTGTTTATATGATCCGTTATTTTGATGTAATTATGGGTTATTACATTTGTGATGGAAAATGAATGGCATGGGATAAACATTGAAGATAAAATATATTATTTTTATTTTGAGTATTTTATCTTTTTTTATGGTATGTCATATGAATTATTGATTTTTTTGAAAAACTAAAACATGCAGACCTTGTGAGAACCCATCACGTCAGACAAGGTTATGGGAATCAAACTGACAACCGATGTGCGACTAGGATTTACCGCCAACCATTGGCCTGCATGATGTACCTGGTAAGTATGAATTATTATTTTCAGTTCAATAATTTTATTGATTAAAAATATATTGATTTTGGGAACTTATTTTTTATCAAATCGATATCCTTAGTATAGTAAATTGATTTAGTTTTTATATGATCAATGTTATTTTAGAATACATTCACTATTATGAGAACACTATATGCCTTAGGAAAATCTAATACAATATGATTTCATTTTAGTAGTAAGGTATGTCTTTTATTTTTGAATAATCTATGTTTTTGGGTGGACTTATGAAATTTTTGTTTATTTATGGAAATAATTATCATATCGTGAATAGTATGTGATTAGATAAATTACTTTTTAGTATGTGACATTAAGAGTACTATATGTTATTTGGAGATAAACTTTAAGAACTATTATCTATGATTATGTGATAATTTATTTTTAATTATGTGTTTTAGTCCTTGTTTTGATTATTTTGTTGAAATTTATGAACATTTGTTTATTAAATGGTATGTGTAGAACATGGGTATTATTGATGATGTTTGGATATTAAAAGTAATCATTAACCTTATTAATGATTTTTATTTTAGGGAGATTATCTGATATTGTACTACCCATTTTGGTTTTGGTTATTTTCTAAAAAAATTGAATTATATTGTTTTTCTTTTGTCGATTTTTTGATTTCCTTAGAGTTAATTCTAGTGATTTAAGAGTGACCAAGTCATTATTAATACTCATCAATTTGGGAAAATATCTGTTTGTGGATGAATTCAATTAATGGATGAAACTCTTTTTGTTTTGATAGAATATATACTTATTTATTTATTTTACGGAGTAAATAATTCTTAAACATTATGATGTGAATCTTATATCAAAAAATCTTTTCAATTTAAATTTTCCCACTATGTAATAAATGATTGTTTCACCCATCACATGTTTCTAGTTTTCTAGTTGTTCAAATTATTGTCATCATGTTTTCTATAATTCTCCACTAGAACCTGAAACATTGTTTTTCATCAATATCAGTGGATTCTTATACAGAACCCCATTATGTGTTATCATGTTTGGCCTTTTTTACATCACATTCTATTATTTTAAGTTTTTTTTTATAAACCCATTTTTTATAGTGGGTTTGCAATAAAGGTATTTTGAAAAGACAAAACCTATTTAATGAACCAATTCTAAAATTTTGATGAACAAATTTATTAATGTGCAGATGATGTAACATCTTATGTTCTAATTAAGAAACACTATGTACAATAGCATATATGATAAGAAATATTTAGCTTAAACGAAAAATAAGAATTTCTATTGAAATGCTAACATTATTAACTAGTATTTGGAATAGAATGAATGAATTATAACAACTGTATTATAAAAATATTTTTTAAAAATTTATAAATAATTATTCATTGGATACACATTTATTAGAAACGAAAATAAAAAAAAATTGAATATAAAGGATTTGATTTTTAAAAACCTATTTAAAATAATAAAATTTTGTTTATAAAACCATATAACTATTTATGGATTTTTATTTAATGAAAAAGATATGATATATATTCAATATAATGTTTTAAATACATCTTATATGTTTTCAATATATGATATACAAACAAATTAATATTTTTAGATAAAAGAAATATTTTTCAATAAAATACAGTTTTACCACATTTTGATGGTGAATCATTTTTTAATATATTTTTTGACAATTTTATAAGTTATATATGTCATAATGAAAATCATATTTTGAATCCGGATGAAAAAATTTACATTGGATGAAATATTTGTATTTTTCAATTGAAGTTCATATTTTAATTAATAGTGAAAAATAATGCATTTTAATTCAAATCTGCATTTTTTTAATATATATATATATAGATTTTTTGTTTCATTGTATATAAATTTTAATAATAATATTTTTTAATTTAACCCAATATCATTCATTGCATGTAATTTTACATTTAAATTGGACATAAACACTTGTCATCATTTTGATAGTTTTTTCTTTTTTAAAAACCTATTTCTGGTTCTGGAAATGATAATTAATTTAAAATTAATTAATGAAACTTATATGTTTTGAATTTGGAAAAAATGAATCTATATTAGGAATTATAAGGTCTAAATTGAATAAATTTGTACGTTTCATTTTTTTCCATTATAAAAAAAAATCAGTATCTATTTTTTTACCACAGTTAAAGGCTGAATTTGGTAAATAAGAATAAATATAATATTATAATAATATAAAAATACACTAACACATGTTTAAGTATTATTGTATGAGTAATGAGAGATGATAAAAATCATCGGTCAAAATATTTGGAATTTGGGAGACACTTGGGTGTTAAAATGGCATGTTATAATAAATATTTTAAATTAAAGTGAAATATAACATAAACATGTATCTTTTTACTAAAACTATTTTATAAAGAGGATATATAACCGATATATTTCAATATATGGAGTTATTAAAAATATAAAAATATTTTATATAACATGTTATTTTATTTAGTGTCTTTATAAATTAAGTAATCAAATTTATTTATGACACAATGATGATGTAATGATTACTTTATTAATGGAAAATTCAAATAAATGATATTATAAAAGTAAAAATAAATGTAAATTGAATTTTTTTCCATACATGAATTTTATGGATTATTTGGACATTTTTTCTTTTATTAATTCTATTTTTTTGAATACATCATGTTGTTATATCTATAAAAAATAAATTACTAAATAGTAAAAATAATTGTCATAAAGGAGTTTTTAAAACAAATACTATTCTATTGAATTATATAATAGTTTTAAAAATATATAATTCATCAAACTATGATATATAACGATAAAAAATACATTAACTATTTTTTAACACCCCACCCCTACCAAATTGGCTTGAGGAGGCAGTGAGGGGTACTTAGCCTTAAGCGACGTTCCCAAGACACAAATGGATGGAAATAAATTTTGAGGTCTTCAAGATCAAGTAGGGGAATGATTTTACCTTAAGAAAAACCCAACCAAACCATCCACTAATAGACACTATATGATTCTTGTCAAATAAATTTCCAAACCATGCATTCCCAGAAGTCAACTAAGTTGTTCCACAACACAACTAAAAATCAATACAACCTGACATGACCACAAAATATCATAGTACACTGTAGAAACTAAACAACCAAAAACCACCATCCATGACACCACCACAGCTCCACACCAGGTTCCAATCTCCATGATCCAAGCTCCACCATGGGATCACAACGCTCCACTAAAGGAGGGTGATGCCTTACCTTTTCCCACATCACGGGACACAACATCTACAATGACAACACAGTTCCAAAGAAGGGGGTGAATACTAAAACTCAGATGGATCTTACCAAATGTATTCCCTACACATTCCACTAGGATAAACCCGTTAGCAAATTTATATAAAACAGTTTATATAAAATAAAACACACATGCAACCATTTTCATAATCGAAACATGCCCTTACCAGGATATCACATTAAAACCATGCAACCAAGGGAAATCCAACCAAACATGCCAGAAGACATCTCATCATTTACAAACTAGAACCACAATTCCGTCTTTCAAAGCAATGCACAATAACACAACCAAAACAACCAAAAAACCAAACGGTGGAGCTTCCGTCCAAACCAAACAAAATTTTAATAAAACAACCCATTTATTGAAAACTCTTTTCATAAATCATTTTCCAAAATCAATATCATCAACCCAATTTAAAATCTCTTTTTTAAATTTCACAAGAAGATCATTTCACCATAAAACCCCCTTTTTCAAAAAATCCCCAAAACCTAAACCAAGGGATTTCTAACCAATTTCTCATAATAATTCACAATTAATTCAATGCAAAAAAAATTATTTGTAAACATAAACATTAGCTCTATCCAAGTGGAGTCGAGAGAGAAGTCTCCTACCTTTAGGTTTTCCAAGAAAATGACCCACAAACCACCGCACCTCCAATCCAGGGAACGCACCACCAAAACCTCTCTAGATCACCTTCCCTAACAATCACAATCCTCAAAATTAACGTCCAAGGAAACCTCAACCCTATATCTACACACAACAAGTGTATATATAGAAAATAAAGAAATAGAGGGATGCCGATCTAGAGGAAAACACATGGAAACCATGAGGAGAGACTTACCTGTGAAAAACCACCCTGAATCCACCTTGAAACCCCTTCAAAATCCTTCCAAAATGAGTAAGAGAGGAGACCTAACCCCTGGAATACCAAAATACCAAGTGAGGCTCAAGTTGGAGGAGAGTTGGAATGGAATGAGGCAATCATGAGTGAGCCAGAAACTTATAACCCTAACATTAAGTGGTCGCAGAGTTTTCCCGCATGATTTGGAAAACCGTGTTCTAACCGTGCGTACACCACTGCCTCGAGAGCCAGGGTCTACACGGTTTCCTCACACAGTTTGGAAAACCATGTGTAGGTCGTGCGAGGCCTACTGTATCGAGAACAAGCGTCCACACAGTTTTCGGGGGAACCCGCATGGTTTCCACTAACCGATCTCAAACCATGCACCCCATTAAAGCCCTCTAAAATCATCCAAAACCATTCCAATCTCTCCCAAAATCATACCAAATCATACCATGCATTTTAGACACTAAAATATGCATAAAAAAGCAACATACCTCAAACCTAGGGTGCCATATTCTCCCCATTATTGGAATTTCTGTCTTTGGAATGTAGTGAACCGCCCATTTGCCTAAAGAGCTCGTACAACTGCTCGACCATATCTTTCTTACACTCCCAAGTCTCCTCTTGAATCTGACCTTGTTGCCACAAAACAAAAACTAAAATGATGTTTTTACCATGAATGAATTTATCTTTCCTATATACATCTTGATCTATCACGTGCACCAACAAAGCATTCGACTCTAACTCAACATGATCCCATCGAAGCACATGGTCACAATCTGGCTGATACTTTTTCAACAGCGAGAAATGAAAAACATTGAGTACAACACTAAACTGTGGTCGCAAAGTCAAATGATATGCCACCTCACCAACCCACTCATGAACCTCAAAATGTCCAATATACCTTGGAGATAGCTTTCCCTTCTTCCCAAACTGACGATGTCCTACCCTAGGAGAGATCCTCAAGAACACATGATCACTCACCTAGAACGAGATCGACCGTCGACGATGATCCACATATGATTTCTGATGACTCTGAACTGTCTCCATTCTCATCCTCATCAACATGATATTCTCCATAGTCTCCAGATCAAGACTCAGTCCAACCATTGAAGACTCACCCGTTTCAACACAACATAGTGGAGAACGACACAGTCGTCCAAACAATGCTTTAAACGGAGCCATCTGTATGGATGCCTAATAACTGTTTTTGTACGAGAACTCAACACATGTCAAATGAACCTCCCATGAGCCACAAAAGTCCATGACAAAAGAATGAAAATTATCCTCTAGATTTTGTATCGTCCTCTCAGATTGACCATCATTCTGAGGGTGATACGCCGTATACATCATCAACTGTGTTCCAAGGGCTTTCTGTAAGGATTTCTAGAAATGAGATGTAAACCTTGGATCTCTATCTGATACAATTGAAACGGAAACACCATTCTTCATTAAAACCACAAGGATATAGATTTTTTACATATCCTCCACCCTATACGATTATCGAATCAGGATGAAATGGTCCGACTTAATTTTCCGATCCACTATCACTGAAATGGTAGCGTTCATCATGACCATTCTTGGGAGACATGTGAAAAATTCCATTGTTAGATTCTCCTACTTCCAAACTAGGATTGGTAAAGACTGTAACATTCTTGTTGGCCACTGATTCTCTACCTTGACCTGCTGACAAGTAAAGAATCTCAAAACAAACGCAACCACCCTTCATTTCTTACCAGGACACCAGAACTGTGCCTTCAACTCCTTGTAAATTTTTTGAATTCCAGGATAAATAGCCCACCTGTAATGATGATACGCCTTGAAAAGATCCTTTTGAAATGAAACTGGTACAACCATCCGATTCCAAAAACACAAAACTGAATCACCATTCAATTTCCAACCATCAATGGTCTCCCCACCATTTATTCTTGCCCCCACGATCAAACAATCAGAATCAGATATCTATGCCTATATAACCAGGCCAAACAAGCAAGGAATCAACAAAACTGGAATGAAGACCGCTCCATCACCCTGGTCCTCACATTCCAACGGTATATCAACTATAACCGACATCAAATGCCACAGGTCTGATGCATGTTTCACCACCTGAGCATATGATTTTCTACTTAATGCATCTGTCACCGAATTTCCTTTAACCAGTTTGTACATCAATTCAAAGTCAAACATCGGGAGATAATCCATCCATATCTTTTGCCTCATGTTCCAATCCCTTTTTGAGAAAATGTGTTTCATGATCTTTTGATCTATATATACTACGAATTTCTCACCGAAGAGATAATGATGCCACACTTTTAAAGCATGGACCACTACTGGAAACTCCAAATCATGAGTTGGGTAGTTCTTCTCATACACTCTCAACTTCCCTGATCCATATGCAACCACATGATTCCATTTCATGAGAACACGCCCCATCCCTGATCCTGATGCATCGTAATACCCCACGTACCCTTTTCTAGATTCTGGAAATACCATGATTGGTGCTGATGTAAGACGACCCTTTAGATCTTTGAAACACCGCTGACAAAATTCATTCCACTAGAATGGAACATTCATTCTTGTCAAAGCTGTCATTGGAAAATCCAAACGTGTAAAATATGGAAAAAAATGTCGATAATACCAAGCTAGACCATGAAAACACCATATCTAAAACACATTTTTTGGCGGTTTCCATTAGATAAAAACCACTATCTTTTTTTATCCACTAAAACAATCCTTTCACAAATCACATGGCCATGAAAACGAACATACTGTATCCAAAAGTCTCACATTGACAGTTTGTCATACAACCGATGATCCCTCAAGATCCCCAGCACTGTCGCCAAGTGATACAAATGCTCCACCCTTTTCATTGAATACAACATAATATCGTCGACAAACACCACCACAAATTAATCCAGATATCTCTTAAATATTTGATACATCAATGCTATAAACACCTTTGTTTCATTCATTATACCAAAGGTCATAACCACATATTTAGAATGGCCATATCTACTTCTGAAATCTCTTTTAGAAATATCCTACTTCCTCACCCACAATTGATGATATCCTGTCCTTCGGTCAATCTTGGAGAACCATTGGGCTCTCATCAACTGGTCAAACAAATCATCAATTTGTGGAAGTGGATATATATTCTTTATCGTAACATGGTTAAGTATACGATAATCAACAAATAGCCTCAAGGTTACATAAGATTTTTTCACAAAATACACTGGCACTGCCCATGGAGGCATGCTAGGCCAGATAAACCCTATGTTTTCTAACTCTTCCAACTTGATTTTCTATTCTCTCAATTCAGGTGGTGCCATCCGATAAGACGGAAGTGAGATAGGACTGGTCCCCAAAAGGAGATCTATCATAACGTTCACTTCTCTTACGGGAGTTAACCTAGAGAATTCATCAAAAAAACATCCATGAACAAATCCACCACTACCAGAGGAATAATATACCCCACATCCTCTACAAATTCCAATGACAACAATGACAACTAAAATGATAATGTACCCACTGCTGGTTACAACAAACCCATTGCACCTAGCCTTTCATACTTCTTTCCTCTAAAGAGATTTCTAACACCATCATGTGTCGTAAAAGCCATTAGCCGTGCATCACAGTCGATGTGGGCCTTAATAGACACCATCCAATCCATTCCTATGATTACATAATAACCATCCAACTCAAGCATTGAGAAGATCCACACTATCTGAACCTTGCCCAAAACGATAAAACATTCTCTACATAAGAAATATCAAAACTCTCTTTGACCCAGAAGAGTTTGAATTTTCAAAACTGAGGTAATAATTTCTACCCTTAAACCCAACAAATCAACCCCACGTGCAGCAATAAAAGAGTTTGAATAACCCGTATCAAACAACACTTTCATCAAGATTGAATTTACAATAATGGTACCTCGCACCATGGATGGTCCTGAATAATCATCCAACATAACCTGTTCAGCAACAAACATATGTTTTCTTGCCACACTCTGCTCTTTATTGCTTTATTGTGGCATCGCGGTATTCTAAGAATCACCATGACCAACTTTACTCTGCTGACGAGGTGTATGTTACTGCCCTCGTCCTGTCGTAGAATATGCTTTCTGTGATCCCTGAGGTGTGTCATGTGCACTAGACCCTGTATCATTCCAAAAATGAAGGCGAAGATACCCATCTACATATAATTATGACATGCTTGAGGTTGTGTAGTACAATCCTACTTGATGTGGCTCGTCGAACCACACTGAAAATATCTCGGCTTGCTTTGGGGATTCAGACGAAGATTTACCGATCCTGACATTAGATTGTATGTCATATTCATACCCTGATAATAAGTGTCCCTCCATCTCTTTAACCCAGTGTTAGAGTTCCCACTATTCCCCATGGGTACCACCATGCATCCACTACACAGATATCCCATTAGATCCCACTCAGCCACCGAGGCTCTATTCACTATCTCTGTGTAATCATCTATACACAGTACTGCTATCTTTGAACAAATTTCTTTCCTTAACCCCGCTTCAAAGATCATTTCCTTAAATGACGTGCTACCATCCACCTCAGGTGAAATCTACACTATGTTCATAAACAGAGCTGCATACTTCATCAAAGACATATGCTCTTGTTTAAAACTGATGAAATCAGTCGTACGCTAAATTCTAAACGTATGTGGGTAGAATTGTTAGTTAAAAAATTCCTCAAATCCTTCCAACATCATACCCCGGTCCGTCCCAGCATGGAATACCAACTCCTACCACTGAAGGGAAATAACTTCCTACATATACGTGGTCAAGTTCACTTTCAGCTCTACTGGCATTCCCAAGAGCACAATGATCTTGTTCATTCTATTCAACCAAGCTTCTAGCCTTTTCAGATCTGAATCACCCCTGAAGATGGGTGGATTCTGCTTTTGAAACTGAAACTCATGATCTGTATGCCTTGGTTCATCCACTCTATTTCCACTTCCCATATATTGGAATGCTTTCACTATACTTTTCAGTAGCTGTTGGTCCACCTGAGGCTCAAGTGAAACCACATTCTCAGCAGCCTCCTTTGGTTGGTCTCAAAGACGCCTACTCAGTTCCATTTCAATCAAAAGAATACAAAAAACCATGAGTCTTAATTTTTTAGACATCATGAAATCCCATTTCAAATCACATTACACAACACAATCACAACAAGGATTTCCACTAGTTCACATTTTTCCACATGTGCCATTTATCACCATTTTGGAAACCAAAACATTTTAAAATTATCAATTTATTAACATTTCAATTTCATATATTCATATCACATCATAAATCATTATACACCTATGAAATATGCATCCTATAGGTAAGTCATTTCTACCATGCATGTGATGCTCATCTCATTCACTACACCCACGGCAATGAGATATCCAATGCTTATAAGTGTATCCAAAACACATATGTACCCAACTCCCTGGAAACATGAATTTCATCATAAAAGGGTTAGCTACATCCTTTTATGCTATACATTCCATGTTCCGACATTCTTACTCCTTGCTACCATCCCGACTCAAGGAGTATACCACAATGAATATCAACACCAAATACAAGAATCAAATCCAATGGACTGAACAAAATGATACCACTTATAACTCTCCACCCTACCTCATTGGCTTGAGAAGGAGATGTGGGATACTTTGGCTTAAGCGACGTTCCCAAGACACCAAAGGCTGGAAACAAATGCCAAGGGCTTCAAGATCTATTTGGGGAACAATTTTCCCTAAATACAAAACCAACCAAACCATCCACTAATAGCCATTATATGATGCATGTCAAATAAGTTTCCAAACCATGCATTCCCAAAAGACAACTATGTTGTTCCACAACACAACTCAAAATCAATACAACCTGACATGTCCACAAAACATCAGAGTACACTACGAAAACTAAAAAACAGAAAACCACCATCTGTGACACCCCCACATCTCCACACTAAGCTCCAAGCACCAAGCTCCACCAAGGGCTCACAAAGCTCCACTAAAGGAGGGTTATGCCTTACCTTTTCCCACATCATGATACAAAACATATACAAAGACACCAAAGTGCCAAATCAAGGGGTGAGTACTAAAACTCAGTAGGATTTCCCCAAATGAATTCCCCACACATGCCACTAGGATTAAACAGTTAGTACATTTATATAATATAGTGTTTATAAAATAAAACACATGTGCAACCATTTTCTATGCCAAACATGCCATTACCAGGCCATCACATCCAAACCAAGAAACTAAGGGAAATCCAACCAAAAATGCCACAAGCCATATCATCATTTACACACTAGCAACAAAATTCCATCTTGCAATTAAATGCACAAAAAACACATCCAAATCAACCAATCAACCAAACAGTGGAGCTTCCATCGAACACGTTCACCCATTCTCAACTAGTGGCTCTTTCATACACTTATCCATTGATGGTGGCCCTTCTGTCCACAATCCATCCACTTTTTATAGTGTTACTTCTTGCCACTTCCACACAACATTACAAAAAAAACCAAGCCAAGCATATAACCCACTATGGTCACAACATCTTTCAATCAACCATGTTCCATTGCATATCAATCCATTTCATTAAATTATCTATTATTGAAAACCATCTTCCATGCCAAACAATGTTTCAATAACAGAACCCTTTTATTGAAAACCATTTCCACAAATCATTTTCCCAAATAAATCTCATAAACCAATTTTAAAATCTCCATTTTAATATTCTCAATAAAAGAATTTCACCATAAAACCCCCTTTTTCCAAAAATACCCAAAAACTCAACCAATGGATTTCTAAATAATTTCTAACAAAAATTCACAATTATTTCAAAGTATAAAAAATTAATTGTAACCAAAACCATTAGCTCTATCCATGTGGAGTTGAGAGGGAAGCCACCTAATTTTAGGGATTTTGATAAAATGACCCACAAACCACCTCACCTCCAATCCAGCGAACGCACAACCGAAACCTCTCTAGATCACCATTCCTAACCATCACAAGCCTTAAGATTAACATCCAAGAAAACCCCAACCCTAGATCTACACGCAACAAGTGTAGGTCTAGAAAACCTAGAATGAGAGGGATGTAGATCTAGAGGAAAGTACAAGGAAACCATGAGGAGAGACTTACCCGGGAGAAACCACCTTGAATCCACCTTGAAAACCCTTTGAAATCCTTCTAAATGGAGTGGGAGTTCACCCATAACCCCTGAGAACCCAAAATCCCAAGTGAGGCTTGACTGGGACGAGATATGGAGAGAAATGAGGCAATCCTGAGTGGGCCCATAACTTAAAACCCTATCTTTAAGTGGCCGCAAGGTTAGCCTGCCAGGTTTGGAAGACCGTGTGCTAACCGTGCGTACGCCATTGCCTCGAGAGCCAGGATCCACACAGTCTCCTCACACTGTTTGGAAAATAGTGTGCAGGTTGTGCAAGGCCTACTGTCTCGAGAACATGTGTCTTCACGGTTTCCTAGGGAACCTGCATGGTTTCCACTAACTGTGCTCAAACCGTGAACCCCTTTAAAGCCCTCCAAACTCATCCAATACCATTTCAAACTCTCCCAACCTCTTCCCAACTAATATCATACACATTAAACACATAATGTTTCATAAAAAAGGCCACATACCTCAAACTGGGGGTGCTACATATCAACTTTAGGTTTTATTGGAAATTTATTTTATCTATATTGAGAATATATTGTAATGTTTTCAAAAGATGTTGTAAGAGTTTATTTATTTAAATAATGGTTAATGAAAAAACATAAGGCCATATTTTTGACATAAACTTCTCTAAAACATATTTTTTTAGATTATTTCAACACATCTGGGTATTATAAAAAAAATATAATTTTGGGGCTATTATAAATCTAAAATCAATTTATAATAAAATAATTTTTCCATGACTTTCCAAAAGTGCCTCATCCTTCCTCTTATAAGATGCCACAACTTCTATGCCAGTACTCACACTGCTCAAGCCCCTTTTATCTTCCAACATCTACCAAAATAATCTCCCAACAACCCTACACTATACCTAGAAGTCATACATTGGGCAGAAGGATATTTAAATAATCATTTTTTCTCAAAAAAAAAGAGTTACCTAATTTAGACATTGTGTCTTCTCGAGGGAAGAATTAATTTATTTTCCATCTCTAACACACTAATCGAAAATTATAACATTATTTTATAACATAATTTGTTTCCTCAATATACTAGGAAGATCTTATTACATCTTTTTTACCTACACTAACAAATAACCATAATGTCATGAAATTTTATTTCAATGAGTGCAGTTTATAGTATTATCATATCAGGAATAAATTCATGTTTTAAACATAAAAGGTAAACAACATAAGAGGAAATGAAAGAATGAGATACACCAGTATCAAACAATACTATCGTGAAGGTAGATTTAAAAAGAAATGTACCTCTCATCGTATATGGTTCATCCTGATCGTTCACAATCAACTAATCATCTCTATACAGTTGTTTTGTCACTACATAATTGTCTTTGTTGCCTTTATAAGATTCTCCTTACTGAGGAGTCAAGGTATTCCAAGAATCCCCATGCCCATCATTGCTAAAAATATGATTAATATTTAATTGGTCTCGTACTGCCTAAGAAAATGCTTCTCCTAACACCTGAGAAGAGTCTCGAGCACCATATCATGGGGAACTAGGAAAAAATGCTAAAGGTATACCATATTGTTGTAGTTATGGAATGATTTTGGTGTTGTTTTCCGTTCCCGAATTATGTGGCTAATGAAACAACATCGGACACATACCTTTTTTGATCTTTGGTTAGGGAGAAAGATTTACTGCTCCAATTATCATATTCTCATTTCCAATCCCACCATGGATATAGGTATCTCTCTATCACATTCACCCAGAATTGGTGTTTCAACCATTTCTAGTAGGGATCATCATATTTCCTCCTCACATAGCTCCAGAGATGTGTCACTCAGCCAGTGCCACTCTGTTCAACATCTCGATATATTATTTAATAATGATCTCCATAATCTTCAATCGAATTTCCTACTGTAGACCTGATTTAAGATAAATCCCTTCAGTGATGCACTTTCAACAACTTCTAGTGAAAAACATACTAAATTCATGAATTTTGATACATAATCTATGACAGAATGATTATCGTACTCAAGATATAGTTATTTTTCATCCTTTATATATTGAATGTGTGAGGATATAATTTTTTATTAAAAAATTATTTAAAATCCTTACAAGTATGTCCATGCTTCGCTTTGGTATGTAAAACTAGTTCCCACCACTGTTGTGCAAGATCCTGAAGCATATATGTCACAACGATGACCTTTAGCTCCATTTCTGTGCTGATGAACTCGAATATATTATTCATCCTACAGAGCCAAACCTATGACTTTTTAGGATGTACATAACCCTAGAAAATGGGTGGATTCTTCATAATGAACATGATGGAAGGATCCACATGTATGGGATCATCCATCTGGTTCCCCATTTCTACTTCCTGAAATTCCTAGATGAGGCACTGAACAAGATCATGGTACACCTGTGGGTCATTTGCAACCACATTTTATTCTTCTTCATCTGGTTGGTTTCTATAAATTC
Source organism: Viscum album (assembly GCA_963277665.1). NCBI lineage: Eukaryota > Viridiplantae > Streptophyta > Magnoliopsida > Santalales > Viscaceae > Viscum > Viscum album. The sequence goes on along the minus strand of OY728166.1, from coordinate 345,258,861 downwards.
TAAATGGTTGCCTTTTTTAACAAAAAACAAACTCTATAAATCTTACTATCTTGCAACTGCTGGCTTAGTATTTCAAATTTTCTCACATAATCTATCAGTACAATGTTTTATAAAGTAAAACTTTCCACATCTACCTATTTTTTGCAGAATTCATTAATTCTTTTGAAAATAAAACCACTTCCAAAATATTCCCAGTATCCTCCATTCAAAATATTTAACTTGAAATAAAATTCGGTATTTTTTAAAATTTACACCTTTTCACAATACCATATACCATTAATCCAAATGAAATATTCAATCCTCATGTGAGTTCATTCCATAAATTCATGACATGCAGATCTCATTGGCTAAACCCATAATAATGAGATTATGGAATCATATAAATGTATCCAAAACATTTATTAACCCAACCCCATAGTAACATGATGTTCCACATAAAAGGGTTAACTATGTCCTGTTATGCAATACAATTTATTTTCTGAGAATCCTACTCTTTTCTAATATCACAACCCAATGAATAGGCTGGAAAATATTTCCACTCCAGTATAAAGAAATTGAAACAATGTGTTAGAATTTACCGAACAAGATGATACCATTTTTAATGGGCCTCTAATTATCATTATCTTGAGGGCACACCAAGTCACTACATGGCCCCATGTGACATCCCCATGATGCCATTGGCTATAAATAAATGATGATGGTTATCCAATGAAATTGTGGGACATCTACCCTTTAATAATAAATCCATTATCTAAACAAAACAATATATGATTCATGAAAAATACAAGTAAACTCAAAGAATAACAATATCTCAAATCTAAATCAAAGTGTGCCCCAACTAAATGCCAAAAAAAAATAAAAGTAAATAGTGGAACCAAACTAAACACTCCAAGATGACCAAAAGTCCCCAATATCAATATTTCCCATGCTCTAAGATCATTAATCATCCCAAGAATCATGATGTAGTGCTAAAAAAAATTTAATCATTCCCTTTCCCCCTCTCCACGAAGATAACAACTACCAGTGCATCAAAGATCCAAATATGGGATGAGTATAAAACATAGTAGTTTTTCCCAAAAAAACATACCTACTCAATTTTCTAGTATATACTATTTATAAAAAAATATATTAAATAGTTTATATACAAAAATATCTCAAAAACATTTTATAACTAAATATACCCAAGTTACCAAAATCATTTAAACCAAATCATACAAGAGAAATTGAAACCAATTGTCCCAGCATGTTATTTATCCAGAAAAATAACAAAACAAAACAATAAAACCATTTATTAATATTAGTTTGGCGTAACCAATCCATTTGATATATCCACACAAACAACCATGCATGATATGTGATGACAAATCCATACTCTTGAGCTGTTTATCATAGATCTACAAAGTCATCACATGTTAATTATATCATGGGTGACATTTAATCATTGGAATTGTGAACAAGGTAAAATATCAACATAGCCTTAGAAATTCAATAAGAACTCACACACTAATATTACCAAGGTTCATACAAAAAAAAACCCCATTCAATAAAAAATCCTTTTTATTGAAAACCACTTCCATCAAAACTATTTCAATTACAATACCATTAAATAAAACAATTTTCATTAAAAAAATTCCATTTTACATCAAACCATTTATCAATTCTTGAAAATCCATAATTCCAAATCACCATTTTATATTCATGAAAATAAAACAATTTTCACAATAATTCACAGAGATTACACAATTTCAAAAAAATGATCAGTCGTCATAAAGAAGATTTATTCCATCAATATAACCGAGATTTCACAATAAATTTAATTAAATTTAATCAATTATTAAAAAATAAATAATAGATATATGAGATGATATTGAATCCACCAACTTCAACTGTATTGACGAATCTTGTCCATGATCGAAGAACACTTACAAAAATCGGCCAATTCTCTATAGAACTGAAAAATATCTCTTCTCATAAAAAGTTAGAGACTAAAACTCAACATATTTTAAATAAATCCTCATATATCTACACATAACTATTTTTTTCTGATAAACAAAGAGAAAATGAGAATTATATCTATGTATATCTAAGGAACTGATCATGAATGATTATAAAACACAAGAATTTGGTTATGAAACCCCAAGGGAATCTTGAAAATTTTCTCCAAATAACGTGAGACAGGCCCTTCTACATTCAAGGAAGAAAAATCCCTAATTATGGATGCTAAATATAAAACAAAACAAATTAGAGGCCAAAAATTGTGACATCCACTTTTTTAAGATCACATTTAATCCATGTGCATGGATAGTTATCATGGTTAGACAAATCTTGTGCTAACCATGTTTTAGATACAATTCAAAAATACCCTCACATGACCACCACACATGTTCTACCTAATAGTGTGCACACTCTGCGGAAGCTCTCTACATTAAATATGATCTTTCATACTATTTATACAATGACTTCCACACAGTTAGGATCAATTGTGTGTAGCCCATACTTCAGTCTTTTTTCCCTTACTACTCATTTAAAGACCCCCAAACTCTCACATCATTACCCCCTTATACATTGTATCCATAAAAACACAGTGAAATGGTTATGCACCTGAAACCAACGGTAATGAAATTATAATGGATATTATGTTGTTATGTGATGATTCTAATTTTGGTATGCCTATGGAACTATATGGTTGTAGCAACCTTTTTACAAAAAAAATTAATTTAAAATAATAATATCACACATGCATAAGTGTGAACTCCCATCTATATAAAGAGATGTTATTATTCTCATTTTTTATTTTACAAGTATTGTAATAAGTAATGTTCAAATTATTTTATATTATATTTATGAAATAATTATGATTCTATAAAATATATTTATTATTTATCTTTTTTCATTCCACTTGTTAAAATGAGAATACATCGCTCATTTATACATATTGACTCCAATCACCAAGATGTTATGTAATTAATTTTTCACTACCACATTATTTTAATTAAAAAAAATATAATAATAAAAAATATGATAATTAAAAAATTATTATGAATAAGAATATGAAAATCTATTACTAGGTTTCAATAAATATAAACATCAAAATGAAACACATAAGGAAAATATACCATTTTTTCACCATAATTATCATTTGTGGATGAAATAGTTAATAAAAAGGGTAATGGAAAATTAAGATTAATTGATATATATATATAATATTGTGTATATAATTATAAGAAATCCATTATTTATTATTCATGTATGTTGAATGTATATAGTAGAGTTTTGTATATGAGGTAGTTATTTATTCTACAATATGATTTTATTCATGAATTTGAAAATTTTAATTAGAAGAAATTAAAAGATAATTATATTTTTAAATAATTTTTTTATATAATCTAAATTTTATCAATGATGTTTACATGTAATCTATAATATTTATAATAAATTGTATATATACTACTAAAATAATTCCTTTATGAAAATGTGACATTATTTATTATTTTGTTCTAGAAAAATTTTCATCAATATCCATTATTACTAAATGGTTCTCAAGGAATTACATTTATGTTGTTATAATTATTATTTTATTCATTTAAGAATTTATATTTTCATTCATTATATTATCATTAATTCTATCTTTTTGTCATATTGAAAATGAGGTAATTTTGATATCTTAAAAAATGTGAAATGGTTTCTTTTGAAGTTGACATTATGGGTATAAATTATCAGCACCATAAATTTTATTTTATTTGAATCATCATTTTAATGTTTACTTGTTTTTTATAGTAAATTATTTTGAACATTATTCTGAAAATTTTTATATGAAATGATTCTTAATGAAAATATTATAAAACCATGTTTTAATAATTTTGGTCATATAAATATTTAATTGTATTTCCCATCAGTGTAGAAATAAATTTATGATTATTATGAATCATTGATCTTATATTATATTACACAATCCATGTTATTTATAATGATACCAATCCAACCAAAAGTATAATCTCTGTATGATATATTAAATATAAAATGAAATTAAATAATATAACGTATTGGGTCAATATAAGTAAACTAAAATATTCAAACAATTGAATATATATAAATAATTTTTATTAAATGACATAATATTTTCATACTCATCACTATAATCATAATTTTTTTCATTCTCTGATAGTGAGATGTTTTGATTGAATATATTTTGAAATTATTATTGGTTTATTTTAATTATTATTGTTAGCTTACATTTTTTATTCAATGGAAGAATATATTGTATTATTTTTCTTTATAATGATGGAATAGAACTTTCATGGACATCTCTTTGATAGAGTATGAGTGAAACCCTTAATGTCAAGAAATATTTTCCTATAATATCATCCTTATACAGTGCATGGATTTTTATACACATAGCCTTATGTGAATTTTATTTGTACTTTCCCTTTTCACTTTCAAATATTTCTTCAAACCCTCTATAACTTCTCGAAGAGTTACAAAAATTATCATAATTATGATAAAATACATTCTTCTTATAAAAATTAGGCTCCTTAAAGTCAACTACATATGAAGTATTTCATGAAAAATATTTTTCCTATAGACAAACTATATAAATGGATGTACTTATTGGTAATATTATTTTCATGTTACCTTAGTTTCTAACATAGATAAATTTTGTTAATTTTTGAGATTATTGTTTTGAACATTGATCATGATCATATAATTTATATAAAATATAATTGATTTTAAATAACATAAACACCTTCATTTGTTATTAAAACCATGATAATATGTAACATCCTAGTTTTTATTAATGAAACACTATGTTTAATAGCATACATGATTTGCGACATTGAGTTTAAACAAAAAACAAAATATCATTATTTTTAATGTTACCATTATATCCAAGACATTGGAATAGTTTGATTGAATAATTTCATCTTAATACTGAAAAAATTGATTATACATGTTCAAATAATTATTCATTATTTACCAAATTTATTATAAATGGAAATAAAAACTGACTAAATATATACGGCATATTTTTATGAAAACATGTTAAAATAGAATAATATTGTTTATAAATTCATATCACTTATCATGGATTTTTATTTAAGAAAAATAAATGTTTTATATTAAATTTAATGTTTTAAATTAGTCTCGTATGTTTTCTAGAAATTGTATAAGAAAAAAAATTAATTTTTCTGTTGAAAGAAGATTTTTTTAATAAAATATTCGTTTACCATGTTTTAATGGATAACCCTTTTAAATTTTATTTTTAGAAAATTTCATAAGATAAATTTTACATTATAAACATTTTATTCAGAAGCAAGATATTAAAATGTACCATGGATGAAATTTTTTTATTTTTTCTGATGAAATTCATATTTTAATGAATAGTTAAATATCTTGAATTTTAATTCAAAACAACATTTCTAATAATTTATTTATATAGACTGATTATAATTTTAATAGGTTTTAAAATTTAATTGGATTATGTTTTTTAATTAAATCCAAAGTTGGTCATTGGAAGTAATTTTACCTTTAAATTGACATAAACACATGTCAATATTTTGATATTTTTATATCTTAAAAACCCACATTCTAGTCATGATAATGAGAATTAATTTTAAATTAATTAATTGAACATCAGTGTTTTAAATTTTGAAAAATAAATTCCATATTTGGAATCATTCAATCAAAATTATATAAAATGGTACTTTTTATATTGGGGCATTTTGAATTTTTAGTTCATCAATTATATTTATTTACCATAGATATATGGTAAATTATGATAATAAAGAAAATATTTCTATTAAATAAATAAAAATCCACCCTAACACAAGTAATAATATTATTATATGTGTCATGGTAGACCATAAAAATCCATAGGCCAAAATTTTGGATACTAGTAGCCACTTGGGTGTAAAAATTACATGTTATAATGACTAATTTAATGTAACAAGAAATATATCATAAACATGTATCTTTTTACTAAAAAAATATTAAGGTGGGGTTATATGATCAATATATTGGACTATAAATATTATTTATAGAGATAAAAACCTTTCTATATATATTATTTTTATTTATAAATTTTCAACATTAAATAAATTATTTTATTTAAGACACAATGATGATGATGTTTTTACCTTTTTAATGAAATATTCCAATAAATGATATTATAAATATTAAAATATAGGCAATTTAAAAATTTTGATTCTATAAAAATTATTATCGATGATTAAAGAATTTAAATTTTGAGTTAGTGTAGTTATTTCTAATCAATCAAATTATTATAACATTAATGAAAATAAATATTTAAATAGTACAAAAAATGGAATAAATGAGTTTTTGAAACAAATACTATTTTATTAACTGATTTAACAGTCATAATAGTAATGAGTTCCTGAAAATTAAGTATATATGGTAAAAATGTCATTAATTAATCACTATTGTTTCTCTTATCAATTTATAGTAAATATATTGACATTAATGTGTAAAAATACAAGAATACATGGTAAGAGTTTGTTTATTAACTAACGGTTAATACCAAAATATAATGATAAATATGTGAACTAAACGTGTGTATAACTTATTTGTTAAGAACATTTAGTACATTCATTATCTTATCCTCAAATTATCACACTTCGTAGAAATTTTATTTAGAAAATCATTTTACAATAAAATAATATATCAAGGGTTTCCTAAAGTGTCCCTCCTCCATATTATAAAAGGCCTCCACCTCTACCAATTTACTGACACCACTCATGCTATTTGGCTGGTCCAAATTATTCTTAAATATTTTCCCATCATCCCAATGTTCCTCCTAGAGGCCTTATCATGGGAGGACGAAATTTCAAGAAATCATTCTGGCTCCAATCAAAATGAGTATCATGATTAACAGGTAACATATTCTCCCAATCTCAAATCATTTATTTTCCTTCTCTAATTAAATTAACTCACCTTAATCCATTACATTATAAATATTTTTATCCTTAATAAAATTAGATGTTTTTATTATATGTTTTAGAAGTAAATATAGACATACGTCCATTTAATGGATATAAAACATAATGTTTCAATTTACTGTGAACTCTTACATCACGAAAAGATGTTTATTCAATTTTATTCTAGCACCTCTCATTGTGGACATTATTAGGGAAGTGTATTTATATATTATAATTTTTATATTTATATTTTCTTTATAATTTGGTATTTTTTTAAAATCATACTCTTATTCTATCATAATGTGTAAATATGATAATTTTTTTTTGAAAGTGTAGACTACTAACCCATCAAAGTGATATAACTCGTTCATGACATACATGGATTATATAAAGGGCATATTTAATGAAAATATGTATCATATATTACATATATATGATAAGTAATTATAATATACTTATCTATAGTTTAGTTTTTTTTTCATTAATTTGATAGAGAAATAAATATAGGGTTAATGTGTACTTATGTCCTACAATCTCCATGAATGGTGTGTGCCACTTATTATCTCAAAATATAATAGACTATAATAGAAACATATATAATGAATATATATAATATTTAAACCGTTAATAATATTCTAGATATGCTGTACATTTTACCACATGGACGATTTACATCAAAATAACTCCATTTTCAACAAAGGTACATAAAATCGACAAAAAGACTAATGAGAACATAAATAATTATGTAATTTTAATAAAATTATCACAAGTGATATAAAAGGAATAATAAAAATTTAGTATTTTATCATTTAAGTAGATATTAACCTAGGATTATTATTCCGAAACATAATGATTGTGCGTGACTTGTAAGACTCGATGTAAGAGAAATCTGAACTCACCCTATATTTATTGATTTAAATTTCCATTTAATTGGTTTTTGTTTCATTGAATATGTGTGAATTAACTCTTAATGATTCTTATAAAATATACACTTTTATTGTGTGTATTTTTATTTTCACACATAATAATTTCATTGTTTTATCCATAATCTAATGATATTATCTTTTTAAGGGACTTCATCTTAATATCATTTCATTGAAGTATATGTTTGTAATATTAAACTTTGTATTTCATAATTTTCATAATTATACCATTTTTTTTAAAATTAATCAAATGGATTTCAAAATTAATTTTTTATATGAAATGTTTTTCTAAATAATAGAAAATCATGTTTTCTTAACGTTTGTGGTGACAATGACCTTTTCTTCCATCATGACTGTTATTTTGTATTTGGATTCCTGTATAGGATGTAATTCTTTTAAAAATAAATATAAATACCATATTGAATTTTTAGGAATTTTGGAATTTAATATGGTTTTGATAAAGGATTTATTATGTTAATATATGGAAATGATCTATAATGATTCAAATATTGTAATGTAATTTTTTGGTTATTGTTTTTTTATGTGTTAGGATAATGTTATGTGTCACGACCCCCTCCCCACAATGTGTACACCTCTTGGGCCGGCATTGTGAGAAGTGATATAATGACCCCCGAGTCCCGCCTCCATTAGGCCTCGGGTTGGCGACTACCACCGAGGGTATAATAACAAACAAATGGGAGGCATTACCCTCTAAGAGAAGTCATCCAAAATAAAGAGATAAGATATACACCAACCAAATCCAACTGAAATATAAAAGAAACCCAAGTACACATATGAAATTTCATGCAAAAGTACTACAACAGAAAGGGGAAACTATAATTACCCAAAAGAATGGAAAAGACAACAACAACCACAAGCCCAAACAGCTCCTACAACCACAAGATAGTAGTAACCAGCCTGATATCCAACCTGCTCCAAGTGACCAGAAAACAGTTTATATATACATAGGTTCAGTATAACAATATACTCAGTAGGATCCTCCCCAAACCCTCTCGTGCAAAAGTAAAGAACGCATGCTAAAGCACATTGAACGACGTGTGAAACTAACTCATCACCTAAACAGTTATACAAAGTTCCCAAACTCACAATAGCTACTCTCACCAAGTAACACATACAAGAATATAACATATACTAAGGAATATCAATGGTACCCCGCTACTACTTCCCCACTTGTTTTCCACATTACCCCAATGACATATGTCCTGTGCATCTCTCTCCAAAGGCTTGCCCGTATAAACATGGGTTAAGCTCCACAATCTGGACCACGTGCACCAAAAAGGCTTTCCCGAATACACCTGGGCTAAGCACCACACCATCCTCACAACCAAAAGTATCCAGGTAGTTTCCGAGAGCCACCACAGCTCTCATAAGTTGTATCATATGTCGGGTATTATACCTCAAGCCATCACAACCCATACAACGAGTAAGGATCCTCAAGCCATCACAGCCTATACATTTAACACCTATAGTAGTCCATAGGATGCTATATCCTGAATATATGTGTGTGAAATAACCACAAGCCATTACAGTCCTCTATACACATATATGGGAAAAAATAACCATTGTGCCTTCTAGCAAAAAGATCTACCAATAGAATAGAGCGGGGAAAAAGTGGGTAGTCATCCATTCAACCTCCCATTAGAATGTTGTGGAAAACACCCCCAGGGCTTATAATCCCCGGGTTGTCAGTTGCCCTTAGCGACATGGTGGAGTAGAATATAGAAACACAAAAAGTACAGAATATATATATCTCACAACCACACTATGTGCATAACCTAGTCTTAGAAAAAACTGCATATAAAATCTCTCATACTTTGGGCTTCCACTTCTAAGAATATGTATCCTATATGAACACAACCAGTTAAATAACTTCATTATGGTACATCATTCCATGTTTTATAAATTCCACTTTACATTTAATTAATTCATTGCACATTAATTAAACATGAACAAAACCACATTAAACTTCATTGGAATACACCAAGGGTCTACTTTCCCTTTTTCAAATTACCACCTCATCATTATGTTCCAACAAAATCCAACCCCATGGTTTAACACCATTTAATCAAAAATTCATTACAGAAATTACTTTCCCGCATTCCAAGTAATTCTAAAAAAGAAACATATGCTAGTAAACACAAAGGGGGCTCAACACGGTGAGTAGATATGCTACACGTAGAGTCTTTGCCACCTATATAAAGAGCATAAACCCATTATCCCTCAAGAGGATAAAAAATGAAAGCACGTGGCATACACCCGCGTGTGTTCGCCTCCTTCAGAAGGTTGGTAAGCAAGACCGACTGCATTGAGAAGTGGGGAAAAGTAACGCAGATAAAACAAACAAAATCACCATCATCCATCCCATACCATCATCCCTGCTGTCCTCCCCGACACCCATGTGCATAAACTGATGCATCTCGCCACTCTAGGTACCATCCGAAGCCACAACCACAAGGCCTCTCTACCTTCACATATCACAACAGCCATCCAGGCTCACATCACAGCACATGCAGGAGGAAAACAATCATCACATAAAATGAGATCTTGGCCATTTAACAAGGCATCCAACCTTCATACAAAATGAGCACTCATGGCTCCAACCACAAGGCATTCGACATTACAAGAAAAAGGGTAACTCAGAACACTATCTGGCATTATCTTTTATCAACAACAGGTTCATCAATCCATGTTGAATTAATAGATCGAGTTCATAGGTTCTAATTCCAAGAAACCTATTCAATAATCTTTCACAAAAGATTTAACATGCTTATGATGCCAATTTGATGATCATAAAATTTGAAAAACTACAACAATGGACACAACCGAATTCATTTTCACGCCTATTTATCTTTAGAAAATTAATTATCAATTATTTCTGGTTTTACGTTCTTTATCAATTCCCATCAAGAACAAATAGTTAAGCAAAGAAAGCATAGAAATCTAACTATCTAGCAAAACATGAGGCAGTAAAATACGAGTGAAAACAATTTCTTTATCTGGTTAAAATTTTTAATTAGGTCAATATCATTGTGATCCAAAGGGATAAATCATTCTAACACTATAGTAGCACATAATCAATTAGAGAAGCCACGAATCTCATACCTCAAACAGTTCCTCATGTTTTTTATCCACACAACAGGTCACGATCCGCGTCTCGTGACAACTATATCCACATGAGGATGCCACGGTACGTCTGCACAAACCAAACCCCAAGAAAACCCCATTAGAAGCATGGATATTACATGCTAATATGGAATGGAGAAAAAGAGAAGTTGACCCATGAATGAATGATGATAAACATACCTTATATTGAAGAATGATCGACACAGCTTGGTTGCATCAAAACAGATCGGAACTGATCTGAGGAGTAATTTATTGTTGCAAAACTCCTATGGGAAGGATTTAATGGTTCTATAATCTCATAGGCAATAACAAAGAGGAGGAACAAGGTAGAATGATATCTTTTCTCTTTTTGATGATTTAATGGGGCGGCGGTTTAAGATGCACTTAATTCTCCATTAAAAGCGGATCGAATTAACCCACACAGATTGACCAAGTAAAACATTCCAAGCCTTAGGAATAAATAATATAAGATTTATGGCCTTTGAATCGGCCTTAAGAGTCCTTAAAATAAGGCTATAAATGTATTTTACATCAAAAGAATCGTCAAAAGGGGAAAAAATAGTTGGAATCTAGAATCACTGTTCACCCACCATTACTGTATATGAAACCGATCTGTCAGACCGATCTATCAGACCGATCTGTGAGACCAATCTGTCAGACCGATCTGTGACACTGATCTATGACACCGAACTATCAGACCGATCTGTGAGACTGATCTGTGAAACTGATCTGTCAGACCGATATATGAGACCGATCTCTTAAACCGATCTGTCAGACCGATCTGTGAAACTGATCTATCAGACCGATCTGTGAGACTAATCTATGAGACCAATCTGTCAGAAAGATCAGTGAGACCGATCTATGAGACCGATCATTCAGACCGATCTGTTAGACTGATCTGTGAGACCAATCTATCAGACAAATCTATGAGGCCGATCTATCAGAATGATTTGTGAGACTAATCTGTGAGACCGATCTTTTAGAATGATCTGTGAGACCAATCTTTCAGACCTATCTGTGAGACCAATCTATCAGAATGATCTATGAGACCGATCTATTACTGTTCATAAAATTGGAAACATTGTTCACAGAACTGGAAAATAGTCAATGTGTTGGGGATAAGTCACCTGGACCCCACGGAACACCTCCATCACCACATTTTCACAAAGTAATGGACCAGAGAGGTATGCTACATTACATCAGATACCGCTCAAAATATTCTCATCATCGAGATTTTAAATCCAAAATAAATAAAAGAGGGGTCCGAACTACCACCCCGTAAGATACCTCTCAAGGGAAACCCACTGTGAGTTGTTCTAAAGCTGGGAAAAAACCACGACATCCAAGAAAAGGGGACAAACAAAACATATTCAAACTATTCAAGCATAATGTCACATCAAATATAAATAAAATAAAGGATCAAATAAAACTCAGAACAACAACTAATAATAGCTCTGGGTACTGAACACGCATCTGTGACTCACGTTCCCAAGTACTCTCCTCCATGCCACAATGTCACCCCAAGACACGAACTAAGGGAATAGAATGCCCATGCATCACCTCCACCTTGTGGTCTTATATCTCCACATGTTGTTCCTCAAAGGTTTCATATTCATCAACATCGATCTCTCCCAAATTGATAATGTGAGAATCATCGTGAAGATAACGACGGAGCTATGATGCATGGAAAACATCATGTGTCGAACTCATCTCCTGGGTAAGTGCTACTTCATACACCACTGCTCCAACATGAGCTAACACTTCGAAAGGCCCAACAAAACAGGGAGAAATCATAATACCACGACCAATACTTCGTTGCCCATGTCGGGGAGTCACCTTCAGAAACACAAGATTCCCAACATTAAACTTAAAAGGTCTCCTCCTTTGATCAGCATATGCTTTCTGATGATCTTGCGATGTCTTCATCCTCTAATGAATCACCTGAACCATCTCTGTTGTATTCTACACTAGTTCTAGTCCGAGAATTGATGACTCTCCGACCCTAGTCCAGCACAACGGAGTACGGAAAGGCCGGCCATACAAGGCTTCAAACTTCGCTATAGCGATGGTAGAGTGAAAACTATTACTCTAAGAAAACTCTACCAGGGATAAGTGCTTCACCCTTGAACCTCCAAAATCAAGAACACATGAGCGTAACATGTCTTCAAAAGTTTGGATGGTTTGCTCTATCTGACCATTCGTTTGGGGTTGAGAAGCTGTGTTAAGGAACAATTGAGAGCCAAAAGCATGCTGGAGACCTCTCCACACCCTAGAGGTAAAATGAGGATCTCGAACAGAAATGATCGTCCTAGGTACTCCATGAAGTCTCACCACCTCTTCTAGATACTACCTCAACAAAACATCTACTGAACTTGACTCCTTGATTGCTATGAAGTGGGCCGATTTTGTTAAATGATCCACTACCACCCAAATAGCATCATGTCCTCTTAGAGCTCGAGGTAAACCTATAACAAAGTCCATTTTGATGTCATTCCACTTCCACTGAAGAATCTCTAATGGCTGGAGAACACCACCAGGAACACGATGTTCGACCTTCCCATTCTAGAAGACTAAACATCGAGACACAAACTCTGCAACCGCAAGATTATACCCATGCCACCAAAAATGACACCTCAAGTATTAGTACATAATTGTCACACGAGGGTGTAAACTAAGGCAAACCTATGGAACTCTCGGAGAACCGTCTCATGCATTGCCAAAGTAATAAAAAGCCTACCATGATACAACACTCAGTGTTGTTCATCTTCTGACCAACCATCAGGGGCGTCACCACAAACAACTCTGTCTCTCCAAACTTCCACCTCTAGATCTCTCAAATGGGACTCTTCCACCTTCTACACTAGGGATGACTGCACTGTCATCTAGAAAAGACAACCTCTACCTCCAACCTCTTCTGTATCAAGATGCAAAGCTAACAGTTCCTCCATTACTATCCAGTAATCACCGGATTCATATACAACATCACTACATATCTTTTGGCTCAGCACATTAGATACAATATTCCCTTTTTGAGGTGTATACGATATTTCGAAGTCATATTCCTGTAAGAACTCCATCCACCGACGTTGTCACTAGTTCAAGTCACACTGGGATAAAACATACCTCAAAATCTTATGATCAGTGAAATCAAAAAAGACCTCAACAATGAGATAATGTCTCCACAACATCAGCACAAACACCAAAACCGCCAACTCATGATCATGGGTGGAGTAGTTGAGTTCATGGGGTCACAACTGCAGAGACCCATAAGAAACAACTGACCTCTGCTTCATGAGAACACAACCTAGACCCAGATGTGAAGCATCGCAGAAAACATCAATCTGGACTCCTCAGCTGGAAGACAAAGAACAGGAGCACTTACTAACTTCTCCTTTAGATATTCAAAATCCTCCAAACACTGATCAGTCCATATAAAGGCCTGATCCTTTTTGGTCAGAGCTATTAGAGGAGTCTCAACCCATGAGAATTTGGCTACAAACCTCCTGTAGTAGCTTGTGAGACCAAGGAAACATCGCACCTTGGACATTGTCTTGGGTGCTGCCCAAGACACAACTTATTCTATGTTCGATGGATCCACAACTACTCCCTATTGGGACACAACATGCCCCAATAAACAGACTTCTCGACCCGAAAACTCGCACTTCGACAACTTCCCGAACAACTGATGTCGACGAAGAACTCCTAAAACAACTCATAGAATCTCTTCATGATTTTCATCAGATGTTGATTAGACAAGGATGTCATCCATGAAAACCACCAAAAACTTGTCCAAGATCTCACGAAACACAGCATTCATCAACCCATGAAAATAGATGGTTCATTAGTCATGACGATCAACATTAAAACAAACTCATAATGCCCATGACGGAAATAGAAATCAGTCTTCGGAATATCCACATCCTTCACACACATTTGATTATATCTTGACATCAAGTAGATCTTTGACAACCATCCTTCACACTTCAGTTGATCGAACAAATCATCAATCTGCAGAAGAGGACAGCGGTTCTTTATTTTCACTTGGATTAAACGATGATAATTGAAACAAAACCGCAAACTGACATCGGACTTCTTCACAAACAAGACTGGTGCACCCCATGGTGACAAACTTGGCCGAATAAAACCACACTGTAACAAACCATCCAGTTGTATACGTAGCTCTTACAACTCTGAAGGGGCCATCCTATACGGAGACATAGAGATAGGAGACACTCCTGGCTATAGATCGATCCCAAACTCAATCTCTTGTTGAGGGGGCAATGTTATGACCTCTTCTGGAAGACATCAGGGTACTCCTCTACGACCCTAGGAAACTCCAACTGCTGAACCTTTGAAGAACTCAGCATCAACTCGGACATCATGTTTGATAAGGATAGAACTCATCTATAACCCATCTGAGGATCTTGCTCACCAACAAACACCACTTTCTCTCCATCTGTATCAATGAAAACGACATTCTTCCTGTAGCAATCCATGATAGCCTACACCGAGTACAATTAATCCATGCAGAGGATGAAATCAAATGGTTGTATTCGTAAACATATGAAATATCCCCAAGAGCGGTGTTGCCCCAACACTAGCTCACAGTGTCTACATACTTCAAAAAAAACTACCTCGACCTCCAACTAGTGTTGTCAATACCAAGGGCACTGGATGCCTCTCTACCTCATGTCCCAGAGCATGGAAAAGGGTAGGTGATATGAAGGAGTGTGTCACTCCTGAATCAAAAAAGTCATACACCAAGGTAGAAAACAAGAAAAGGGTAACTCGGATGACGTCTGGTTCGCCTGGATCTAGAAACGCTAGAGCATAAAGCTAACCACGACCTCCTCCATGGCCTCTCTGGCACTGATGAAGACCACCACCACAGCTGCGCTCTACTCTCTAAGGATGAGGAGTGTCATGGGGTTGTCCTCTACCTACCCCATCTACCCTATGGTGATCTAAAGCTGGTTCGTCCTGTGCTACTGCCTCGGCTGGAACTTCCTCAACGGAGGAACCTAGAGCGGGGTGCTCGATGCATGATGACTACTCTGCAAAGTAGAATTCTCCCACTTCTGATGACCATGCCCCCACAAGAAAAAAAGTGCATGATCCCTTGGAATAGGCCTAATATTTTTTTCCACGATAGAAACGAGATGGGAAGGGCTGGGACCTTCCCCTAGGTGAAAGGAAACTCTTCTGCCCTGAAAACCAGTAACCCCGGACCATTGCTCTGCTACATGAGTAATCATGATGATTCCCATCTCATGACGATCTGGTCCAGGCCAATGCCCTATCATCAACCTCTTCCCTCACCAGCACCTCAAAATATGTCTTCAGTATAAATGGGGTGACCTGCTGTTGGTTCTCTAGATGCAAAGCCTCCTCGAAATGCCTCACTCTGGCCTCCCCATCTGGTAACAGAAATGAAGCATATCGTAGAAGGTTCCTGAAACAGATTACAAACTCTCTAACCCTGGATCTCCCCTATCGAAGGGTACGAATCTCTTGGTGATTGGATGCCTTCGCAGTCAAATAATAGAACTCAACTCTAAACATGTCTCGATACTCCTCTAATGAGATAGATGAATCATCACGATCTCTTATGAACAAGAGCCACCACTACCTCGCTGCTCTATGCAGCATCGTCACAACCCAGGAATCCTAGGGATCCTTCCAAGCATGAATTGAACTGAAGCCGATCTTGACCTCCTCTAACCAGTCTTCCTTGACTACATCTGAAACGGATCCTTCAAACTTCAGCAGACTTCAGTACTGAAACTCTCAGAGTGTCTTCCTCCAAGTTTCATCGTCGTCAACCTCTACCCGGTGGCGATCGGCTAGAATGGCCTACTGGACATTTCCATCGCAAACCTAATGAGGATTTCAAACTAGATCCATACCTACAAAAGAACAAACCATTAGAGCTCTTAATCCTGGATTATGGATGACTCAACATTAATTAATTTATTATTTTCATTTGTTCATTTTAGGTTAATCTATCCCAAGGTCTACCCATTCAAACACAGGAACAAATAATAATGATGCATGATCCTTTCCTAGGTCTCTACCCTGCAACCAATATCACCTTGTATTGTAGACATCATAAACATAATGGTCCATGCAATAGATCATAGGGGGCCCTAAACGCCTATGTCTCTGCTGGTCTCCACTGTTTACCCAACTTTCTAAACACGAATGTCACTGTTTCCCTACCAAAACATGCAACCTCACATGTGCCTAACTCCAATCACCATCCTATCCCTCAAACAGACCTCAGATACCACTCTGTCACGAACCCCTCCCCAAAAAGTGTACCCCTCCTGGGCCGAAAATGTGAGAAGGGAGATAATGCCCCCCCAAGTCCTGCCTCCAGTAGGCAATGGGTTGGTGACTAGCACTGAGGGTATAATAACACACAAATGGGAGGCATTACCCTCTAAGAGAACACATACGGAAGAGAGAGATAAGATAGATACCAACCAACTTCATCTGAAATATAAAAAAACCAAGTACATATATGAAATTTCATTCAAAATACTACAACTAAAATGGGAAACTCCAAGCACCCAAAAGAATGGAAATGATGGAAACAACCACAAGCCTGAACAGCTCCTACAACCACAAGTTATTAGTAACCATCCCAATCTCCAACCTTCTCCAAGTGACCTAAAATACAGTTTATATATACCTTGGGTGAGTATAACAGTATACTCAGTAGGATTATCCCCAATGCCTCTCGTGAAAAAGTAATGAAAGCATGGTAAATCACAATGAACGATAAGTGAATCTAACTTTTCACCTAAATAGGTATACTAATTTCCCAACCTCACCAAGGCTACTCCCACCAAGTAACACATACAAGAATATAGTGTATAGTAATGAATATCAAGGGTACCCCGAAACTACTTCCCCACTGGTTTTCCTCTTTGCCCCAATGACATACGTTCTATGCATCTCTCTCCAAAGGCTTGCCCGTATAATCTTGGGCTATGCTTCATAATCTCCACCATGTGCACCACAAAGGCTTGCCTGTAGACACCTGGGCTATGCACCACACCATCCTCACTACCAAAAGTTACCAGGTAGTTTTTGGGAGCCACCATAGCTCGCATAACGTGTATCATACGTCAGGTATTATACCTTAAGCCATCACAGGCCATACGCCGAATAAGGTTCCTCAAGCCATCACAACCTATACACATTACACCTATAGTAGTCCATAGGATATTATATCCAAAATATATGTATTTGAAATAACCACAAGCCATTAAATCCCTCTACAGACATATATGGGGAAAACTAACCACTATGCCTCCCAGCACAATGATCTGCCAAGAGAAGAGAGCAGGGTCAAATGGGTTAGTCAGCCATTCAACCTCCCATCAGAATATTGGTGAAAACACCTACAAGGGCTCAGAATCCCTGGGGTGTCTGTTGCCCTTACTGACAGGGTGGAGTATCATATAGAAACATAAAAAGTACAAAGTATATATATATCACAACCACACTATGGGCATAATCTCGTCATAGAAACAACTGCATCTAATGTCTCTCGGACTCTGGGCTGACACTTCTAAGACAATGTATCCTATAAGCACAAAACCAGTAAAAGAACTTCATTAAATATATTCATTCCCTATTTCATCAATTCAATTTTATGTTTAATTAATTCATTTCACATTAATTAACCATGAACAAAACCACATTAAACTTCATTGGAATACACCGAGGGTCTACTTCCCCTTTTTCAAATTACCACCTCATCATTCTATTAAAACCATTACCAGGAATTACATTCCCACATTCCCCGGAATTCATGAAAAAAACATATGCTACTAAACACAATGGGTGCTCAACACTTTGAGTAGATATGCTACCTGTCGAGTCTTTGCCACCTATAGAAAGATCATAGACCCATTCTCCCTCAAGAGGATAAACACGGAAAGCACGTGGCATACCCCACATGTCTTCGCCTCCTTTGGAAGGTGGGTAAGAAAGACCAGCTGCCATGATCAGTGGGAAAAAGTAAAGAAGATAGACCACAAATAAAAACCACCAACATCCCTCCAACACACCCATCCCATTCCATCATCCCTGGTGTCCTCCCTGACACCCATATGCATAATCTGATGCATCTCGCCACTCTAAGCGCCATCCACTGCCACAACCCCAAGGCCTCTCGGCCTCCACATATGACAACAGTCATCCAGGCTCACATCACAGTACAAGTAGTAGGAAAACAATAATCACATCAAATGGGCTCTTGGCCCTTTAACAATGCATCCAACCAGCATACAAAATGAGCACTCATGGCTCCAAACCACAAGTAATTCGGACTAACAAGCAAGAGGGTAACTCAGAACTCTATCAGGCATTATCTTTTATCAACAACAGGTTCTTTAATCCCTCTTGAATTAACATATCTAGTTCATAGGATCCAATTCCTGGAAACCTATTTAGTAAGCTATCACAAAAGATTTAACATTCATACAAAGCCAATTTGATTAACATAAAATTATAGCAACTACAACAATGGAAACAACCAGATTCATTTACATGCCTCTTTATATTTTTCAAATTAATTGTTAATTGTTTTCAGCTTTACGTTCTTTATTAATTCCCATCAAGAACAAATAGCTAATCAAAGAATGCATAAATATCACACTATCTAGAAAAACATTAGGAAATAACATACGAGCGATAATAATTTCCTTCTCTGGTTCAAATATTTAATTAGGTCAATTTCATTGTGATCCAATGGTATAAATCATGATAACTCTATAATTTCACATAAACAATTAGAGAAGCCATGAATCCCCTACCTAAAATAGTTCCTCACGTTCTTTATCCACACAACGGGTCATGATCCTCCTCCCGTGACAACTGCATATACCCGAAGATGACATGTTACGTCCGCACCAACTAAACCCCAAGAAAACCCCATTAGAAGCATGAAAATTTCATGCTAATATGGAAAGGAGAATAAGATAAGATGACCCACAAAGTAATGATGATAAACATACCTTATATCGAAGAATGATCGACATAGCTTCGTTGCATCCAAACGGAGTGGAACTGATCTGAGGAGTAAATATTAATTGTGAAACTATTATTGGAAGTATTGAAAGGTTCTAGCATCTCATAGCCAAGAACAATGAGGAAGAACAAGGGAGAATGTTATCTTGTCCCTATTTGAAGATTTAATGTGGAGACGGTTTAAGATGCGCTTAATTCTCCATTAAAAGCGGATCACATTAACCCACACAGGTTGACCAAGTAAAACATTCAAAGACTTGGGAATAATTAATATAAGATTTACGGCCTTTGAATCAGCCTTAAGAGTCCATTAAATAAGGCTTTAAATGTACTTTACGTCAAAGGAAATGTCAATAGGGGAAAAAATGTAGGAATCTGGAAACACTATTCACTCACAGTTAATGTACATCAAACCGATCTGTGAGACTGATCTGTCAGACCGATCTCTAAGACCGATCTGTGAAACTGATCTGTTAGACCGATCTGTGAGACCGATCAATGAAACTGATACATCAGACCGATCTGTGAGACTGATATGTGAAACCGATCTATTAGACCGATCTGTGAGACCAATCTGTGAGACCAATCGGTCAGACCAATCTGTCAGACAGATCATTCATACCGATCTGTGAGACTGATCTGTCAGACCGATCTATGAGACTGATTTTTAAGACTGATATGTGAGGCCGATCTGTGAGACCAATCTATCCGATCAATCTGTGAGATCGATCTGTCAGACCGCTCTATGATACCGATCTGTCAGATCGATCTATGAGACTGATCTGTGTGACCGATCTATTACTATTCATAAAATTACAAACACTGTTCACATAATAGGAAAATCGACAAAGTGTTGGGGATAAGCCACCTTGAGATCCCAAAACACCTCCAACACCACATTTTCACAAAGTAATGGACTGGAGAAGTCTGGTCCATTACATTATGTTTATGTGGAATATCCCATATATAAGGATGGTTCCAAAATACACTGATGAATGGTGAGATATTGAAATATCTACAATGCATTGGGTATTGTGATGGAGGATAACGATATGGACTCTCCTATGAGTTTTAGGGAATATATTGTTATGATTTATCCAACATTTAACCATGAAATTTAATCCCTATACACCTAAAAAACTACAATGAATATATGATTTGGATTCCACAAGTTACCTATGTCTTTTGTTATTTGTATTTATTTTTAGAAGAATATTATTATTGCATTATTTATGCTAAGTAGTTTATGTTGTATGGGTGCAAATTATTATTTTTTTTAAAATTATTTCACAGTATTTAAATATTCATGGACAAACTTATTTATTAATTATTTTATATTACTTATTATGATTTAATGATCAACACCTGTTTTTAAATGTTTTCCACATGGGATAATAATTTGTACAAGGAAAAAAGATTTCAATAATATATTTATAAGAAAATGAAATCTTGTTTTGAATACAAGGTTTCTATTGGTTGAAAATGAAAATATTGATTTTAACTGTCCACATGTAATGTCGTGATCTGTTATATAATTTTTAAGGGCTAATTCTATGAAAATTAACATCTAAAAAGATCAATAATTTGAATTATTATCCTAAATCAATATTATGGTATTTTTTTTAGGATTGGGCCTTATAGTTGTTATCATTGGTTGGATGATACACCATTGGGGATAATTATGTTTTCATAAGAGTGGTGGATATCATCATGTGTTTATAATTTTATGTTTAAACATATGTTCAATGTCTTTTTAAAAACATTTCATGATTTGTGTTTTGAAATATTAAGGAATCTAATTTTATTTTAGGAGGTAATCACCTTTTCAAAATTCTTGGATCTGTAGGACCGTACAAATATATATTTACCAATACCTAATTTCATTACAATTGTAGATGAGGAAACTAAAAATGAAATTATGATGGAACTGAGTATTTTTTATCTTATGATTTTACATTATTATATCATAGAACATGATTCTTGATTTTTATAGGAAGTAATCATTAATGAAATTTATTTAAAATTATGGTTAGATGATCATGAATGATTCTCTATGATTATAAAGTAATTCAAGTGTTTAAATGTACTAATTCTCTCTTGTTGGTGGGATTACATTGGAATAATTTTCCTAGTATGGGTGACCAATAATTTTGTGACGTGAAAAAAGTTATTTGATGATGAATTATCATTTCTTTTATTTAGATAATTTTAATTAACCTTGGGTGTTTTTATAATCTGTGATTTTGATGTAATTATGGGTTATTACTTTTGGGATAGAAAATTAAAGGCATGAGTTAAATCCTATGGTTAAAATATATTATGGAAATTTTGTAGTATTTTATCTATTTTTGGAGTGTTATATGAATTATATATTTTACAAAAAAGGAAAAATTCTAACAGTGTGACAACCCATCACGTCAGACAAAGATCTAGGAATAGAACTGACAACTGATGTGAAACTAGGATTTATCACCTACCACTGTTCTAAGTTAAGTACCTGGTTCGTATGAATTATTAACATTAGTTAGATATTTTTATGAATTAATAATATGTTGATTTTGGGGACTTATTTTTTATGAAACTTATATACTTTTTATAGGAAATTGATTTGTTGATTATGTGATAAATGTTAATTTTGAACACATTCTCTATTTTGGGAACATTAGATCCCAAAGAAAAATATAATACTATAGGATTTTAGTTGAGGAGTAATGTTTTAGTTTTAGTTTTGAAGAATATATTTTTTTAGGTGGACATATAACAATTTGAGTTATTTATGCAAATGATTAACAAATTTTGGAGAATATATTAATAGACTAATCTCTTTTTAGTAGGAGATTTTAAGAGTTCTCAATTTAATTTGAAGATAAATTTGATGATTTATTTTCAAAGACTACGTGATCACGTACTTTTTATTTTTGTGTTTTAGTCATATTTTTAATTATTTTTTCTGAATTTTATAATCATTTTTTTTATTAAATGGTTTTGGTAGAATTTTGGTATTATTGTTGAAGTTTGGAGATTAAAAGTAATTATTCCCTTTATAAAGGTTTATTCTTTTTTGGATATTATCTAAACTTGTACAAACCATTTTGTTTATAGTTATTGTATAATGGCAGGTGAAATATATTGTTTTCATTTTTTATTATGTTATTCTATAAATGTTGATTCACGTGCTGTAGAAGTGACCAAGTCTTCTTAGAGGCTCATCAATTTGGGAAAATGATGAGTTTTGGTTAGAATTAAATTAACATATGATACACTTCATGTCAATTATGCATTCTTACTTATTTATTTATTCTATTGAGTAAAATAATTCTTCAACTTTTTAATCTGGGTCTTAAATCAAAAAATGTTTTTCATTTACTTTTTCTTACTAAGAAATCAATTATTGTTTCACCCATCACATGTTTGTAGTATTCTAGTAATTAACATTATCTTGATCATGTTTTATATCATTCTCCATCAAAACATGATAGATATATTTTCTTCCATATCCATGTTTTCTTATATAGAACCCCAGTATGTATTGTCTTAGTTGAACTTTTTTACCTCGCATTATATATTTTAAAGTGGATGTTTTATTAACCGATTTTCCGTAGTTGGTTTGTAAGAAATATTTTTTAAAATAAAATCAATAGTTACATAACCCCAATTAAAATTGTGAGGACACAATTTATTAACAGAGAGAAAATATAACGTCCCATTTTTTAAGAAATAAACATTGAGTTCAATAGAGTACATGATAAGATACATTGAGTTTAAATGATCAAATAAATATTATTATTCAAATATTACCATTATAAATAGCCATTAAAATGGAATGAATATATAATATCAATTGATTTATGAAAATATTGTCTAATAATTATAAATAATGATTCATTGGTAACAAAATTTAATATATTTGTAAACAAAATTGAATATAAGTAATGAGTTTTTATTAAATCCTATTTAAAATATTATTATTGTGTTTATATAACCATTTACCTATTAATGAATTTTTATTTAATGAAAAATATATAATATATATTGAATTTCTGTTGTAAATACATATTATTTGTTTCCTAGATGTTATATATGAACTAATTCAAATTTTTAGATAATAGAATTATTCTTCAATAAAATTAACATTTATCGCATTTCGATGGTGAACCATTTATAATATAATTTTTGACAATTTTATAAGTTATAT
Source organism: Viscum album (assembly GCA_963277665.1). Classification (NCBI taxonomy): domain Eukaryota; kingdom Viridiplantae; phylum Streptophyta; class Magnoliopsida; order Santalales; family Viscaceae; genus Viscum; species Viscum album. Next base: position 345,234,625 of record OY728166.1, on the reverse strand, counting down.
AGAAAATAAAAAAAAAATTGAATCTGATGAAAAAAAATTTTAAATTTCTTCAAATATTGGTTTTTTACTTATGAAATTAATATTTTTATGAATACTATAAAATAGTGCATTTAAATTCAAAACTCTGTTTTCGAAAAATTTATTTATATAGATAGATTTTATGATTAATTAGATTTAAAGTATAATTAGATTATCATTTTAATTTAATCCAATATTGGTCATTTCAGTTAATTTTATATATAAATTCGACATAAACACATGTCAATATTTTGATAGTTTTTTACATTTTAAAACCCCTCTTTTTGGTTTTGGCGATGAGAATTAATTTTATATTAACAAATGAAATTTCAGTGTTCTGGACTTTGAAAAATGGATTCCATATTTGGAATTATATGGTTTAAATTAAATAATTTTTTACATTTTAATTTTTTTCCATTATTAATAAAAATTAAGTAATTATTATTTTTTACCATGCTTAATGGGTGAATTAGGTAAATGAGGGTAAATAGAATATTTTAATATTATAAATATACAACAACACATTTCTTATTATTATTGAATGGGTCATGGGAGATAGAAAAATTCTTAGTCTTAACTTTTGGACTTTGGGATCCACTAGGGTGTGAAATTGACACGTTATAATTATTAATTTTAAGAAATGTAGAATATAACATAAAAATATATCTTTTTACTAAAACAATTTTAAGGTGGGTATATATAATAGATATTATTTAAAATTAATAGTAATTATAATTAAAACAATATTTCATACATCATATTATTTTATTTAATATTTTAATACATTAAAGAAAATAAATTTATTTATGACACAATTATAATGTAGTGACTACCTAATTAAAGAAAGAATCATATAAACGATATTATAAATGTTAAAATAAATGTAATTTAAAATTTATTATGATATAAATGAACTATATGGATTATTTGGACATTTTATCTTTTATGTAATTTATCTCTTTCGAATCAATCAAGTTTTTTTATCTTTAAAAAATCTATTACCAAAAAATGGCAAAATTGATATAAATGTGTTTTTAAAATAAATACTATTTTATTAAATGATATAATATTAATAAAAATATATGATTCATCAAACTATGATATATATTTTTTAAAATACCATTTTGTATCCACTTGATATTTTATTGTAAATTTATATTATTTATATTGACTATATAGTGTAAAATACAAGAATACAAAGTAAGAGTTAATTTATTTAACTAAGGGTTAAAGAAAAACGATGTAGTCATATTTGTGACATATGAATTTCTAAAACCTAATGGATTGAGGTATTTCGACCCATAATCATCTTATATTAAAAATATATCACATTGGAGCTATTATAAATCTAAAATAATTTTATAATAAATTAATTTTTTCATGTCTTTTTGAAAGTACCCATCTTCCCTCTTATAAAAGGAAAAAAACATTTACCAACCTGCTCACACCTCTAAAGCCTTTTTGTTCATCCAAAATATGCTTGAATAATCTCCCAATATACCTCCTCTCCTCTTTGAAGTCTTACATTGGGCAGAAGAATATTCAATAAATCCCTTTTGCTCAAATGGAAAGGTGTAACAAGATTTAGAGCTAATGACTTCACTAAAGCAACATTCCTTTAATTTCCTAGAAATTTATTTATTATTTTAAAACCAAAAATGTATCCTAAATATTCTATGAATTTTTTATTCCATTTTTACCTACACTAACACATACCTCAAACTAATCGATATAGAACATATTATTTCATTTTACGGTGAACTACTGCCTCATGAAACTATGATAATTCAATTTTTTCCTACCACATCTCATTGTAGAAATTATGATGGAAATGTATTTATATAATAAATATATTATATTTAATATTTTATCTATTATACATTAATCATTACATAAAGTATACATTAATGATTTGTATACTTTTTAAATATTATAATTTTATTTGAGGAAGTGTGGACTACCACCCACTCAAAGTGAAATAACTCTATCATGCCATATATGGAATGTTTAAAAGAAGACATTAATGAATATATGTAACATATATAACTTAAATATTATACTGGAATTATTATATACATATGTATCATATACAATTAATACCATTAATATGACAAAAAATGAATGTAACATTCATGAGTACGTATGGCATATGATCTCAATGAATGGTGAATTTTATTTTGTATCTCCAAATGTTATAGAATATTCTAAATATATATATATATATAATATTTGATATTTAATTAATTAATTATACTATAGAGATGAATTAATCTTGGGCACACAAACAATTTATATCAAAACAAGTTTATTGACAACTCATGTACCGAATGTCAACAAAAGATCTGGTATAAACAAAAATAATAAAGTAATTTTTATTAAATTGTAATAATAGATATAAAATGAACAAGAAAAATTAAAAATGTTCTCATGAATTTATAAACTACTCTATGATTATTATTCAGAATCATAATTATTGTATGTGATGAGTCATACACAAGGTATGGGAAATCATAACTCAATATCCATTTACTGAGATAAATAAATAGGTAATTGGTTTTGTATTTCAAAGACATTATGTGAATGTCACCCTATTTTATACACTGAATTTCCACTTTTATAGGTGTATTTTTTCACACATATTAATTTCATTTATTTAAACATAATCTAATGATAAGATCTTTATAAGGGACAACATCTCAATCTCTTTTCATTGAAGAATATTTTGATAATACATATCTATATAATTTATATAATGAATAATTATAAATTTTATTAATTTTAATTCAATTAAATGTATCTAAATGGAATCTTTTTCTACCTAGCATTTTACTAAATGAAAAAGATGAATATTTTTTAATGTACGCGGTGAATACAACCTTTCTCGCTATTTTGGTTATTATTTGGTATTTTGGATCCTCATAGATTCATATTTTTTTAAAAGACAAGTAAATAATATATTAATTTATTAGTTAATTAGGTATTGAAAATGGTTTTTATGCATGATATATAATTTCAATATTATTAAATTATCTATTGGGATTGAAATGTGGATATTTTCCTTTTCCAAAATGAATTTCTATGTTTTAGGATTATGTTATGGTTTTTGGGAATTGTTTTTGAATATAGGTGGCTCCATGATAAATTGATGGTGGGTTGATAATTGATAGCTCTAAAATGTATTAGGTAACTTTACTGAGGTAACTAATAAGTCTTATCCTATGATATTAAGGGAATATACGATGATGGGTACTCCTAAAAGTAATTAGAAATGTTACATTCTATGTAGATATAAAAACTAAAATATATATTTGATATGGATTCCATAGGATATGTTTATGCTTTTATTACTTCTATAATGTTTGTTAGGTATCTTATGATTATATCATGTAAGCTACTTATTTTCTATTTTAGGGATGAAATGTTTGATTTTGTGAAAATTATTTCATGGATTTTAAATATTCATGGACTAATGGATGTATTTTTTATTTTATATATCTTACTGGTCATTTTATTCTTATCCTAGGATTTTGGAATATTTTCTAGATTGTAAAAGGATGTCTAGGAAAATGGAATAAGACAATATGTTTTTTATAAACGAAACCAAATCATGTTTTGATTAAATAGTTTATATTTGTAGAAAAATAGGTTACTGAGTGTTATTATCCACAAGTAATGTATGTGATTATTCTACAATTTTTATTGAATAATTATATAAATCTCTATACCTAACAAAGTTACTCAATGTGAATTATTGAAATCACTCAATACTATGTATCAATTATATATAAGTC